>JABEVS010000001.1:488941-604741 GCA_018290735.1 Coelastrella sp. MACC-549 | reverse complement strand
CACGAGGTTGCTCGCGTATTAATAAGTTGCTACCTTGAGGACAACAAGAAGATGGGCACTGGCGAAAGGGAATTGCTGGACCGGCTCTGCATGAGGCTCTAGAGACACCAACAGATCTGCTCCAGGCGATCACCAGTGCTGTAAATCCTACAGTGTTGTGTCACACTCATATGGTTGTAAAACAAAGTTGGATGCAATTCCAACCATCAGCCATAGCACGTGCCACCTGATTCCTTTTTTAACTATGACTCTGTCAGACAGTGCAAGCCTGGCACATGAACTAGTACTACTTGAACAACTTCCAGTGTGGTATTTGAGACTGTGTGCTCCTGTCTTCACCATTGCAATTACCATATTTGCCGACTGAGTAGGCTGCTGCATCACGATGCACTTGCATATGCTGGGTAGTTAGTAGTGATATGCCAGTGCTCAGATCAAAGACACTGCCCAGCACAGTGACTTCACAGTACGCCAGCCCAGTGGCAAAACAATCTGCAGCGTGACCACTCATATTCAGATTAGATTACTGTAAACACACTCATATTGTATAAGATCATTTCTGAAAGGGCTAGAGCTAGCCGATATCATGAAAGTACCTCAACATAACATAACATAACATACCATCTTGCCCCTGGTTGATACCCTGGAGTCGCTCATGGGAAAAGTGATAGCCAGCCAGCCATTGTGGTAGACCTCCAACAGATAGCACATAGTTCAACATTTAAAAAACAAATAACATTTGAAGAACATCCCCTGGGGCACCAACCTTGCATGAACAATGTTGAAGACGCTTGCAAGTCACTACAATGTGTTGTCTGTTGTTTGAAAGCAGTCCCTTAATTCAAGTCTCTGTCGCTCAAGTATCACTTCAAGCCATGACCCTTTTTAGCAAACATGCAATACAGATAAAAGCGTGAAGGTTCTATGCATCTGTAAGTAGAAACACATGTGGGTTAGGAGAGGGAGGGTTGTGTGGCGGTGGTTCCACTAACTTTTCGCCCCCTACAACCCTCTCTCAGTCCCGAAGCAGCAACAGCTTCACCCTGGTGCCTTTGTTGTGCAAATACATCGACAATCTGTGGCACAAGATTCAGTAATAAAATGCCGCACAACAAGCTGTGGCTCAAACTGCCATCAGCCAACAAGGAATGTGGCCATTGCATAGTGTGTAAGCACAATAAACCACGCATGGCTTGCAGTGAGCAGTGACAGTTGATACTGATCATGGATCCCTGGCTGCAAGGGAGGCTCATTGATGCTGCTTGTACAGCAGCTCTCACAGTAACTGCACAAAGCTTTGAATAACAGTACGATATGTAACTGATGTCAAGCTGTCAGACTGCCGTAGTAATCGATAACCATAACCAGTAATCACTTCAACAACCCCCAGATGTTACTGATCAGTAACTGGTCATGAGCAGCATGCAAACCTCCTACTGCAAGCCCGTTGCCCATGTTGTGCTTGTCTACCTGATGACTTGATGAAGCAGTCAGCATCGTTTCATCCAGTAAAACCAGGCACAACACCGTTTGCACCACCTGGCATCACCATTGTTTGAAATCTGGCCAGTTTTTGTCAGAACACCACCATCTGCTCCTGGCTGAATCCCAGGGCTCTCAGATTTGGTATGCATGCCTCCCGTACCATTGATTCAGGGCCGCACAGAGCTACCAAGACATCAGGACCAGCAGACGTCAGGTGCTTTGACATCATGCCACGAGTGACGTAGCCACTGCTGTGCTGCCAACCAACCGCTGGCGGCCTGCAGCGCCACACCCAAAGCCTTGATGAGCATCAAACGAGCTAATTAGCAGGGCTAAGCAGTTTCAGCCGCTCAGAATGCACTGCACTATGCATACCTGCCCAATCCAGAGTGCCAAGGCTGCGTGCCAGGTGCCAGGTGCCAGTGCGGAAGCTTCCAACTCAAGGCATGGCATACTTTACACAGGTCAACACCGTCACAGCGATAAACCCTAGTGATCGGATCACTGCAGACATCTTGTGGTGTGAAATTGATCATCAGTCTGGCATACCTGCTGAGGGTGTAGTGCACCGTGAAGTTCTTGGACATTGCGGCCAGGGAGTTAAGCTGGCCCCGGAGCAGGATGTCATCTTCACTTTGGTTGGCATATATCATGCAGACCTGTCACGAGCAATACACCAGCATCATGCAAGACGTGAACAAAGCAACTGCAGCACTGATGACTCTGTTTGACTGAAATGTGGCATTTCTATCTGCTTTACTCAAACAGCAATCATTCACATTCATCCGCGCATGGCCTCACACCTTTGTTCTGTCTGATGTGTTGGTGGTAACGGCTCTGATGATCTGCCAGCAGGGAGTTAGGCCTGTGCCTCCTGCAATCAGGTTGATGTACCTGCAACAGGGGCAGCAACAGCACCATAGCACTGTTAGCTCTTGCTGCTGCTGCTGCTGCTGCTGCTGCTGCTGCTGCTGCTTGTGTATCATGTGATAGACCACAGTCACACTTCTCAGTGTTCTCCTAGCAACCTTGTCACATCAAGGATTGCATGGCCCTGGACTAGTAGTACGGTGAAGTCAGCAAGGGCAACCAGCCGCAGTCATTGCAAGTTGATCTTTGGGTCCGTACAGGCCATACGGACACAAAGACCATCTTGCAATGGCTGCGGCTGGCTGCAATTGCTGACTTCACCAATATGATACAGCTAAGCAGCCTGACTGAGCTCCAGCCTGCTAATAGCTGGAAAATCAGCTGCTCCTGGCAGGTACCAATACGACAGCAGTGCTTGCTTACTTGTATGTCTTCAAATTCCCAGAGATGCTGAACCTGCCAAAGCCCTGGTACAGTACATGGCCTGTGGGTCCTCTCACTCTGACAGCAGTCCCCAGGGGTATCTTCTCAAGGTATTGACTCATCTTGCCCCCCTCTGGGAAGCCAGGGTGTTCACCAGCCCTGTGTGACAACAGAAGAAGCAAGTTGTGCAAGGGTTCAGTGTAGTGTTGGTTCACATCCACCATGAGCGACTCAGGATGCCCCTCAGGTGCTAGGTTGTATGGTGTGCTATTGTATCGCAGGTGGTTCTCATCAAACAAACCTTTCTAGTAATAATATCCCTGCAGCGTTGGCGAGTCATTTCCATACTCTGACAACAAACATGTGTTGGTACGTAGCCGGGTGGATGTACGATTCTGAGCTCAAGTGATTATACTGAAGCCCAACCTGTGTGCTACATAGTTCAAAAAGAGCCTTTCTGTCCAAAAGCACAAAAAGAAGTATAACAGACGCCCTGCGGCGTCTTAGGGCACTCTATGCGTTGCTCACATGATACGAAAGGCTAAACCTCCAATAATATACTGTTGACTGCCAAAGAAGACAATTTGGATCAGCCCACCTGTACACCTTCACCAGCAGCGTGAATGACCCAACAGCGGCTCCGTCACTGATGGGTGTGTAGGCGCGAATAACTGGCACTCCTGCTACCACAGCGTGCAACTGGATATGCTGCCCTACAGGAAGGCCCAACTGCAGACACCACAGACACCATCAAAAGTAAACAAGCAGTTTACATACAATATGTTACATATTGTAGGCATACTGGGGTCATTGGTCAAGGCCGGCTATCAGAAGAATTTGAAGATGATGAGGCGTCAACAACAGTGCTATGCTCCAGGAGCTGTTTCCTCACACACACCGACACTTCCCACCACCAAGCGCTTGGTGCTAGCACATGGTTGAAAACGCCAGCAATTGCTTAAAAGGCAATTTGTGTGTAGCGGAAACCAGTGTAAGCCTTACCAAGGCCGGGCCACTTGGCTGTGGTGAAGACTACTCTAGTACAAACCTGTTGCTGAGGAGATGGCAGTGCAAAGCGTAACATATAGCAGTTCATGTTGACTGCTTGTCGGTCCACTAGCGTACAACTCATCCAAGTCCTGCTGTTTAAAGCTGTTGCTTGACCTGCGCTCGCTATTTGAGGCATAGGGGCTGCAGCAGACCGACTGCTTTGCCCTCCAGATTGGACAGGGCTCCTTGCTGTTGGTGTGGTAGGTTGGTATGTTGTCACCAGATCCCCAATGCAGTATGATTTCAGGAGCTCCTTGGCTTTTCTGCTGTGGATGGCCATGAAGTCGTCAGTAGCATCAGTGCCAGCACTGGTCAGTATGGCGTCACGGCCGCCTGGATGCTTGTGCAGGTAGCTGGTCACATCGTATACCTGTACAAGCACAGGCAGGACGGTGAATAGCAAGGTGGGTTTTTTCCATTGTTTTCCTGTGTTTGCAGGGTGGCCTGTATATGCCCCCTACATGTGTTGCGGATCCACAAAACATTTTCCACAACCCTTGTGGATGTCCCATGTCCAACTGCATGCAGAGATGGAAAGCTCCACACTATGCATAGTGGTAGATCTACTCAGTGCTGAGGCCCTCAGCATGACATCACACAGATAGTAGGCAGCATCAGTTGTAGCTGCTACAGGCCGGCTGGGTAATGGCAGTATTGCCAGCTCTTTGTATTGCCAGCAGAGGCATTCAGTAAACCTCCAGCTGTTGGGTTACTTGAATCATCGACAGCAGGTAGCAGGGGTGACAGGCTGTTGATATTGTATCAGATTCACGAGAAATCAAATCACTAAACCAACTTGCAGCCCGCAGCGAGTACCATACCTTGCCGCCAATGACCAACCAGCAGCTTTGCTGGCTGCAGTGCCGGGCAACCTCCCCCCAGGTAATGCCTCCACTCGCCCCTCCAATCACCTGCTGGTGCTGTCCATGATGCGAGTTGAGTTGACTGAAACCAGCTGTCACAGAACTGCTGCTTGCATCAACATTGATTGCCACCAGCTCGGCATTTTTGTTGGGGTGGCTGGAAGTGGCATGGGGCTTGTCAGCTGCACCAGCTGCAGCATCGAACTGGCCTGGGCCTTCAACAGCAGCTGGGAGGGTGCAGGTGCCTGAGACAGGGTCATAATGTCCATCTCGCTGCATCTGGAGTCAAAGAAACAGGTGGAACAGCACCATCAGTTGAGGGTTGAAGACATATACAAGCCACTACATGCAGCCATGTGTGAGCAGCCAACACTGTTCCTGAAATGTACTGCATCTCACTAAACAGCTTATAGAGAGTGGAATGTAAAGAAAGGCCAAACACAAGACCATCTCAGGTTGCACCCACCTTCATCTTCCTTGATTCAAGGAGCCAGCCAGCAATGATGATCAGAGCTATTGGGATGAGAATGGGGATCAGCCAGCCTGCCAACAACACGTTCTTCATGTCACGCATCATGACAGCACCCAGCACACAGTCAACCACCCCTACAGGTGCGGCAGATTACATACATGGCATCAAATAGAGCAGCACTAGGTAGAGCAAAGGTGAGTGGCTTAAATTTTTTTTCCTCCCCTGCAATCTGAAAGTGCTGACCACCATCTGTCCCACATGCAACAACAAAAAGAAGAACCAGTATTGATTTCTGGGTGTCACCCCATCTGTCCAGGCACAGCACTGTATGAGTGCATTATACATGCATTCAGTGAGCTCATGGGATAATTGGTCCATACAAACATACAATAATGTATGTAGGCCACGCATCATGCTTTTAAGACTTAATCAACTGGCGGACCTGCGCATGCAGCAGACAGTCAGGTGCTTTTTGAAAGCAGCCGCCCTTACCTAGCAGCATCACTGACCATCCAAGAACCATGTGTGCTCCATTCCACAGGACTCGTCCTTTGGTAGCCAACCCAGGTCGTGGAAACATGGAGTATGCCAGCTGAAACACCGCCACTATTGTGACAGCCACACCGATGCCAGTGTGTGATGAATACAGCTTGTGGTATGATGAACCACTGAGAAATTTGTCATGCCAGAGGATGATTGCCAGGGCAAAGCTGACAACACAGAGGCCTACTGCTATCTGCATGAGGGTTTTGTGGTACTGGAGCCACTTGAGAGATATCCTCCCGGTCTGCAGCACAATAAACAGACCTCTGCAAATGGTGTGCCTGAGTATAAGCAGGTGTGTGTGGGCTGAAGGGCCCCATAACGGGACAAAAGCACATGAATCAGCAAACGAACAACCCTGCGTACTGCGGCATTGACTGCTACTGACGGAGTGACCTTACTCAGTGGCACCATCAGCACGCAGGCACGCAGCCCACCTTAGGGTCATAGAACCACCACTTATGGCGGGCCATCAACCCCGTAGCTGGCATCAACATGCAGAACGCCACCAGCATGAACACTCCATGAGCCACCTGACCGAGAGACCCTCCGCTTGCAGGCCCTTTGACCTGGGATGCCTGGCCAGTGACCAGGTCTACCGTCAGGGATCCTTGCTTTATGTGGGTTTCCTGCAAACTTGTGGAGGTATGCGCTGCCCAGATGAGGTCTACAGCTGCAGGAAAGAGTAGAAAAGGGAGGCAGCAGGTGTGAGTCCAGCCATGGTTACTTATGTTTGGGATGAAAACAATGTAGCAAACAGCACAGGTGCATAAGGTTCTGGCTGCAACCATGTGCTCAGGCTAAGTTGCGCGCCAGTAACGCACTTGACCGCAGCATGCAGCAGATCTACTTTGCAGTGCACAAGTGATTTCCACTCACCAGCAGGGTTCAAGGTGGTCAAGACAGAGCTCTGCAAGCGCCTACGGCCCGCAGCAACACCTGTTGGTCGGCTGAAGCATATGATTGTTCTGGCTCTGCCAGTTGAGCTCAAGCTGGACGTCCTAACAACCCCCAATCCAGTTGCCCAGCCGGTGGTGGGTGCCACCCCTGATGGGTCATAGCTGGTCATCATATACTGGCCAACCTACAAATATAAAGTGAGCCAATTCACAATAACTTCATAAGTCTTGCAACCAACATCTTGACAAGTACGATTCAACCAGCACCTTGAAACAGGACAGAACAGATCTGAGTCTGTCTCTCTGCCTCACAGCATAGGTAAATATGAAAGAGATTCAGAGGACCTCTTCTGGTAGGAGCCTAGGCCAGGCTGACAGACACCAACATAATTGGAAAATACACCATACAGCAAACTCTGCCAGGTGCATTATCAACTGATATTCCAAGCGAGCAGCAACCAGCTCTGCAGCGCACGCCTACATGCGCTGAACGGCGGCATGCAGCTCACCTTGGCTGCACCAGTTGTGGTGTCCACCCAACCGATCACAGCATCACCTGGAACCATCCTGCCCTGCTGTGAAGTGAAGCCCACAGAAGCATAACCCTGCAACAGCAGCCCACAAGTTGTGGCCGTCACAGCTGAGCAGAGTCTGTGCAGAGCATCGGCTATGTTCAGTTCTGTTATTGTCCGCTTCTGGGAGGCGGGGCTGATGGCACAGTCACTATGGCTGAAAGGTATGTTGATGTACTCAGTTGAGTTCTGGCAGCACACACGTTGCAAGGCCGCCCGGTGCAGCTTCTGCTGCGTTGTGTGCGGCAACCACTATGCTGCTGTGATCAGGAGCCTGGTGATACAACGGCAGCCCTTGCATGCTTAAATGCGTTCTTCATTTTACAGGCGTGTGCAGCCATAGTCGAACAGGCCTTGTTGTTTCCTGCGCAGTGGCTACCATGATTTGATGGATGGCCTGACAGAACCTTGTACCGGCGCTCTGGCCCCTGTGTGTGTTGCACTACTGCTTTAAGTGATGCCTCGTCAGAAGTAAGTGGTGTATCAGAGATAATACAACAAGCCAGTACTCACCGCCAAGGTGCTCTCCAATGCATAGTGCATCATAGTGCTGGCTGCACCAGGGCTGCCATCGACTGCCGTTCCGTTGGTACACAGATTGTTTGGTGCAGTGCCCCCATAGCTGTAATGAATTGTCACTGAGCTGTCAACGACCTGGCTGCAGTTATAACCTAAAATCGATGCAGCACAACCTGTGCTGCCAGCATTTGCGCTGTTAATCAAACTGCCGGTGTTGCTGGCATCTGCTGTTGTACCATCAGAGGTGGAATCATCTTCAGAAGACCCCCCAGCGCTTGTGGTACCTGCTGTATTGCCACTGGAGCTGCAGGCCGGACACGATGCTGCGTTGGCGAGCGTGAACGTGGCAGCTGCAGATTGCAGGGCACCAGATTCTGCTACGCCAGCTGTGATCTTGACCTGTGCCGTGCCTGCTCAAACAGCAAGACATCAGGCAGTAGTAGCAGAGATGCTATGTGGCTAACTTACACAGTGGGCTGTGCAGCTGCGCATTCGATGAGCAAAAGTAAGGCCTTGGGGTTAGGTGTGAACATCAAAAATAACAAAAAGGTTCGTATGAGTTGTGCTGATCCAAGCACTGGCTCAGCATGTTGCTGCACGCTGTTTACTGCCTGGAAGAGCAATTGCTAGGGCCGGTATAAAGAACAACCACAGAGAGCTGAGCTTACAGTAGACCAATCTAGCTACAGCACTCTCGCCATGCCATACTAGCAGCTTCTTTGTGTTGCACAAAACAGTTGCAGCCCACTGCACTGGGTATTATTTACTTGGTTAGCCACACCAACAAGGTGCCTGGAATAGCTGTGGCCCTGGCAGTATTGTTACCTGCTGCAGCCAGTCAGACTGCTGCTAAGTCAGTGGCCCCACCTGTAGCAGTGCATGGCAGCACCCAATGCACCTGTAGGGATGAAACTTGATTTTGGCCTGAGGTGACCATGGCATTTGAGCTGCAGGCAGGCAGAGCCACATGAGTAAAGGAAGACAGCAAACACACGCATGTAACAGGGCCCCTGAAGACCAGCTTGGCTAGGACCTGCTCTGTGGTGATGCCGCCTCAAGTAAAGCTGCTGATCAAGTCATGTGTTTCGTTAGGAAGAGTTTTCTTGCTGAAGGCGCCTTAAGACTCCTGAGGGGTCTCCAGAAGGTACTGAATCCCCAAAAGGCCTGCCAGTAAGCACTGACAATAACCGTTATTGTCAGTAGACAGTGTCTAGGAGCAGCAGCTGCTTGCAGATGGCCACAACTTCACTGCCTGTCATGTTGGCAGCAGACCTGTCGTGCTCTCATTCACGCATTGAAGTACAGACATGCCAAGCTGCACAAGGAAACGTGTCCACTCAGTAGTGCCAAGCGCTTACCATCCTGCAACGTTGGCCTCTGTGATAGACCCTGCTGAGGTAGTCAACAAGGCTGACCTTGAGGCAGCGCCAAAATCAGCGTTTATGTAGTAGGTCTGTCCTGGGCACAGCTGTGATGTGGGAGTTCCAGATGTGGTAGTTGTGGCTATGGTGATGGTCCTGCAGATGGCACAAATTGTGCATGAGAAATGGCTGCTGCTGCTTCAGCACACAGCATTGATGATAGTAGCCTGACACCAGCTGGTGGGTACTGCTGAACTAGCAGCTGTGTTACAGTGCAGAAGCAGCAGTGGCCTGCCCAGATATGCAAATGTTGCGCCCTTAGCAATGACGGGACATCATCCGCAATCAGGCAGCAGTAACATAGTCAAAAAACTGCTCTGACCCTTGTGGGCCGGCCCAGGCGCCTGCCAAACAACAAGCCTTATCTAAACCGCCAGCGTATGCAGATGCGCAGCTGCTGCTTCAGTCATCAAAACAATGGTTATAGGACCTACGAGTCTGCTTTCGGGGGCTGGTGGCGCCCCAGAGTGGTTGTTGGCTGAGACAAGCAACTGGTTGCATAACCTCTTTGGTGATACAGGTAGGCGTAGCCATGAGCCCCAACTGCTGCGTAGACCAGTATAACAAAAGATAGCATTGAAGTATTGGTTAGAACTTCCCGCATAGTGCCACTATCTAGCAAAGAAAACTGTTGACAGCTACGCTCGAAGCGATTACTCCTAGCGACTGAGCAAGATGGGCAGACGCTTCTTCACTCTATACTAAGCCGAGAATTATAAGGTGATGGCACGACACTGTTGGACAGTCGGGACCTTGGCAGGGGACCCTCACTGAGTCTCAGATTCAAACTGCGAGAGTGTGGGACGTTCAAGCCTTTATGACGTGACAAGCGCCCTCACCATGACGGTCCATCACACCATGTGGGTCCCTCATATAAGGTGTCAGCTGCTGGTGCTTAGTGCGTCCGAAGGATAACTGAGGAAGCTGGCCTCTGGTCATCTATAGCTGATACGGCCACATCTGCGCATGGCTGGGCTCCTACCTGCATTGAAACAAGGACAGATGCTTTTCTAGATTGTATTTGATGCATTGCTGATCATTTTGTGACGTCCGGACAGCAGGCAGGAGCAGCTGCTTGCGAAGGTACATTGCACCGCCTCGGACGTGATCCTGATCATCAAAAACGGAGGGTGATGACAGCAAAATGATTTCTTAAAGGGATTTTCCAACGAGTAGTGACTCTTGCCACGTTATCGGATGTTGCCATAAGATGGTGATGTTGGCTCATGCTGGTCTGCACACTACCTGTAACTCAGCAGCGGTTGTGACAGGTTACACAACCACCCCGCTGCGCTCAGTGCTCCAATCAGTGCTCCAATCACTAGTTAATTGCAGTGCCGATTGGCGATGCAGGTTGCAATGGTTGGCCCAAGCCGGGCTTGTGCCACATCAGTGCTTACAATTGTTACTATAAGATGGTCCCATATTCTTATGGTCCAAGAAGCAATAGACACATCTGCAGCTGCTGTGGCTTTGTTGAGGGTGTTAGCAGTGCCTTCGCACCCAGCAGGGGGTTTTGTGTTTCTTCATCATGCTGGTGGTGATCCTCCATAGCCTCTGTCGCTTGGAGCACTGCTTCAGTGGTTAGCAGGGGTTTTGAGCTGCTATCATTGCAGCTGCCAATGGCATTGCTGTTGCGGTTGCTGTTACCCCATCCTCCTGCTGCTGGTGCTGATCCTTAGCAGTGATGGCAACTTGCCTTTGATGGTGGAAGTTGAGACTGCAATACAATAATGCCTCTGTGCATATATGAGGGTGCACATCACTTGGCAAGGTCCAATAATGTTTCTGATACAATATTAGGGCAGGTTGCTCTCCAGGAACACAAACACTGCTTGCTGCATACATACATCATCGTGATGTAGCTACAGCAGCTGCAGCAGCAGTCACCGCCTGCACCAGCTCAGTTGCTGCCCGCCTATTGCTGCGGTCAAGCACATGGCTGGTGCCTCCAATACGAGCTCCACACCTGTCACACCGACCAACCTGCAGGCGCAGATGCATCGGTTTTTTTTTATTCAAGCCCCTTGAAGGCTTTTACGCTGCAGTGGCACTGTCGGCCATGACTGCCTGATCAGGGCAAGGCTATCAGGCAGACAGCACCAACTATCAATACCAGGCAACGACAGCTAAATCACCATCGCTAAGCCTTAGAAACCCAACGATTGGGTTCCTGATGCAGAGTCCTAGAGTTCTAGGGCAGAAAGGGCACACAGTGAGCACCTGGTGACCATCACCTGAGGAATGCACTCCATTTTATATGTGTGTCCTTGACAGTACCTGCCTAGATCAGGTCCCCAAGGACAGCCCACCTGCATTGCTCCGCCACAGTTGCCGATGACAAACAAGTGACCATTAGGGCACTCATACAGGTGGCCAGCCAAGAAGCTGTTGAGGCTGGAATAGCCCCCTTCACCCTGCATCACAGCTACCAGTACAGCTGCCACCTCAGCGGCATCTGGGACTCCACTAGTCAGCTCAGCAGCAATGCTGGGAAGCCTCAGCAGGAGTGACTGAGCATCTTCTGCGGCCACATTTCTGTAAGCTTCAATCTCCAGCTGCTCCCGCAAGTTGTCTCCAGCAGCAGCCAGTAGCCGCTGCTTCTGGTCCCGAAACTGGCTCATTGAGGATTTCCCCGCTGCCTCTGCCTGCTGCAGCAGCTGCTGCTGGATGCCTCCCAGCTGCTGTAGGAACAATTCTGTGGCACTTGACCCTGATTGATGATAATGTCTAGTTCTGCTGGCAGCAGCAGCAGCAGGTGCCAGTAGACAGGCTATGGCCTGCTGCTTGAGGATCTGCAGCTGATTTGCTCGCTCCACCAGCAGCAGCATGAGGCAGTGTGTCAGGTGATAGCTTTGGGTGTAGCATTGATCCTCTGCTGCAGCACCAACAGCCCATTGCAGCTCAGAAACAACATTCCCAAAAAGGGACATGGCGGCAGCAGCAATACCGGGCACCTATAGCAGCAGCAGCAGCAAAAGAAGAAGAAGAAGTAGAAGAAGAAGAAGTAGTAGAAGAAGTAGTAGAAGAAGAAGACTTGAAGATAACAGGGAGACTGGTGGATTGCCAGCAGCTGATGAGATCAAGGGTCAGTGGGTGTGGTAGATGGCTCCTTAGGAGTCTTAGGGCCAACAAAACTGAGTGGTATGCATATGCATTCGCATGCACTGCAGCAATATCACAAAAAATCAGTGCACATAGCAGATGGATAGCAACAAGACTGTAGTAAGGTTGTGGACAACTTTGAAATTTGCGGTGCTCCACACTGTGTTTGAATATGGCACATTCAGCGAGCTCTGATGAAAGTGATGGCCCACCCCCCTCGGAGGGAATTTTGCAGCTGTTGGTGGGCAAGCAGGCCATTGATGACCATGCAAGTTTTATGTGCATTTCACACCTGCACCAAGGCTCTGGGCATATGACATGCTGGGCAGCAATCCTTAAGACATTAGGCACATCTCCTGATTTGAAAGATCAACTGTCATGGCCCATCCACGGTTAGTATCTGAAATACAATGCAGATACACTTCTTTTTAAGGTATATTATGGGCTGTGTGACCGCAATGTGTGTGCAGGTTGCATCGTACCTGGGCCCTTAGATGTCTTTGCTGCTCCTGAATCCACCTCAGCTGGTTCCTGGAACTGTCCTGTGATCGTTCCAGCACCTCAGTGTATTTGATTTCTGCTGCTGTGAGTCCCGCCCCCAGGACCTCCAACTGCCTCGACATCAGCCCCAGGCAAAGCTGCATGGATCTGGAAAGACCTTGCATGGCGTCAAATGCCAAGTGCCGATCTGGCCTGCTACTGAAATATTGCAGTGAGTTCCAGCGATCCTTGAATGCTGCGGTGGTGAGGTCACCAGCTTTTGCGGCCTTGAACAGGGCAGCCTTGTGCGCCTCAGCCACATGATGCTTGGGTGTGCTGCAAAAGGAAGGAAAAGGGATGAACACATTCTAAAGGGTAGTAGTGAGAGGGCAGCCTGAGAAAGGTGGGGAAGGACAAAGTCTGGAGCATCTCTGATGTTATAGCCATGCAGTCTTGTATGGCAGGCAAGCAGTTTGAACCCCAGCTGATAATTGAAGGTGCACTGCTGCAATAGTTGCAGGATTTAATCAGTGAGAACCAGAAGACCCTGCATGCTCAACAGCAGTTGTTTGGCTCCAATACAATGTCACTGTGGTTCAGGTACTGTAGCATCATACTGGGGTTTAGCAGTACTCTATGATTGCACAGCACAGCCCTGAGCACATGCAGCACGTACCTCTGAGCCCACCCCACCAGGTTCTTGAACCTCAGTCCAAGGTTCCAGGCTGAGAACCTGGCTTGCTCAAGCTCCCCTGTCAGGCCCTGGGACAGAGAAACCTGGCCTCGCTGACGCAGCAGTTGTTGGGCCCTGTGATGTGCATCCCTCCAAGGTGCAGAAGTGGAATGGGCTTCACTTTGCAACTGGGCCAGATTGGCAAGGGACTGCCGGCAGAGGGACCTGCACATCAGCAGGCAGAGTAGTGCACAAGCATGGCTGTGAAAAATGATCAGCATTGTGCACATATATTGCTGCCACCGGTGACTCAGGTGTGCCAGTTTATACACCCAGGTAGGCACACAGGCAACGTTTACCTTTCTTTGCAAGAACTTGCAAGTTCATCAATTGAGGCATGCCATGGATTGAGCCCCGACGTGACAGCAGGTGGTTGATTCATGAATATGCTCTGACAGAATTCAATCCAATGGTCCTGTGAATGTGACTCTGACAGGACCATCGGAGTGAATTCTGTCAGAGTCGCATTCATGGATCATCCACCTGCTGTCATCGTTGTGCTGAAGCTACTACTATACTGTCTGTTAGGCAGCCTGCCAGCTGAGCCCCTTATGCCACATGTGGCTGTACAGCAGTGTCGCCAATGGTAGCGGACTTGTACCCTGGTTTCAAAAGGTGCCAGTTGGTTGTGTAGCCCGGCTGGTCGCTCAATTGGCTGAATAGCAGTCACCATCTGATGTGTTCCTCAGGTCTTGCTTGAGCCACTGGCAGCCCAGACTCACCTAACAGCCTCAGCATGCTTGCGTTGTGTGAGCCCAAGCTGGCTGTGCAGCACCACACGCCCGTAGCGCCTTACACCCACTACAAGTGCCCTGCAATCAGGGCAGGCTTTGGGGATGGCAAAGTCACTCCTGCTGAGGGGCTCCTGCCACGTCTGTAGCACACTGCTGCTGCTGGCTGTGGCAGGTGCAGGTGCATATGCTGTGCTGATCTCCAGGTGACCGTCCAATGTACTGGTGGTGTATGCATGGCCACAGTGCAGCACCAGGAGAGGATCCTCTGTGATATCCTCCTCACTCATATCATCAAAGGTCTTGAACATCAGCATGTCAACCACCTGCAGGCCAAAATGGGGCAGAGGGAATCATGCATGAGGCAGTCAAACAACTAACAATGATCTGACATCAATATGTTAGTAGGGAACAGAAAGCCTCATGTTGCCCCATGAGTTGGTAGAGCGTTTTGCCTCATCTGGGCAAGGTCAGCGGGCCTAGTACTGGTCATTGTCACAACGGTTTTGATAACTCAGTGTCCCCACTTATGGTAAACTGGCTTTATGACTGCACATATTCAGATAGATGCACGGATATATTGAAGGTGTTGGTCCTGTACACTTCTTTCGACTCCCCAGTGCACAGCAGAAGCGAAACAGTGAAGTGGTCTCTGACACATGCAACATGTGCAGAGCAATGAGTCCCCAATGTTGGCCGATGCAAGAGGTACAGTACCTCAACAAAACCAAAAAGCCTGCAAAGGGTTGGGCCAGGCAGGCGCCCCAGCCCCACACACCTGCTGCTTCACTCGCTCTGGTGCCTTGGCCTTGCACATGGGATGCACGCAGTACTTTACTGGTGGGCACACCTCCCCACAGAGCGATGGGCAGCGGTGACCGCAGGCCAGCACTTTGACACACCGCAGGTTGCAGGGTTGCCTGTCACAAGGCACACCGCAAGGCAGCAGGCAGGGTCCCTTGTGCTCGCAGAACCAGGAGCAGCGCTCCGCACACGGGGCGCATGGCTCAGCGCAAGGCCGGTGGCAGCGGCTGTGCTCACAGCAGATGTCACAGCGCTGCTTGCAGCCGCCACAAGTGCTGCCATAGTGGCAGCTGTCCTGGCACAAGTGGCCACAAGCCAATTTCTTCTCGCAGAGCTGTTTGCAGGCTGTGTGGAGCTGTTGCACCTGCAACAACTGCATGCGTTGCTCGCTTGACACGCGGATGTAGGAGCCCAATTCCAATTCCATGCTGGCTGAACCGTCATCACTGCCTGCTGCTGTAGAAACTACCAGCCATGCCTGCCATGTCAGCGCCAACTGCTGCAGCTGGATTGCATCACTGCGTGACACATCCAGCTTCTCAGCACCAGCAGCAGCTGCAGCTGACATCCCTGCATCCAGCAAAGCCCTGCCATGCTGGGGTGAGCAGTACTGCAGCATGCGCGGCCAAGACTGCTGGCGCAGGTCGCTCACAGCAATTTTGCCGCTGCCAGAGAGCACTGTGGTGGCTAGCCCGCTTATGGCTGAACATTGCACCGTGCCTAGGACAGGCAACAGCTGCTCACGGACAAAACTCTGCCACTGCTGCAGCTTGCCCCGACCCTGCAAGTTGGTACCCCTTCCCAGCCATTCTTGCCACAGCTCATGCAATGATGGTTGCTGCTCCTGCAGGCACTGCAAGAACTGATCAAGAAGGCCTCGCCTTGCTACTGGTGGTGGCGGCAGCTCTGCTCCCATTGCTGCTGTGCTGCGGCTGGCGGGCCTTGCTGATGCTGGCGGGTCAAGTCTTAGCTTCATGCACTGGCCACATTTGCTGGTACAGGTATGTTCACAGCCAGGCAGTACACAGTTGCAGCTAGCGCTGCAGGCTGTTGGGTCGAGGGCAGCTGCAGCGGCATCTCCACAAGGCAGTAGCAGTGAATGGTGGCATCCAGGGAGGTAGATTTGAACCAATTGGCTGCAGCTGTTGGTGCCAGCCAGGTAGCTGGCACGTTTGTTGCAGGGCACTGATAGTGTGTGCCCACATCCCGGCATGGTCACTGTACAAGCCTCAGAGCAGATGATCTTGCCTGGATTGCCAGCCCTGCATGCAGCCAGCATAGTGACCGCTTGAAGGATGCTGAGCATTGAGTAGTACACATGACTTTATTGGCAACCCACCCTATGATGAAAGTAAGCCGCTTGCTTCTGGCAGAAGAAGGAGTGAATCTCATATATCTGGCCACATGGCCCCTGGTATGCCTCACTTGTAATGGTTCAGCAGCAGCATTATCAAGATATCTCATGCAGGGGGTCTGCACAGGGAATTGTACAACTGCTGCATCTGAAAGATTAATGGTAACAATCTGCCTGGCAGCAATTTGGTGAAGAAAGTGGACAGGCTGTGAGGCCAACTTGGTTTCTCCGTCACAGCCGCTGGGCAGCTTTGCAACCTCTGATTTACCTTTGCTGCATGGACAACTTGCCTATGCAGCAAAATTAAACCAAGGGTTGCAAGGCTGCTCTGCTGTGAGTGAGAAACTGCAACACTTTTTCGCTCACTCATGGCATGGTACATCCTTGGCCCTGTGCCCGCATGGCAGTTGCACCTCCTCCTCCAGAGCAGTGCATGTGGTGCAGGGCTCATGGCACAGGCGCTGGCAGGGATGCCGGCCGCGGCCACACAAGCGACTGCAAGGCTTCAGGCACTTGGTCTGCAGCCGGTACACAAGCGATACTCATAGTGTGTTCATTGATAGGCACCACACAAGCTGTACTCAGTACCCCGCAATACAGCATCAATCAGCTCGGTAAGTTGCTGGAGACTCCACTAGTGGCATGGCATGCATGCCCTTAGTGCATCAGAAGCAGCATGTCCCATCATATCATCATGCAACCCCCTCTCCTCGGCCCCTTGAATCCAGCACTCATAATACTATTGGCAGTCAACAAGCCACCTCTGTCCACTATGCGAACCTGGATATGTTCTGGATCATCTGCATTGCAGCGTCTGGAGCATGTGTGGCCACATGGTAGCTTCAGGCCGCACTCCTGCTGGCATCCACCATCCCCTACCAGCTGCTGAAAGTGGGCAGGGTGGCTGATATTAGTTGTCCGCTGATGGCGCTGGCACTGAACCTGTAGCAGATAATGCACATGACATCACACGCTTTGGACTCATAAGTGCTCATAAGCCTTATCCTAGGGCATTCACTGTTGTGACAGTTACTCAGTCATGATTCTAGCAAGCAAGAGGTATGTTGACCATTGAATTTATGGTCCATGGCAGGGCCATAGCAGCGGCTTTGCCAAACTTTCTATGCCTGCAAGCTGCTTACAGTATAATTGCCAGTAGAGGTGCATTGAAATGCTTTTGCTGCAGTATAACCACCTGCGATGTCGCAGTAAGTTGCAGCATTCTCTGGCATGCTGCTCTGCATTCTCAAGTCATTGCCAGTGTGAGTCATATTACGGCTTGTTGCTGGCACACTGCTATGAGAACAGTGTGTCATCAGCAAGTCGTAGTATGACTTACACACACAGCCTGTTGATATGAGAGAGAGGGGATGTTACACGTGGATACTTTCACCGTCTGAATTGATACCCTCCACACTCGCAGGACACATAGTAAGACAGCCAACAGGCACGGAGCTTGAGCATTAACATAGGCATCCAGCTGTCAGATTCTTGCTTAAATTCAACTGTTTTATTTCTCCTGTACAAAGTCAATTGCGCTCACTTCATACATCATGGTGAGCGCCGGGTTGATTTGGGTTTTAGCAAGTATGACAGCTTGTTTGCTTCAAGCTTGCACACTTGCAATGTAGCACCATGGCACTGGGTTGCGATGGAGGCTTTGACTTCAAGACAGCCATGTAGACTGTACAGACATGTCAGCCACTTACTTGCAGGTTGTGTCCCACGGCCCCCGCAGTCTCCAGCTGGTCCAAGACCTGGGACCACATGCAGGACCGGCCTGCTCCGGCAGCCTTCTCAGCAGCAGCACGCAGAGCAGCTGTGCTGCCCAACAGGTACATGCCCTCCCTCGCCCTGCACCGTGCAGTGAAGTAGCCAAACTGTCTTGTTTCAAGGCTGCAGTGTGGGGCTCGACAATAGTCATTAGCTCAAGGTGATGCACACAGAGGGTTGGGTCTTGCACAGAAGCAGAGATACAGATGCGGGGAGCACAGCGCAAACCCCATGGATAGCACAAAAAATGGCATCACACAGATGGAAAGCTACCCTACGAGCTAACCATGGAGTATAAGCTGTGTTCCCTGCATCACATACCATGCACAGCGCACACTGCATGGTTAGCACAAGCGGGACATTCCAAACATACTATGCAGTCACAAGCACAGATGCTTGCCCTGAGCAAATGCATCAGAAGGCTGCATTTGCGAATGAAAGCGCAACTAAGTTGGCTGCTCATGCTGGAGCAAAGTACAAGCCAAGTTTCTTTTGTGCTGCAGGCAACCAGATTCCAAACAATTCGCACCGTGATAGCAGCACATTTATGCGATTGTTGATGGCCAGAAAGCCGATGCCAGCTCCTTCTTGTCTTGGGTTGCGCACCAGGCTCAAGATAACAATGCGTGACTCTTCTCCCTGGAACCACAGCATGGCAGAGCATGAACATCATGGCTGTTTGTGTATTGTTGCAATGGCTGCCCACAACAACATTAGCCTCTCAAATGCTGATCATTAGCGAGGCTCTGCAGAACTCTGCAGCGGAGTGATATTGTGATCACGCGATACTCTGATGAATGACTCAGCGTGCTAGGTGACAAATCAGCATATGGTCATCAGGTTTGAGAGTTGCCTTTGTGGTATCTCCTGCATCAGTTCTTGATAATTTCAGCTGCTGCTCAGCTGCTGCTCCTGGTCATGGACTGCCATTGGCTGTGTCAATCAAAATATAATACTTTGAAAAAAAATACAGGGGCCTTGATTACGTTATAGGGGCCTTGACTATCACCTGAAAGTTGTCAATTGTTGCCAGGCGAATGCTCTGGCTCAAAGTCACCACCTTGCTGCCGCCACCAGCCCTTGACAGCAGCCGGCAGCCCTGACGGCCAGCTGCGGCTCTTTCCAAAGCATCATGGCTGCGCCCGTCTCCTGATGCTGCAGCAAGGCCCCCTCCAAGCACATCAGTGCTGCCGGCTTCTGCGTCAGTGCCACCATCAGCAACCTGATCACTGAACTGCTCTGGCAAAACAGCCTCTCCTGCATCTGCCACTGCAGTTGCCAGGTCCTCCCTATCTCTGTCACTCATCACAAACCGCATTCCAGCCACCGACTCAACTGCCTGCTTCAGTTTGAGCAGCTGGCCCACATATGGAGTGAGGATGGTGATCGCACCTTCACCAGCATAGCCCTGTTGCAGCAGGTACCTGCAGCAGCAGAGGACATGAGAAACCAGAAGGTAGCCTGGCACACAGAGGAAAACAAACAGCAGCCCGCCAATGCACCATATGCCCTGGCCATACACAATGACTGTCTATCAGATGCTCACTGACAGAATGCAGCAAGGGGCCACGCCTGCCAATCACCTCGTCATATTGGAACAGCAAGGTACAAAAAAGGAAAGTGGTGTCCTCCCATCAACAAGACTAATTATGAACACTCTGCAGCCATAGCAATTCTGCCATCAGCCCCATGCCCCAAATGTACCCGGTGAACTCAAATCACATCTGGACAAGGCGTAGGGGCATGATTATCCAAGAATGACTACAATTTCCGCATGCTGGGCCATCCCTTGCCTGATTTGCAACAAGCTTTTGCCTGTCCCAGCTGCCAACAACTTCACAACACAACAAGTGCTAGCTGCGTGCCCACCTTGCCAGACCCAAACAGCCATCAACCTCATAAACGTTGAACTTGCTGCGGCTCTCATCTTGTCCTCCCTCCTTGTGATCGTGGTCCCAGAAGAACAGGTCCCGGACCATGCCCTTAACCCTGGGATAGGCTGTAACAGCTGGGTGGTCTCGCATGGCTGGGTAGAGGGTGCTGCGGATCAACCTTGGGGGGGGGGGGGGGGGGGGGGGGGGGATGGGGGGGGGTGGCGAGGGGGGGGGCGGGGGGGGGGTGGGGGTTTGGGTGGGAGGCTAGCGCAGCTGTCAATATGTGGCGGGGTTGCCTTCAAGGTGGCCCCTCAACACCCTGCTGCTGCTGCTGCTTGGTATAACAGAACAGCATAAATCAATGAAGGTGGCTGGGTGGGAGGCCAGCTGTTGTGAATATATGCTTGGGTTTCCTGTATCCCTGATCACTCTGCTGCTGCTGCTGCTGCTGCATGATACATCAGAACAGCATGAATCCAAGTTTGAAGTGAAGGTTGTTGAGTGTTGCATGGCACACATGCCCCGCTGTAATAAATCAGGCAGACGATGATCCAAAAGTTGTGCCAGATGTACAATACACAATAGTCCTCAGATCAGAACCAAATTTTGTGGCTCCTGAGTTCCCCACCACCGCCATCATCACCACCACCCAGCTGCTGCTGCTGCTGCTGCTCTGTGGCTCCCAGGCACATGACAAAGGCATCCGCTTCCTGACCCACACCCACAACGGGACCTTTGTCTTCTCCAGTGATGACTTGGGCCACATTCGCATCTTCAACAACAAGCTGGCGCCGCTGCACATGGTCAACGCACACGAGCAGTCCTGCAGGGCCATCGGGGTGGCGCCCTCAGACACAAAATTTGCTTCATGCAGTGATGAGGGCAACATCAAGCTCTGGGACCTGGCAACATCACAGATGGAGAGAATGCTGACAGGTGCATTTTTTTATCAGGTCTTGGAATCTACAGCTGTTGGTATCATACATACACTTCATATCCATCAGAGTTCTTGGATCATGTTTGATACATCCTTAATATTGCGGTCTCTTCAGTCCTGTAGACCAGTCATGTGAAAAATTGGCAGGCAAACTATGATGACTTGTAATAGGTATACTTATCAACCATATCAGGTTTTCTCAGCGTCAAGTTGCATAGCTGCTGTCAAATCCCACTGATGGCTGCTGCTGCTACTGCTGCTACTGCTGCTGCTATTGCTTTGTTGTCTGGTGCTGTTGCTGCTGCTGTTGTGCCACTTCAGGTCATGGCAGTGATGTGAAATTTGTTGACTGGCACCCCTCCAGCAGTCTGTTGGCCAGTGGGGGCCGTGACGGCATGATCAAACTGTGGGATGCCAGGGAACAGCCTGCTGCTGCTGCCATCACAACACTGCATGGACACAAGCAACCAGTGAACCAGGCAAGCACCAGCCTGTATGTTGTTGATTTATGGATAAATTACAGTACCATATTAATAACTCCACAGCTGCTTGTTCCTGCAGCCGCACAGCTCAGGCATGTTGGTAGTGGGCTGCTAGATAAGCGGCAAAGATAGGTCATGACAGGGGCAGCTCGCTCTTGTGTTGCTAGGGCTGAATGTGCTGCAGAATGTGAATGCAGCACTGTAGAAACGACACACAAGTGTGTATGTGTATGTTCCAACGCACATGTTTACATGTTGTTCACAGTAAGATAATGAAATGACTTGTCATCTTGTTATTTTTCAGGTGAAGTGGAACCCTCATGGCAGCTGGTTGTTGTCTGTGAGTCGTGATGCCACTGTGAAGGTCTGGGACCTGAGACACCTGAAGAGGGAGATGCACAGCTGGCAGGGACATGTGAAGGAAGTGTTCTGTGCCGCCTGGCACCCAATACACTGGGAACTCATGGTCTCAGGTGAGCTGGGGAGGAGGAAATGCTTTTATTTTTTTTCCAATGTCATGTTGATTTTGGTTATGGTTTCATTTGTATATTGTTATGTTATTTTTCAGTGTTTCCTGTCCCTTCCCTTCCCTACCTCCCCTCTTTCTCACATCAGCATGCTGCCATGAGTCTGTAGCTAGATACAGTCTATTCAGTGTGAGGGTTGTTTGGTTTTGCAGATTGAAGTCGATCACTAAACCCTCTTGTACTCTGGTCCTGTTGACCACTTGGCTTGCTGATTGAGTTGACAGCCAAGGCCTGCTGTGCTTGTGAAATAAGAAAACATGATGCCTATGTGTATTCGAGTCATTGCTACCTCCAACATATACCATCATGCATGTTTTGTGCATCGTTCGCCTCCCTGTGTTTCATTGTCGCCTGTGTTTCATCGTCGCCTGTTGTTTGATTGTTGATTTGATGTTCACCCAGGTGGCAATGATGGTTCGCTGTTCTTTTGGATGGTTGGTCAGCCCCAACATGTGTCCAGCATTGAGAAGGCTCATGAGAACAACATACTGGGACTGGCATTTCATCCCACAGGACACATGCTGGCTTCAAGTGAGTGCTGCTGCTGCTGCTGCTGCTGCTTGTTAACAGTTATGACTGTTGCAGTGGGACTAAGGTATGTGCATCACATGGCTTGACAAGCTCATCAAATCACACTGTTACCCGTCACGTGACTCAGCAGCAGTGTCATGTGGCCGACAGCAGTGCGCTTGAATTTGCTTGTCAGCTCATGTGATGCACATAAAGTCCCACTGCAACAGTTATAACCGTTAAATTGGTGTTATGTCACAGAGTGACTTATTGTACCCTGCCTGAAGAATAATCTTGATGTGCAGCAACAACCCTCACAGCCACGCTACTTATGATACGTGTAGTCAACAGCAACGCCCACATCTTCATGGCCATGGATTGAAAACCACCACACAACACATGGTGATGTGGAACACGCTCAATTCAGAAACAATCCTGCAGGCCCAACACTCCCAATCACACATTTCATTATTGATGATAATGTTGTTGCTCATATCAAGCAACAAACTACACAACAACACCTGACTGTGCAAGTGACACTTGTCGAGTGCGTGAAAAGGTATTCTCTGGCTCGGTACTCGTATGAGCACCTTGGGGCGCAAAGCCTTATCACTGTGATTAAAACCAGCAACATGATGCTCCTGCAGGCTCAATGGAGTCGCTCATCAAGTTCTGGGTGCGGCCACGCCCCGGAGATCCCTGGCGTGGCGCCCTCGATACGGAGCAAGATGCGGCCAGCTCTTACGCCGACCTGCTGGCAGCAGCAGCAGCAGGGGGTCCAGGAGCAACCGGGGCAGCAGGAGCAGCAGTGGGTGGTGTGTTGGGTATGTCTGCTGCTGCTGGTGGTGGTCAGCTGCCGGGTGGGATTGCTGTGCAGCTGCCGGGGTTGGGGGGAGGCATTCCTGGCCTGGGGAGTTCAGCAGGAGTCCGCCCACCTGGCATACCGCCACCCAGACCTCCTGCTGTGCCTCCTGGACCACCACCACAAGCAGCAGCAGCAGCAGGAATACCTCCTGGGCTTGGGGTACGGCAAAGTGCAGCAGCAGCAGGAGGAGGAGTAGGAGCTGGTGTGCCTGGTGGCATGGTGCCAGGGCTGGGGCCACTTGGTGCAGGGTTCAACCCGGCAGCAGCACAGGGTTTAGCTGTAGGTCCTGGTGGGATACCGGGTTTAGCAGGACCTGGGTTTGGAGGTATCGGTGGTTTAGGGATAGCAGCAGGATTTCCCCCTCCACCACCCCCTGGCGTACCGGCTGGGGCTGCATTACAGGGCCAGCAGCAGCAGCAGCACGTGGCGGGTATGAAGCGGCAAAGGGAGTCTGATTCAGATGTTTACGCTGGAGTTCAAAGGCAGCAGCAGCAGCAGCAGGGGCGCCGGGGTGGGAGGGGATTTAGTGGGAGGGGACAGGGCTATGGCAGCCATCAGCAGCAGCAGCAGCATGATCATCATGCTGGGGGAAGAGGTTTTGGGCGGGGCTCCGCAGGGAGGGGGGATGCAGGAGATGGTAGGGGGGCAGCCAGAGGGGGTCGGACTGGCAGCTTCGCAGGGAGGGTCCAGACGCGAGGGGGTGCTGGTAGCAGGGGCGGGAGAGGTGGTTACGGTGACAGGCGGCAACGATAGCCCGCACACTCTGTCTTTCAGTGTTCTGGGTGATACAAGGTTGTGAAAGACGCACGGTAGATGTCTTCTTTCGCCAAAACCGGCGGTCCGCGATTATTCAGATACACGTCGCGGTCTAGTTGACCTGTGTGTCATCCATTTGCTTGCAACGGGCGCCTGCAACGGGCAAAGTGGCAAAGGTACAGCATTGACAATGTGGCTCCTTGCTTAAGCTGATATCAGGTCGTGCTGACATGAGGCACACCGGGCAACATTTCTTGGTGTTGGCCTCTGCGCGAGTGCCATGGCTTCTGCCAGCAGTTGGCTTTGCAGTATTTGTGCACAAACACTTCATTAGCTACCAAGGCCAAGGATCAGCTGCAGTAAAGGCCAAAGCGAGTTCTAGGCCAAGGCCACCGAAGCTCCGTAGAGCGTTAAAGAAGACCAAGTCCGCGAATTTAGACACGTTGGTACCAGTTGACTGCGCAGCGGATGCAGAGCTGGAACGCCTCGAGGCCGTGGGGCTAAACAGCGATAAACTGATGGAGTGGTTCACAGAAGATGAGGTAGAAGCATTACAGCAGGCGCAAGCGAACCAGACAGCGGCTTTGAGCCTTCTGTGAGTAAACTTTGACATCTTGTACTGCTGTGAAAGCCAGCCACCTGCCATTGCGCCTGTACGGTCATGACTGCTGTCATGTTGGAAGGATTCTGGCAGCAGCACCTTCGTGATTCTGGACTCAGCTGTTGATCGCGGTCCCTGCAATGGAAGCTAAAATTTCGCATGCTCAGTCACTCTATGTGCTAGCTCGTGAGCGTACCTGTCAAACTCAAATGCCAAAATGACCTCCAGAAACGCCTTTTCTGCAAGCATGTCCCTCCTCTTGTACATGCAGCTTGACCTGATCTTACTGCAGCTTTACAGCAAGATCAGAGCATTCTGAGCTCACAGGCTGACATCCATTGCTGATGCAAGGCTTTGGGTGCTGCTGTGATGTATGTTGCGCAGGTCTGGGACCCGTCTCATGGCAGATGAGCACTCTGACGCCACAGATGATGCTCATGACTGGTACACAGATGAAGGAGAGCAGCTTGGCTTACAATACCTAGATCACGCCAGCTATGACACTTACAATGACAGTGACTATAACAGCTACAGTAACAGTCACCGCAGTAGTATTGAGGGCAACGGGCTCCAGATTAAACCTCTGTCAGAGATGACACAAGCACTGGGCACTTCATCTCGTGAACCCAGCACAGGAGCTTCAACGGACGACCAGCAGCAGCAGCAGCAGTGGGAAGCAGCGCGGCAGCTACTGCAGCAGCTTGCTGATCAAGCTCAACAGGATCAGTGGCAAGCAACAGATGGTTCTGAAAGTAGTGTTGCTGATTACTTTGATCCCGCACACTACTATGGGCTGAGTCCAGCAGAAAATGGACATGGAGCTGCAAGCTTAGATATGATGCAAGGGGGGTATCTTCCCAGGACTGGTGCTCACTGGGCTTCCAGCTCTCCCCCCCACTTGGATGAACTAGATGACTTCCACACAGCAGATGATGAGTACCAGAATGCAGAGCCAGTGCAGCTGCAAATGCAGAATGCACACCAACAGCAGGGGCCATCTGTTACACATCCTGCAAGCTCAAATGAGCAGCAGCAGCAGCAGCGGGAGCAGAGTGCTGCAAGGTGGCTTGCTGAATATGCACCACCCACGCCCGACTATGAACCAGATTTTGACATTGACCTGGATTATGACATTGATTATGACTATGACCCTGATTATGTGCCAGATTTCATCCCAAACTTTGATGATGAGCTTGGCTTTGATCAGTTGGATGCAGCTTTCATCACAGCAGCAGCAGCAGCAGCACATGCTTAATTAGTGATAAATCCGAGGTTGGTTGTACACTAGGACTAGGACAAGTTGTCACTGGGGGGATGTCTGCCAGCACAGGCATGCATGAGAGATGACAGTTGTGGTGCCCGGGCTTGTTGCTGGATGAGATCATGATAGTGTGGTGTCTGCATTTAGCAGCCTGATTATTCTGTAGCTTACCTGTGAACAGCAGCAGTACATTGCTGTCAGCATCTGCGTGGCATGCTGGCTGTGAATGTTCAAGGCAAATGCCAAAGCTGCATATTCGTGGTCGATCATGGTGACTGGATGCATTATATTAGTAGTTAGTAGGGAGGGCAGTATCAGCTACTGGCTGTACACGTTGCAGCAATTGTTGTGCAATCGGATCAATGCTTTAAAAGCTCATTTGAACAGCAGCCACTGGGTAGTCAGCGCTCCACGAGACACCCAGATGGCATTTTTGAGTCTGTGTAGAGCATCATGATGTGCAGGACCCAGTGCACTCATAACTGTTGAGCTGGCATTCAATGTGAATTTTGAACATGATGTCATAGACCCTTGGTGGTTGTGGGGTTTTTGAGTATGACATGAGTCGCTTCATGAACTGGCTGATCAGCCCGTTCAAGTCAGCGAGCCAGCGCCAGGCTCAATTGCCAGGCTCAATTTCAGCAGTGCTGCAACCTGAACGGCGTGGCCGCTGCTATGTTACAACCATCACTTCCAACGTCGTCAAACACATGTTGGGTTGTGTCGTTGCAATCCAGATTCACCTGTGCAAATTTTGCATCATCTCTTTGAGTCTGGGTTGGAGGTTGAGTTGGATGATACAGGTATTCTGCAAGTCAAACTTGCAGACATTCTGCCGAGTTGAATCTGGTCTGTGTTCCTATCTGTGTGTGCTCCAAGCTCATGGCATGAGCCGGCAGTTGGCTGCTTACGGGTGCAAGCCCTTGAGGTAATCATGACTGCAGTATAAGCATATGAGCCAGCAGGCAATTTCTGGGAGTTGCTTGTTAGTGTGCCAATCCAGGCTCCTTGGGCAATGCACAGCTTCTGATCACTATTGATGTACTGTGTACAACCGGCTCAACATTGATTATTCCACCCAGCTGGCAGATTGCGGGTACTTCAGATCGCGCCATCGCCTCACCTGACACTCAATTTCTAGGCTGTAGCCTACAGCCTTAAGTTAAGTTGACTGCCCATATATGTGTATACTCCTGTGACACGCCTTCGAGGCATAACTGGGCTACGGCAACCACTGCACACACAGGCTCCCGACTAGAGCAGTCTCAGACTTTCAAATACCTGACCATTGGATGGTGCAACGCCAGTGGCTGGCTTCAGGCCTGGCCGTTTCTATGCAGGCCTGCGAGCTGTGATGCCACCAAGGCAGTGGTTTAACCAGCTCGGAGAAGTCAGCAGTCACTGGTGCACGCCGTGAATGCATTGGATCTGCTGCAAAAGAATATTCCGTCCGCAAGCGCGCACCAGGATATTTAAAACTGATCCAGCCAAAAATTCGCGCGAGAAGAGACGCGCGAATATGCGGAACTGAACATCATATTGGTATGATTATATCAGTCACCTGTGTTACTGTACTACATGTTGTGCAGCAACAATATTTGAAATGAAGGATTGAAGCAACTCACACTTCCATTGCTAGGTTGAAGCCAAGTTAGCCAACAAGTGTGCTATAGCACAAGGTCATGCATGTAGTCACCATCTCCTACCAAATTTGCTTTAAAGCATGATCCATGTTCATCAAATCAGGCCCTACTGAGTCAGCAGGGGTATCCAGGCCCTAGATGAGCGGCTTCAGACGTCTTTCAAGATATGCAGCAGAGACAAACTGCCTGCTGCTCCCAACCTACTCCCAACAGGAGGGCCCTCCTGTCAGCCTTCAAAGCCCATGTCTTCATGCGCCCTTCATCGATTGCATCATCCAGCAGTAGCAGGTGAGGCTTCAGTGGGTTCTGGAGGGTCCACTGCTGTCACTTCTTGGCAGGTTCCCAGCCCTTCACTAGCCTCCCCCATGCCCACTGCTGGTACCACCTCCTGCAGTCACTTCTTGGCAGGTTCCCAGCCCTTCACCAGCCTCCGCCATGCCCCCTGCTGGTACCGCCTCCTGCAGTCACTTCTTGGCAGGTTCCCAGCCCTTCACCAGCCTCCCCCATGCCCACTGCTGGTACCACCTCCTGCAGTCACTTCTTGGCAGGTTCCCAGCCCTTCACCAGCCTCCCCCATGCCCACAGCTGGTACAACCTCCTGCTGTCACTTCTGGGCAGGTTCCCAGCCCTTCACCAGCCTCCGCCATGCCCACTGCTGGTACCACCTCCTGCAGTCACTTCTTGGCAGGTTCCCAGCCCTTCACCAGCCTCCCCCATGCCCACTGCTGGTACCACCTCCTGCAGTCACTTCTGGGCAGGTTCCCAGCCCTTCACCAGCCTCCGCCATGCCCACTGCTGGTACCACCTCCTGCAGTCACTTCTTGGCAGGTTCCCAACCCTTCACTAGCCTCCCCCATGCCCACTGCTGGTACCACCTCCTGCAGTCACTTCTAGGCAGGTTCCCAATCCTTCACTAGCCTCCCCCAAGCCCACTGCTGGTACCACCTCCTGCAGTCACTTCTTGGCAGGTTCCCAGCCCTTCACCAGCCTCCCCCATGCCCACTGCTGGTACCACCTCCTGCAGTCACTTCTTGGCAGGTTCCCAGCCCTTCACCAGCCTCCCCCATGCCCACAGCTGGTACCACCTCCTGCTGTCACTTCTGGGCAGGTTCCCAGCCCTTCACCAGCCTCCGCCATGCCCACTGCTGGTACCACCTCCTGCAGTCACTTCTTGGCAGGTTCCCAGCCCTTCACCAGCCTCCCCCATGCCCACTGCTGGTACCACCTCCTGCAGTCACTTCTTGGCAGGTTCCCAGCCCTTCACTAGCCTCCCCCATGCCCACTGCTGGTACCACCTCCTGCAGTCACTTCTTGGCAGGTTCCCAGCCCTTCACCAGCCTCCGCCCTCCCCTGTTCACCTCTTGCATTGGTGGGGCCACTGCATACTGATCCAGCGCCACAATCCTTCTGCCAATGTGTCAGCCGTACACCCTGCTGATAGGTGGAGCCTCCAGGACTGCCTGTACCACCCACAGCTGGTGATCTACACCCTCCAAACAAAGTTTTGTGGCCCGGCCATCGAGCAGCAGCACTGGCATTAAGCTCCTGACCCTGCTGAACCTGCATGGCCACGCCTAGCCGCTGCCAAGCTCTGCCAAGCTCTGCTCTAGCTGCTCCTCAGCATCCCTCACCAGCTGAGTGCCACTCAGTGAGTCCCCTGGCGTCATCCTGGGCTGGCGTTGGCAACCACAGCATGCACACACACTGCATGCATGCACCTGAGCCTGACATCCTGGTTAGAATGGCTCTGATGTTTGGCAAACCCTCACTCCATCATCATGTCCCATCAGGTCCAACCACTGGTTGATGTGTCCCAGCAGCTCCCCACCCTCAGCAGTCAGTGCACTCACAGCCTGGGCGTAACTGTTATCAAGTGGCTCTACGTGATTTCTGAGACGCTCTACCTCAGCAGCTGCTGCAGCGTACTGCTCTTGTGAACCATGAGATGCAGCCTGCAGTTTTGCCCGAGCTGACTCCATGACCCTGGCATCCGCAGCCATGATGATCTGCAGACTGCAGTACATTGCTAGCTGTGCCTCGTACTGCTTCTGGTACTGCAGGCACTGCTCCTTGCTGGTGATGGGTACAAAATGCCTTGGCGCGGCGACAAAAGCCTTGTAACCTGGTGGGCCGAGATCTATCAATTTCAAGCTGCTTCGACTGGAGCTTGTGACCAGCTCTGGTGCCGATGCCGGGCTGATGCCTGCACTACTAATACCTGGTTGCTTTGCTGGCTGAGGCAGTGCATGCACTGCAGGCTGCAGTGTTGCTGCTGTTAATCCTGCCTCTGTTGGCTGCTCAGCCTGTACACGGTGCACTGCGCCAGGCTGCTGGTTTATGTTGCTATCCACCTGTGCCACAGCTACCGGCTTGAGCAGCTGCTGCTGCTCCAAGTGCTTCTCAGCACTCTGGCCATACTGTGCAGTGTTGCCCCTCCTGCATGCTCGCTTGTCTTGCTGCCTGGCCTGTTGTTGTGCCACAACATCTGAAGGCTTCAAACCAGCCCCAGCAGTTTCCACCTGTGGCAGAGGACCAGTCCTGGTACCAATGTGCAGTTGGTTTCCGCCATCCTCATGAAGAACGGAGATATTCAGCCTTGCAGTAGCAGCAGCTGTTGCCGCACTCTTGGACCCGCTGACACCAGCTGTTGATGATATCTTGGGCGGGATGCTCCTGCCAAAGGCAACCTTGCTCTGCGGCTTCGCTGCTGCAGGCAGTGCACGTGCACCAATAGCTGCGGCAGCTGCAGTGGCTGTGGTGGCACCAGCCTGGTAAAATTTACCACCAGTAACCTGCTGACCTGTACATTCCTTGCTGGTTATGCGGGAGCGCTCAGCAGTCAGTTGAAGGCCCTTTGAGGTCAACTTGGTGGTCTTGCCAGCAGTAACTGCTGCTGAGTCAGCCTGAGATGTTGAGTTACTGCCAGTTACTGCCTGGTGTTGCCCTGTCTGTTTTTTGGAGGGCTGCCCGGGGACTGCTGGGGGTGCGGATTGCTGGACTGGTGCAGTGTTGTTCTTCCCAGGGCGCCGCTGCTGCTGTTGTTTGCGCTGCTGCAGGCCGCGGCCTCTCCGTGTTGTGCTGCCAGTGGCACCTGATTTGCCAGGCTGCCTGCTGAACTGCTGGTTGCCCTGGGACAGTTGCTTCCGCTTGGCAGGTCGTGGCTGCTCTTGATCATCAGATGATGAGGGCCCAGCAGCTGGCCTCTTCTTGCCAATGTTGCTGTTGTTGACCAGGGAGCTGTAAGTGGGCTTTGCGGAGATGTGTAGGGCACTAAGAGGGGCACCAGTCTGTGTCTTGCCCTGTGGCAGGTGCTGCTTGATGGCTGTTCTCCCAGGAGCTGCAGGGACAGACGCTCTTGCCGCTGACTTGTTGACAGCCTGTAAGTACCTCCTACCAGGGCTTGGTCCCTGTCCATTGGATGCTGGTATTCTTTTGCCAGTGCTGGAGTTTTTGGGTGGCTGTGGCTGTTGCTGTGCGTTATGCTGTGGCACGCCTCCAGTGCCACCTCTACCTGCTGTGGTTGGTAGCGAAGACAGGCTGGCACCTGGCGCACCAGGCTCTCTAGCAGGCTGTGATTGAGAGTGCTCATGATGAGCTGCAGTCTGATGGTGCTTGGCAGGCTGCTCAGCGAGTGCTGAAGGGGCTGACCTTTTTCCCAGAACAACCGAGTGCTGGGGTTGGCAAGCCTTGGGGTTTTGGCCCTGTGAGTGTCTGGCTTGTGGTGCTGGGGGTCTTGGTGGTTGCCCCTTGCCCAGTGTGTGTGATGTGGTATGCCCAAAGTTCTTGGCTTCACCTGTTGAGCCTTCGCTTGGCCTGCTCGCAGAGCTCGATGCCGGTGGCTTGCCACCTGCAGCAGGTGTCAGACAACACAACAGTAAGGATTAGGCACAAAGAACTGTACAGCAGCTGGTCAGCATAAACCATGTAAGCCAGCCTGCAGGCTGCCGGGCTGTAAAACAGGCAGAGTACCACTGGCGCACTCAGTGGCCATGGCATGGACACATCATGTGGGAAGAGCAGATGAATTGCTGCCACGGCCCTGGCAGCCTGGCAGGCACACTGCATTCAAAGCCATTCTCTGTTCAACACCCACAGTTCTGATTCTAAACACACCTGAGAGAATAATGGGTGTATCTAACACCAATGGTGCCTGTGGGCGCCATTTCTGACGGAAAACCTTAACCCTGTTGGCGTTGGCAGCTGGCACTTTCTGCAGCCCAAGCTCAGCAGGTGACCATTGATAATGAGTAAGTAATTAAGTGTAGAATACAACACATCGACACAGAAAAGTGTTTGGCTGGAAATGTTGAAGTCCTTCTCTATGGATGACTCTCTCACAGCTTGAGGAATAATGATTGCTTATGAACAATGGTTGCTTATGAAATGTATAGTTATAGCATACAACCAGCAATATGGCACCGGAAACACATGCTTCTGTCCACCATGCCAGTACGTACTGTCTACAGGTCACATTGTTTTGACATGCCCACCTGCTGTGCAGCGCACTGCATCACAGGAACGTTGGGAGCAACTTCAACCCCATCCGCTTCATCAATAGAGTACATCGCGTGCTCCAGAAGTATAGTAGTCGAGCGCCCTGCCAGAATGCACACCCTGGAGCCGGCCTGTGGTGCAGGAGCAACAGAGGGTGAGTATCAGGTGCACATTCAGCAAGCTGGGCAAGCGTGTGTATATGCGACAGCTGCATTCACAAGGCCATTGCTCGCATGCTCAACGTTGGTACATGTTCACAAGTGCCTGCAATCTCAAGGACGCAGGAACTCCTTACCTTTTGCCGTTCTTCAGGCTTTGGCAGTGGTCACTGCTGGCCGAGGGTTACTTCAAGCGTGATAGAGCACACAGAAAATTGTTACCTTTTGATAGAGAAAGACAGTTGAACCGAACAGAGCTCAGTGCGACAAGTCGTCGACGACCATCAGTACAAAGTGAAGGTGATTGTGCAATCCTCAAATGGGTGGTAAAAAATTCTGATAACACACGTGACTGTTTGGGAGGCAACCCTGATGTGGTTGGCGGTGTTGCTGACTTCTCGGGCCTAGGCTGTACAACCCCTCTCGCAAGGACTGTCCGTGCAAGTGATGAAGGCATACCTTGCAATACGTACTCAACTGCTTTGAATTAAAGCAGCATTGCACCTGGCTGTGATGGTGTAGACAGGACCTGCAGAGATTGTCGACGATCGCTTTGCAAGGACATCTCATAATGAGCCTTGCAGGCAGATTGAGGCAGGCAACGGTAGCTATCACGACCTGAATAAAGACCTTGGATGTGCTGAAGCATTGACACGGCCTCTCTGGTTGTTGTTTCTAGCTGCAGTGCCAACGCACATGTGATGTATGTGAGATGCACTATCCGCAACCACTGTGGTGCTCTCACCGACTGAATAGTCTTTCATACCCAAGGTGGTAGTGGTGGTTGAGTTCAAGTAGCATGCAGCAAATTACCAGGTCTCATGTGACACCCAAATCAGCTGGCATGCACTTGAGCAGTATTGCTGTGTTCATGCTGCACAGCAGCAGTTTCAGTCCGAATGCTGTGGACAGCATAGATTGGCATTAAGGCAACTGAAATCATTGTTGAATTGCTGCTGCGCCTATTGACTGCGATTGCATTGCATCAGGCTGTTATTAGCAGCCAAGCCGGTTCTTCTGGTGCTGAGTGCTGTTGACCGTGCCACAGTGCATGCGACCCTGGACGGTGGACACCCCTGCTGGAGGAGCTGATGACTGGAAGTGCTCAAGTAAACTCAAGTAATACTTGGTGTGGGACTTCGGTGGCAGCTAAAGGCATCATATGGCAGCCAGGACAGCCCAGGCAGGCACACAGGGTGGCGCCCCAAACGCATGTCAGCACATTTGCCATAGCATTTCAACTTGCTGCATGGCTAAATTTCTTTTAAAGTGATTGGCAGCTGCTGTGAGCAGCAAGCTTGCAAGCGCATTTGTGCTGCTGCTGCTGCCAACAGCCTGACTGACTCAGAGGCATGGTGATTAGCAGGGTGTATGGCCCATGCATGGCCAAGGCACAACATGTCGCACTGCGGTCACCTCAACTGCCAGCTCACTCCAATTGGTGCATGGGCTCAACATCTTTCACAACAAGAATATTTATGAAACGGTAAGGCACCTCAATACTATTAGTGTTGAAACATGGCCACCTGGCTCCTACAGATTATCTGAATGTACATATCGGGTCATCACCATGGCATATTACTGCAAACCGTTGGCAATGAGGCGGCCTCAGGCCCTACAAATTGTAGTAGACATTGTTCATCTTCCTGGCTAGTCCGACCATTGCACCATACCAAGTATAACAGCTCGCTGGGGAGACGCTGCAGAGCTGAGCTGGGGAGACTGTCACTGTTACAAGGTAAGGTAGCTGGCTCTGGTTACTAGCTACTTAGTGGTGAGTCAGAACAGCACTGTACTTCCGTGAGTGGCTCATAAAGAGGTCCCAGGCAAGTTGTACGTCTTTTCCTCCATTGAAAAGGACCACCCAGTGAGCAAAGTATGACCAGCACAGGGCACTGCACCCACACCCTGAGATACAGTGCTTGGCCCTTGCACTGCAAGGCCCTGGCAGGCCCCGGGATAGTATTAGCACATGGGCCACCAAGCAGTACTGCTGCTGCGTGCAGCACTGCGCAGTGCTTCAACGGACATGTTGATAAGTCCTGTGCTGCTGCCAGCTGATGTGTGACTCTCATCAGCCAGCCCTGGTCCGGTTTCACTGTCAGCCTCCTGCTGCTGAAGTCGTATGCACCAACACATTGTGGCCGGCAACCTCTTTGGCTGCTGCTGCACCTTCAAGCGACAGCAGAAGTGTCACAGTTGTCACAGCTTGAAGCTGGCAAGACGACACCAGCAGCAGTACAATATTGGCGGCCCGCCAACGGCATTGCCTGCAGCCCCTGCTGGTCCTGCTGTTCAATATAAGAGGCTGTTATCACCGCACATCTTGAGCTGCATGTCACGCGGGATTGTTGGCACTGTGCCGCCAATGTGCCTGAAAGCAAGCATTGATGACAATGAGTGTAGACACTGTCGATTGGCAATTGACCCGGTCACAGCTCAAACTTCGAGCTGTGTCTCAGGTCAGTTGCCTACCAGGTAGAAGAGTCATAATGCTGCACACCATGGATGCTTTCACCTGCTTATGGCCCCCGAGGTGTTGCACAACGAACGCAACAGCATGAAGTGCCCAAGCCAATGTAGCCATGTGACAAGCGCCAACAAGGCCGGTGTGGCATTACCTGCACTGCTGCTGACTCTGAGCGGCCCACACTCATCCAGATCATCTATGGCACTCCCACTGAGTGTTTGTCTGCAAGTGCTGTTGCTGATATGCTGGTCCTTTGCAAAGTTAAGCTGCGGCAGTGGTTACCAGTGATGCAGGTGGCCCTCAGGTCAGGTCTGACTCACACAGTGCCACTGCTTCGGCAGCATATGGGGCAGGGATATGCAGCCCGTGTAGTCATGAAGGTCCCAGGATTAGGCAGCTCAGATAACCCACCCCATAGGCCCTGTCAGTGACACCCTCCTGCATGCCATGCGATGATTGATGCCATGCAACAAAGTCGTAACAAGAAATGAGTGACCTAGGACCATGCAAAGCCGGCCTTGAAGCGGCCTGGTGCTGATTGCAAGTGCTGCTGCAGCTTGGCATGCACACTGCTGTTGCAGAGTGATCACTCACAAACAGTAAGGGATGCATGGAACATGAGGCAAAGGTTGAGTAGTCACATTGCACTCCTGACTGAAAGGCCAAGCAATTCAGGAATGCCAAGCAGACGACGCTGTCAACAAGCACTGCTGGTCAGCACAAGGAGCTCTTTGAGAGTCTATCTGTGCGGCACACTTGAAGCCACAGCAGATCTGATTGTCTTGGGACAAGATCAAGTGGATGTGACTGTCCGAGCCGATATATGGCCGGGGATAGCCCCACAATTACGCTGAACAGGTGGGGAGTGATGGCTCCACAGCACACCAACAGCAGACAGCAGCAGCCACTGACCTACAAGCCGATTGTCCCAGTAAAAGATGTTTACGCCTGCAAACAGGTCATTTGACCTGTATATAGTTAACCAGTACACGTACAGTATACGGTACGAACGAGTCGGGCCGCAGATTACACATTTTTGGTCTTGGAGGTGTTTGGATCATGCAAGTAAGATATTTCAAAGGAAACTACTGTCAAAAATCTTCCTGATTGTGGGTTTCGCTCGGTCCAAGGGTACTGGCAGCGTAGTGGCATGTATCGGCGCTAGCGCGCTGACCATGTACAAGGATGCATATGCAAGCAGCTTGAACGGCACCTTCTTTTTTGCTGCAGACCATCTGATCCAGCTTTTTGATTGGGTACACCCTTCGCAGTGCTCTGTTGGTGGCCTGCATACACACATGCATGTACAACATTGATACTCTTGCGTTACCCACTGAGCTGTGTGATCACCGGTGATTTATTCTATCAAAGTACTTACCCTACCCATAATAACTCTGCGGAGCAACGGCTCGACCAGATAAACATGCCACCATCACCTGAGCAGAACTTTGTACTGCAGTACTCATGACACACAGCACAGCAAGAGGCACATTCCTTCAGAAACATACATTCATTGAAGATATTTGTGAGCACGATGGCCTACACGAACCTGTCAGCAGTGAGGGTAACCTTGAGCAGGCTGCAAGTAGACAACTGGAGCTGCAGCTGTGCTGTACTACCAGCAGTAGTGCTGACAGTGACAGCTGGCTGTGCTGCTCTCACCTGTCGAAAAACCAGGAGAATGTGCCACTGCAGCAGCAGCAGTGGATCAAAATTCAAGAGCAGCAAACGCAGCAGCCTTGGCTCCATCAGGACAAGATCAACTCATGGCAGTCAACTCAACTGCAGCAGCACCAACAGCTCTGGCCATTGGAGGCCAGGCAACCCTACAAGAAGGATCAGCTGCAGCAGCCCCAGCAGCAACAACAGACACCACAGCAGCAGATGCAGCAGCAGAAGCAACAACAGAAACAACAGCAGCAGAAGGAACAACAGCAACAGCAACAGCAATCAGAGGCATCCATGCAGCTGACATCACCGCACCATTCTTGGCATTTACCAGCCAGATCATCACGGCAGCACTGCCCTGGTGGTGGGCACCATGTTCAGCAACCACTGCTGCTAGTTGTCACAGTGGTCATATGTATGATTGTCTGGCTGTTTTTGCCACCAGCAGTGCTGATCCCTGGTGTGCAGCGTGGTTTCAATTCAGGTCTTCCAAGGCGAGTGCTTGCCCAAGGTGCTGGTACTACACAGTGCAGCAGACTCCTCAACACCCAGTGGGACGATGCTGCTGCTCTCACTGGCTTAAGTTGTTGGTTGATGCACGGCCGCTGTCAAGCTGTACCCAGTGCCAGCAGCAGGAGCAGCAGCCCCAGCCATATCACTGATGACAGCAGGGTGCAAAAGTACCGGAAAGCAGGTAGCATCTCTATTGACAAACTCAGTATAGCTGGAGAATCAATTGAAAGCAGCAACAACATGAGCAAGGGCAAAAGAAGTGGTGGCAGCACTAGTACCAAGAGCAGAATTGCTGGCAGCAGAAAGCTGCAGGAAACGCTCAGAAGCAGCACAGCGGCAATCCCATTAGGAGCAATGGCACCCAATACTGCTGGTGATTCAGACACGGCTGCTGCCCTGCAATCACTGGCAGCAGCTGCTACTGCAGCCAGTGCAGTTGTTCTGAAGGCAGTGCCAAGCATCTGGGTACAGAGGGACCACAAGCTGAACCCAGGGAGAAACAGCAAGGCAAACTACAATCAGCAGCAGCAGCAACAGTGGCAGCAGCAGCAGCGGCAGCAGCAGTCTCCAGGGAAGGTTTTGAGCACTTCAGGGCCTGCTACAGGGCCTGCTGCATCAAGCTACACTGTGGCAGGGCATGGCAGCACTGATGACAGCAGCAGCAGCAGCAGCAGTGATGTTGGAGTACCTGTTGTGATGTACACAGGACCCAATGACCAGCAGCTGACTGTACCAACTGGCGGCAGCAGCGATAGCGTCGGCAGCAGCAGCGGCGGCAGTGGCACAGATGGGGTCATCCACATCAGCACCTCGACTCCTGTAACTGTTATAAACCCAATCAATGTAACGACTCCCCTACAGCAGACTACAGTGCAGCAGTCAGGGGTCGGGTTGGGTGGCGGTGTAGGTGATGTTCTGATGATGGCAGCTGCACTGCGGCCCCGATTAGTCGTGGTGCCTGTGATATTACCTGCAGGATGAAGGTTGTGCTGCTGCTGCTTCCAGCGGTGCTGTTCCTGCTGCTACTCTTAGCAGCATATTGATGTTGGTGGTGTCAGGAACATGCTACACCAGCCTGCTAATGGTACGTGCCAGGTAGTGTTGATGTACAGGTATACCAACTCATTGACCCATGCAGCATTTATTGGTTGTCACTCTCATATTGACCTTTCATCCAGAGGACGTAGAAGTCCACTTTGCAGTACGACTCGTGAAGCTGCTCAAGTTCTTCATCGTGAGGGCAGGTCAGTGCATACAGTAGGGTCACCAAGTGCGGGACAGTTGTACGGTTGTGCAATTGTACTGCCTGAACCAGCAAGTGCTGCGAACAGTCGCCAAGCCGAACATGCAGGAAGTATACAGCGCTCAGCCCTTCTTCAGAAATGACTATTGCTTTGAAATGCGCTTTCAGCAGTGATACAAGCCAGGGCCTGAAAGTGCGTTGCACCACCTAACCTGGCATGTACATCGAATATCTGGAGCCGGGATACCAGTTGATGGTGTCTGGGTACAGTATATGGCTGTGTAAGAGCACCAAAAGCTAGCTTGGCTAAGCTTCGCCACCACAGACACAGAATCATTGGATTACGCAAAAGCGATTGATGTGTGGTGCAGATCCACAAGCATAAATGACACGCAAAACAGCCCATGAATCATCGCTTTACAACAAAAGCATGAGACCCGTAAAACTTGTGCAGAGCCTAGCTTCGACCATCCTAGGTAGTTGCCGTCGAAACCGTTTCGTTGAGGCGTTCAATCGTAAAGGGCTGACCCATAGCAAATGCTCTTGGGATTCCTTAAGAAGGTTCAAGAGCAGTTCATACGTTGTGTCCAGGGAGCTTTGGGGCGATGGTTACCACAGGTATGCAGCAGCACAACTGCACAGCAGCTGCAATCTGCCCATGTCCTGGCTAAGCCGTACCTTCAGCAGCAGTTATGGTTTTTATCTGCGACAGCAACAGATGGCGAATGTTCTACATTAACAGTAGGGATACAACTACATTTCTTGAGCCCCATGAAGCCATTGAACAGCGCGACAGCAGCTGCCGATGCTCAATAAATGTCTGCTGTGAAAGCAATAGCAGCACATTGCCTGCTGCATGTGCCACGTCTGCAGGAATTACCAACACTTGCTCGGATGTAATAATTCAAGAGCTGTGTGCAGCTGGAATTGAAGTATGCTTTGCCAACCCAGGGACCACAGAAATGTGAGTACTAGTGCAGTAGGAAACCGCAGCTGCCAACCCCGATCACGCACCTTGAACTGTCTCAATACTATAACCTTGAAGACAGACGTGTTTCCATCCCGAAGCTCTCAGCAATGAGTGTGACTGGTGTGGCTGGTGTCCTGGTGAACCACAGTTGCCAAAGCACACTAGAATCAGCCATCCATACAAGCAGCAGCTCTGGAAACAGATGTCGTTGCCACTGTGATCAATCGACTGCAATTGATAGTGCTGTTAGTGCTGTTAGTGGAGAGGGCATGCTGCAAGGGGTCAGTGTCTGGTCAGAAAATGGCCTTCCACCATCTTTGTTATTCTCCAACTGAGTAGGTCACTATGGTGAGAAGTCTGTCAATCGAGTCATAGCCAACTGAAGGACCAGCATGTGGAACCATAGTAGCGCACTGCTCCTGCTGTTCCTGCTGCCACTGTCTGGTGCACAGGTGGTTGGTAGCTGCTCTAGAGAGGGCCAGCAGCAGCATCCGCTCAATCCTGTGCCTACATGAGTGTGTGGTGACAGGAGCTTCTGACGGTTACGCACGCATCAGACGCAAACCCGCCGTGAGCCTGTTGCATCTGGGACCAGGACTGGGCAATGGCTTGTGCAACCTGCATAATGCAAGAAGGTATTGCTCTTCTTGCAATCTGCCAGGTTACGGTAACCTGCTTGACGGCCAGCAGGGCTTCACTTCTGCATGTTGAGCAGTACTAGCAATGTGAGGTTCATTATCACATCTGACTGGTGGAGATGGTCAGCAAGCAGCAGCCTGGTGCCAATAACAAACGACTCAGTGTGCGGTGTCAGATAGGTTCCAGAATGCCAGAGCTGCTCCGTCAGGAAAGCAGGCATTGTCACCAGTGTGGTCGCCGCCACACAATGCTGACTTGTGAGCATGTATCTGCTGTTTCGTGATATTATTGTGCCTGCAATCTACGTCACCCTCTCATCACAACATTCAGCACTTGTATGAGCCACAGGGTGTGAAGCAGTTCGTGTGTTTCAACACACTTAACATACTTTTAACACACTTAACATACTGACTGGTAGTGTTTGTACGTCTCATCTGCTTGTAGGGCTGGCAGTCCTGTCTTGGTGCTTGTTGGAGACATGTCCACCTGGCACAGATCAGCAGATGCACCTCTGAATCAAGATATACACTCCTTGGCATCTACAGTGTCAGGACATGTTGTAACCATTGCATCATCTGGGACCACAGCAGCAACAATCCAGCAGGCGATTTCAGCAATGCAACCTGCACCAACAGCAGCGCCATCTGTTACTGCCCCTGGGAATGCTACTCTCAAGCCAGCAACAGAACCAACAGCAGTGGCTGATGGTGCAAACGGCTTTGGGCAGGCTAGGGCAGTATCATCATCAGCAGCACATGAAACAAGTTGCCCAGGCAGCAAGGTGGTGACAGTGGTGATACCCCATGACATATCCTGGACTGAAACCTCCATGCAGCAGCAGCAGCAGCTGTCACAGGCGAAGCCAGATGCTGTGCTGAATGACTCCAGTGTCAGGAGCAGCAAGCCTGTGGGAGTGTCCTCCAAGCTGTCACAGAGCCCTGCTGCATGCCAGTTTTTGAAAGACTGTGCGGCTGCACTCAAAGGAGCCACCAGAGGCAAGGCTGCCCTGATACTGGGAGGAGCTGCTTTACTGACAGAAGGTGAGCGATCGAAGAAGTCTTACCTGTCCTCCTGTGCAGTAACGATGACTGCATCAAGAGATTGTATATGGGGCTATGCACACGGCACTGTCTCACCATTTCTCATCAATCACAGACCTGTTATTCTGTAGATGGTTGACCTCATGCATGTATTAGAGAAACAAAGCCGCAGTAACCTACTGTTGTTTTGCTTCACTAAAACATGACATGATGTCAGTCATCAGAAAATTACAGGTCTGTGAAATGAGCAGAGGTACTTGAAGTAGGTAGCTACCTACTGGCACTATCGTGCAATCATGGCCGGGCTTTGTTCCAGCAGCATCTACTCGGTCAAGCTTGGTTTGCCAAGTGTTGTCTTACCATTGTCCGACAGTGAGCCTGTGTTGGGTGCATGTTATATTGTTGTAATAATGCATTCATCTTTGATGTGGTTTTACTGGCATGGTTCTACCAGCATCTAAGCATGGCTTGCAATCCCTGATTTGATGTCTTTCCCTGTCTGATCATCTTCATCTCTCAGATGGCGCTCTACTGGCCGCTGGCCGCATCGCGTCCGCCCTTGGCGCCGCGCTACTTTGCGAGCCGCTGCCTGCACGCACTGACCGGGGTGCTGGTCTGCCACATGTCACCCGGCTCCCCTACTTTCCACAAGAAGCTGCGGCAGAGCTGAAGAAGTATGATGTGGTGTTACTGCTGGACGTGAGGAGACCAGTGGCTGGCTTTGGCTACAAGTGAGTGGGCACGAATCTCAACGTCCATCATGTATTACCTGGAACTCGTTTAGCACAGCACAGATGGTGTGGTGAACAAGCAGCACGGTTGCTGTGGCATAGCATCGTTTTTTCTGTGGTCAATGCAGTAGTAGCCCAAGCCAGGGTTCAGTTGGTGAGCGTGCTGCGTCTTTGCTTTGTGCCTCAACCCTACTGCAGCACCTTCATCAGCCTACTGCGGCACCCGTATGGACCTACTGCAGCATCTGTCTCAGAAATTCGCCCCACTCTGCAAAATGCATGGTGGCGTATATAGATCACAAGAGTGGAATATCAATTCCTGCCCGGCTGCTGTCACAGAGATGGGCCCAGTCAGCTTCTGTGTCAGCATGATGACGCAATCTGGGAGCTGGACGCCAGCTGGTGTGTAGCTGAGGCCCTTGAACTCCTTCAGGGTGAAATTCCCGGTGCCGCTGATGTCACACCAGGAGTGAACTGCAGAGGGGTATTTGCACATGCCCATGTGCCAGGACTGCCAAAGGGTAATGATAAGAGGCGGAGTCGAATAGCCCAACAAGATTAATATGATGTCATATAATCAGCAAACTACTGCAGGACATGCAGCAGGCAGCCTGCAGCGAAACGTCCACTATCAACAACCAGCTGTGTCCAGTATCATGTCAGCTCACATCAGTACAGAATGCTGCCCACCATTATCACCTGGCAGCCAATGTTTTTCAATGATGCTGGCTGAGAAGATCCTGGGTGTCACATTGCTGCTGGTGGTGCGAGCGCCTGCCAATCAAGCAAAGTCCTGTCTAGCTGACGGCAGTTTGCAATGCCTATTTTATTGTTGGTAGAGCTGGTTGTATCGCTGCCATAGTGCCAAGGGTGCAGTCTCACCTGCAACTTCACTGAGCTGCTGCTGCAGGTCCTCTTACTGCCACTCATTTGTGCCAGGCTGTTGCAGCCCTGCAGCCAGCAGACACCATCCTGGTTGACGAGTCTCTTACAAGTGGAGGGGCGTACTATGACCTGTCAAAGGCAAGGCTTTATACCAGAAAACTAGTCAGGCTCTGAATCTGCTATATACAGCTTCTGCTTAGCTTAGGCATGATTGTATCTGAACAAGGGACAAGAATCACCGCTTCTGGCCGCAAGGCCCTCGGTATAAAGCGATACACAAGATGTTTGTGAGCATATGATTGGCTACTGGTATACAGTAGGGGTCATCTACGTGGAGTATGCCTGACAAATTCCAACTTGAGCAGCACCGGTACTTTGCCCTAGATGATGGTACGCCTTTTGTAAAGACCGCTTGACAGCATCAAGTATTGCCTACAGTCATGCCAAGGACAGTGTGATGTTTACAGGTTATTCTTATTGAAACCCACAATCCGAAACATCAGTTGTCTCACTGCAGGGCTGTGCTCCTTTCATTCACTTATGCCTGACTGGAGGTGCTATTGGTAGTGGGCCACCCATGGCCACTGGGGCAGCAGTGGCTGCAGCAGCGGGACAGCAGGTCATCAACCTACAGGCAGATGGTAGTGCCATGTACAGCTTGCAGGTGAAGCTTGACCCCAGGCTGCTTATCTCTATCATGTGGGGTCATGTGCAGCAGTAAACAGAGAGGATTGACTGCAGCATGATGCACGAGAGTATAGGCCCACAAGAGACCCTAGCTGAGCAGGCTTCAAGCACTTCACTGATGGTCAATGAACATCGCATATGTAGTTGGTCAACTGCATGGCATTGATCACAGGCGTTTTTTGCTGCATCCTGTGTTGCAATTTGCCGTTGCAACAAGGAAACACAATACATCTACAATCAAAACCTGATCTGGCCGCCGAGTTGCATGGGACTCGGTGGCCAGATCAGGTTTTGATTGTAGATGTATTGTGTTTCCTTGTTGCATAATATGCACCTGAAGACTCTTTCGGAAATGTGTGTTTTGATACCAAGAAAGGACAATAAACCAAACATGCTGCTGTTGCTGTGGTGCTGCTGCTGGTGCAGGCGCTGTGGACTCAAGCTCGTGAAAAGCTGAAGGTGCTGACTGTCATATGTGCAAACAACGCATATGCAATACTCAAGGTAACCTTGGCATAGTTAGGTGTCTGTATTGGCTCAACTGTGGCAACAGCGACACTGCGCATGTTGGAACTGAAAGACATGATGCTTAGGTATGCTGTAGTCCTTGTTGAGTGAAAAGGTCTACACATGAAGGTGCTGATGGTGGCAGCTGGTGACAGCATGATTTTATACTTAGCAAACATTGTTGGGCTGCTACTGGTGCCAAGGCAGGCGGTTGCTGTGAAGCTGGCATTGCACACCACTGGTGGCCTGAGCCTAGAGGGGCCTTTGAGTGGTCTATATCGACAGGTTCAAGATGCTGCAGCAGCTCTTACGATCAGATCCATACAGGGTAGCACGCATCAAGTAGTGTTCAACAGCCACTCAGGCTGCTGCTGATGTTGCTGCTTTGTAGGTTGAAGCTATGCGTCAGCGTACAGGCAGCAGTGCCCTGACCAACCTGTCTGGCCCTGAGCTGGACTGGGTGTCCCTGGCAACAGGCCTGGGGGTGCCAGCTGGCAGAGCAGAAACAGGAGAGCAGCTGACAGAACTCATCCAGAAGGGCTTGCAGCAGGATGGCCCGTTTCTCATACATGCTGTGCTTACCAGGGGGTAAAACCTAGCACATACCAGGCCGGGAGAATAAACCCTATGGCATACGCTGAGTGTATGTCTTGAGTCGTCTTATCCAGAGGAGTTACTCGGGTTTGTCATCAATGCACTTCCCGCTGCAAATGGTATGTGTCAGCAAGATTATGCCTTTTCACAGAATCATTCTGACATGATGTTTGACCTGCCTTGTTCAGTCTCAGTCATTTGCAAACAGCAATTTCTGTACACCTCTGGACATACTACATGTGACACGAGCTATATAGCTCGCTGCATCTGCCATCTGTCTTGACTTTCACTCAACAGCATCTGTCCAACAGACTCTGTCAAGTGGCTTGCAGTCGGGCTGAGCAAATTAGCTAGTTGATATACTGTGTCTGGCTGATCCAAGCTGCTAAATTTGTTTAGGAATAGTTCTTACGGTGCAAGCATTTGGCCTGGCCATGGGCTGTTTAGATGATGTGCTGGTTCTGCATAAGGGTGCATGGGTCTGACAAGGACAAGACGTAAGTTTGCTTTAACAGTATGTTCAACGAGGGCTTTGCACTCGAGTTGCATTGTGAGTTAGTTGCCGTTCGGACGTGGCCCTAGATGGCAGTCAAGACCGTTGTGGCAACCTTGGACAGTTGCACAGTTCGGCATGCACCTGTGCTGTACGCACCTGTGTAAGCAATTGGATGTAATGTGTCGGCTTAAATCACATGGTCGGCTTAAATCACATGGAAAGTTACGTACGCAGCCATGCAATGGTCGATGCATACGTAGCAGCAGCAGCAGCAGCAGGACGCTGCGCAACAACTGCAGGCAGATATATTTTAGACTCCATTTGATAACCATGATTTAAAGCAGCGTCCCCAGCAGTAGAGTTGCTGGAGCAATCCAAGGATCAACTAGAGGCGCTGCTGTCCAAGGAGATTGCAAGACGTTGATTGCTGCAGACTTGCACCAGTCATTTTTACTGATGCAGACATAGGAATTTTTCGATGCTGGATTGAGGCTTTCCGTGAGGCATACTAGCACAGAGTGGGTTGGTGCCTATTCTGTTCAAACACGATGACAAGGGACACAAATCATATCCGCAAAATAAACCTCGTGGAGGTGCGTCAGTAAGATGCAGTGTATATGATTTTGGTCCATAGTGGTTGATACGTGTGACAGGCGCTGCTTGGCAACCAACAGAGCAGCAGCGAACATGCAGACCTTCAGGCTGGCATCGACTAACAATAGCGCTCGTTGCACGCGATTCACCTGGTAGCAGATCAACCACAACTTCTGACTGCCACGACTTCCTGGACAGGTTCTAAAAGAGGAAGCAGAAGAAGCGGGATGGCTAGTACCAGCAGACCTGTCAGAGCAGCAGCTCGACACCTGGTGGGTCCACGGAGGCAGGCCAGGAGCATATGCGTTTGGCGAGCTGCAGTGTTGGCAGCTATAGTCAGAAGCTTATCAATCACTCTAATGGCACAGTGGGCCTTCGGTACTACCCTGAAGGGTCGCAGATGACAAGCATTATCAGCCCAATGCATGCCATGCCTTGGAGAGTAATAAGAATGGCACCAGACCACATTTGCAACATGTTTGAGATCATCAGTCTGTGCCTATCTTCGGAACAGTGAAGAAACAGTCGTAACGCATGGCATACGCTGATTGTGCAGGTCAGAGCAGCAGATTCGCCAATATTATGCACCAGGTACACATCAACCACAGCCATCAACTGCAGCAACAGCAGCAGTGGCAGCAGGCACCACAGGTGCAGCGGCTGCAGTCAGGGCATCACAAGGAGCAAATGGGTTCTCGGCAACACACTCTACTCACAGAACATCTCAACCTGCAGCAGCAGCAACAGCAGCACAATTGCCAGCACTCCACCCACAGCCAGCCCACAAACAGCAGCAGCCTGAGGACATTGTCAATATCCTGCAAAACCTCTCCTTACGCTTCCCTCCCAACATAACAAGCACCAGCATGTTCAGAACCTGGTTTCCAGGCCTCAAGTTGTCAGGTACAGACACTGCAAACCCTACAGCAGTCGTCATCTGCTTCCACAACTCTGGCAACGCGGAGGACATGTTTACCAGTGAGGGCACAGGCAGCAGGAGAGCAGTGAGCCCAGTGCTGGAGCTGTGCAAAACTCAGGGCTGGCAGGTACGACCGACAAGAACCACTAGTTGTATGAGGGGGGCAATGGTGTGTTGTCATGGACAGGACTGTTGACTGATCTTTGTGGACACTTGCTGCCAGCAAACGGACCTTACTAGGTACTGTTGGTAACATGCTCCAGTACACACAGGTTTAAGGTTTCTGTGGCTGTTTGAGGTGCTGTTCTATCAATACCTGCTGTCTGCTGTGCCATGCACACACACTGAGCACTACTTCACCAATCTGCTGCTAGGATACATCTATCTTGACGATGTTGGTAACGGTTGCGGTGCGGACCACTTGCTTGTTTGTGACAGTTGTTGGCACCTCAGCTGCCTGGCAGAGGTCTGAGGAGCAAGGAGCCGTATGTTGAGTCCTTACAGGTGGGGCAGGCAGTGGATATTGTTGTATTTCTTCACAATCACATTACCAGCATATCAGTGATGCACCTGCTTGACACGCACTACTCAATCGCCAGTCAGCTGCTTGACACACACTCCTTACCTTTGGTACCTTTGATGCTCAAATAACGACTGAATCTGATGGCTTGTGCAGCGCAGCAGAGTTGCTGGTCCAAGGCTGCTGCGTGCTCCATATAACTGTACAGCAGATGCACTTGTCACGTATGTGAACCTCACTAGGGGCTGTGGCACAACATGCTGCTGCTGATCTGTAGGAGTTGGCTCAGCAGCTGCTGCCACTCATTGTGCCAGTCATCTGCTCAGCAGGCGGCCGGTACGCCTTGGTGGGCCACAGCATGGGATGTTGGGCTGCTTATGAACTCATGCTAGCTCTCCGACAGCAGGGCCTACCCCAGCCTGCTGGAGCATGCTTGTCTGGTATGCCTTGGCCCCACATACCCTCTGAGCAAAGACCTTGGAGGCAGCAGAAGACGCTTGACGAGGCTGAATTCAAGGTGTGTGTCAGGCACGCATACACACAAGTGTCATCTTCAGTGCGCATTTTCTGGTCTTCAGTCTTTGTGCCTGCTGCTTGCTTGCTGACTAGGCAGCAGCCCGTCACTGGGGGCTGATGTCCTTGGTGGCGCTTGTTTGTCTGTGCGTACACAGTGTTCAAGCATCTGTCTTCAAGCAAATACTGATGCATCACATGCATGTGGTTCCTGTGCAGGATGAATGTCGCGGCTGGGACATCAATGATGTGATCTTCAGTGCTGGCTTGTGGGACATGTGAGCTGCAGGCATCCCTGGCAGCTGCTGCAGCAGCAACATCAGCAGCAGCAGAATGCAGAATAATGCACATTGCTGTCTTGCTTGTGTTTATATTGTCAGCAGGGCAGCTCCACGTCTTGTAACTTGTCTGCTGTTGTGCACCATCCAATATGCACAAACCTCTGTTTGAAGAACATACTGTGGTTTGACCCAAACACTCAGCAGCAGAACTGCCCAGTGCAGCAGCACTACAACTTGTTGTGTTGAACACAACTAGGTTGAGCCTGTGAGTCAGCCCTGACACCCCTCACTGTCAGTTTACGTCATGTGTGGCAAAGTTGGCCAGATTCAGGATGATCAGATCATGGCTGTGTCCTACACTACTGGGCAATGCATTCCAGGGTCTGCATACTAACATCGACCGGTATCAGCATGTCTTGATGCAGTCTGCCATCAATCACACAGCATCTGGCCTCCACAGAGGCACTTGCTTCACTGCATTGCTAGACTTCATAGAATCACCAGTCTGTGGAATTTCACTCAACAATGCCATTACTCAACAATGCTGACAGCGTTCAATGCATTTCACTACTTGTTCAGGTACCACCCCATGCTGCGTGCTGACTTTAAGTTGTTTGATGAGTACGTACCGAGTGTTACTGAGCAACAAGCAGCAGCAGCACCGCTGTCATGTCCTCTGAGGCTCTTCTGGGGCACTTTGGACTGCAAGGTCACCCAGCAGATGGTGCAGGTGAGCAGTTTCTTGTGTTGTGCACAGTCACTGAAGTGTGTTGATTGGCCCTGGTTTTTGCCGCCTGGTCAAAGCCACAACGAGTGTGGCTGTGGCACATCAAAGACAAAGAAGGTCTACTGGACAGTTGCCAGGCAGTGGCTGCATACACCACCACCAGACCAGGGCTCAGCCTGCCGGAGCGAAGCCCAGTTATCACTCTGTGTGGGAAACAGCATATGTCTGGGTCGCTTATTCTCATGTTATGGTCTTTGGCGTGTCCTCCATGCTGCTGTCCCGCAGGAATGGAGTAGATACAGCACAGGCCCCGCCAAAGCCACGAGCATAGTCGGCAACCACCTGTTTCCCTTGGAGGCCAGCGCCAAAAAGTTGTGGTTAAGTGACGTGACTGACGCATTGAGAAGTATGCTGCACAGCCGTTGTACCTTATCGATTGCGGAATCGTAAGTTTGAGAGGGAAGCAAGTCAAACGGTCGGTTGAGTGGATCATATCCTTTGCACGAAATACGTGTCGTTGACCTGACGTATGGACTTATTGGACACCACTGTAGAGATTTTAAACTCTGAAATGATGAAGTAAGCTGCCGTGCAACCATCCAACTAGCGACAAGCGATCAGATATGGCGTGGTCCCGGGTGATGTACTGCCTTGTTGACAATGAGCAGCAAGTGGCAACACCAGATTGCAGTGAAACAAATGCTCATGAGTGCAGAGATTCCTGACGGGCAGGGCTGCTGTCGTGCAAGGTCGTAATCTATATAGGTTATTGTAATGCACTGTCCAACCCTTCTGGCAATCAGCAAACGTATGATACATTGTGTTGCTGCAATCCATGTAAAAGTACTCCCGGCGGCCTTGACATGTGTTACCTGCTGGTAGACCGTGACTCACAAGAACCCAGTACTTGCTCCATTCGCAAGCAAAGCGGAGCATATCTGCACATGTGACTTTCTATTGCAAGTTCCTGATGGAATACAACTTCACATGATAGTAGGACTAACGAGTAAATTGATTTTCAGCGATGCAGGCGACGCAAATAAGGTAAGTATTGGTCAATTTATGTGCAAATAAACGATTGGCACAGCAGCTCGCCGACTTGTGTTCCATGCGCGCAGTGCAAGCGAAGGGGACAGCGCGCAAGCAGAGCAGAAGCAGGGGCCGCTTTCTCCGGATCTCAGCATATATAGCAGCTGTGACTTCTATCTTTGGTGTTTCAAGGTCCTACCGTGCAGCAAACGGTGAGCAATGCTGGTTTGATACACCTTGTTGTGAGATTTCCGTCACGTCACGACCTCAACATGCTCTTCATATCAATATTATCGCATCTTGACCACTTTGGTCGCTGTCGACAGTGCTGCCAGGCTACTATAGCGGTTTTTGCGCGCGCTGCCGAGTAGGACGTATATGTGCATGGGTCAAATGGGTCCGCAACCGGTTGACCAGTATCTGATTATAACATATTGGCATTATGTTGGTGTTGACAGCTCTAGACAACCTGTCGGTGCAGCGTTCGTCCGTCGCCGAGTGGCTGTTGACAGTTTGCGGCGTGCAGTTGCGTTGCGGGGTGGAAGAACGCAGCTCCCCGTCAATGCTTGTTTTCTGTCGTGCCTTTCAGTTGGCTGTGCAGCAGCGTCATGCGCCCACTATCTATTTCTTCAGGCACTGCAGTCTGCTGCTTTGCCCAAGGCTGAGCATCTCTATCACATGTTCATCAGCGTTGCCTTCGCAGAGCGTGAAATGTAAGGCTGTAACCTGCAGGATATGTCCGCATTGTCACTGCTGACATCTTAATGTGCTTCTCGTCTTGCGCAGCTGGAGCCATGAGTGGACTACATGCCCCTTTGCCCATCCTGGAGAAAAGGCAAAGCGCAGAGACCCCAGGATGCACCAGTATGACTGTGAAATGTGCCCTGCTGTAGTCAAGGTATGGCGGTCGGCTAGTGCAAGGACCGCACAACACACTGACCAGTGGTTCTCATGTTGTACCCATTTCTTACCTCGAGTATCAAGTACTGCTCATGACTAGGACAAATAAGTACCAGTTGTAATTGTAGACGATTACCACAAGGCAAATCAGAGACCTGCAGACCACGCATACATGCCTGTCATGTCATGCCATGTGCAGTTTGTTGAGGCAGCAACTGCTGCATGTTGCTTGATGTGCTGCTTGCAGGGTGAGCAGTGTGAGCTGGGTGCAGCTTGCCCCCACAGCCACCATGTGTTTGAGTCTTGGCTTCATCCTCAGAAATTCCGCACCATGCTCTGCAAAGATGGGGACAGCTGCAACCGTGAGGTTTGCTTCTTTGCTCATGGGCAGGAGCAGCTGCGTGTGCCCACTAGGGATATGGTTCTAGGAGGTCCAAGCAGGGTCCGCATGGATGATGACAGTTCAGCAAAGCAACAGCCTTGGCCATTGCCATCTTCATCATCATCCATGGCTGTCAATGCCACATCAGTTCCAGGTGTTACCCCCCAGGTCAGTGTGAATGGTGGCAACAATGTGAATGGTGGCAACAACAGCACACGCCAAGTCAGGTTCCAATTCCCGCTTCTCCAGTCTCAAGCGCAGGCTGGCAGTGCAGCAGCAGCAGCTCCAGCCAGCACAGGTTGCCCCATTGCAGCAAGTAGTTTACACAGCTCTGGCCCCCTGACAAGCAGTTGTGCAGCTGCCAAAGCTCCTGCCGGCCCACAGCAGCTGTGGCGCACAGGCAGTGGACAGCACAGTAGGCTGAGCAGCTGTGAGAACGGCATCAATGGCATCGCAGTCATGCCCGTTGTGTCCGGCAAGCCATTGCCATTCAATTGGTCTGGGTCACCCGAACAGAACCCGTCACCTGCTCTGCAGCCACCGCTGGACATGCTTAGTGGCAATGTTGTGAGTGGCAGCAGCAGCATCCTAAGTGGCGGCAGTGCCATGAGTGCGGAGATGTGCCAGTTGCTGAACAGCATGATGCAGCAAGGTGGCAACATGACAAACCGCAGCCAGTCCAATGCAGAGGGTGGCATACCTGATGGCTTGAACCAGGGTTTGGGTGGCAACTTTGGCAGAGCAGCATCAGGACGGCAGGAGGGGGCTGGGGGAATATCAGGTGATGTGGCTGGGCTGCTTCTGCAACAACAGCTTGGCAGTGCATGGGGGATGATGGGCACTGCGCAGCAGGGCTTGCAGGACAGCAGCAGGCAGCTGTCACTCCTGCAGCAGCTGCAGGACCAGCTCACACTGCAGGATGCCATTTCAGCAGTCAGTCAGGGCCAGCAGCATCTGAGTGAAGGCAGCAGCATGAGCTGCAGTGCTAGCTTTTCACTACATCAGTACGTTCCAGATGTAGTTGCGGCAGCGTCCGGTAGCAATGTCTCCTTAGAGCAGTACAGGGCGATGTCGAACCCTGCGTCGCATGCCAACCACAGCGGGGCCAGTCTAGTGCCCAGTTCTAACAGCCTTTTGCCTAGTAACATGGCAGCAGGAGCAACAGCCAGTAATGCTGAGCTGCTGGATTGGCTGCACCTGCGGCAGTTAGCTGGAGGCTCTGTCAACAGTGCAGATGGGATGCTTCTGCAGCAGCAAGCTGCAGTGCAAGCTGCGGCTGCAGCTCTACAGTTCCAGAACAATCCCGGGCTGATTTCGCAGGACGCCCCATGGACAACAGGCGACCTTATCAACCCTGCCTTCAGCAACGCAGCTGGTGGTGTCAGATCTGGATCAAATGTAGCCATGGGTCTTCAGAATCCGGCTGCTGCTGCAGCTGCTGCTAGTATGCTGCTAGGGATGACTCAGCACACTGCAGCACCTGGATCTTCAGGACCTACAGTGAACCGCATCAATGGCAACGGGCTTCAGCAGCAGCACCAGTTGGCGAGTGACTACCTCTTGCATCTACAGCAGAACGGAGCTGGTGGCTATTCTTTCCACAGCGCCCCAGAAGCAGCATACCTGGCTGGTACCAGCGGCCAGAACTCAGTTCTTGGGGCTGCTGGGGGACGTGTGTCGCTTGATGCTGCTGCAGGCTATGCCGCATTGTTGGCCAACAGCCGCCGCACGGAGAAGTCTGTTGCAAGAGGCTCCCTCGACGAGAGGACAATGCATCATCCAGCCAACGCAACACTGTGGCCTGCACCTCATGATGAACTGCACAGTAGCAATAATTATGTGGCAAACGCTGCAGAACCTTCGTTCCCCCCAGGGCACAGTGCTGCAGGTGGCAGTAGGCAGCTGGGGTGGCTGTAGATCAGGAGCAATCAACCGCCATAGGGATGGAGGAGGGCCACTTCTCACAAGGAAATGGGGTGTGGAGGCCGCAAGATTATGCAGCAGAGGTGTGGGTACTGATTTCAGAAAGTCAATTGCTTCCAAGCCAATGTTCTTTCAGCGCATGGTTGTTTGTTCAATGGCTGTGCTGACATTGTCAGTGCTGGCCTTATTAGCACTGCTGGGCACTGCACTAGGTCACTTGGAGGGTCGTCACGACCGTAAACACTTGATTCATGGCAGGCTATGAGCTTCCTGCAGGCAGATGGGCACACGCTCTACACACCTCTGCATTGTAACAAACGCATGGTGATCATTTGGTGATGGGAGTGCTTGGCTTGAATATTACTACTTGTTTGAACATGCCCGTTGGCAAGTGAAGTCTGCATAGACCTGCCTGCATGCAGTTCTTTGTTGCACGCTTTTACCACATGCCTCATATCACTCGATATTGCTTTTTCCCACTGCTTCATGCTTTGCTGATGTCACCACACAGCACAACAACTTGTGCTCTTCATACATTGTATGTCTTGGAGTTTTGCATTGCCGGCTTCACAGCAATTATCGCCGTGATGCGTTGTTGGCGATTAAGGAGGAATACATGTGGATATGCCTAGTATGCTCAATTCCAATGCGGCATTTTGGCTTCTCTGTTGTAGTGTTGCGCATCCAGCTCCATGTCGACTCATAGTGGTGGCTGCGTGCTGGCGTCTTTGTTGTTGCATTTGTTGTATAGCATGTACTCCACCTTAACAGCGATGTCATCATTTTCTTGCGGGATTGAGGACGATTGTTACTCCTGGCACAATTGCCTGATGCTCTGCCCCTGTCTTCGTGCCACCCTTGTGTACCATTAGCTTATAGCTGCTCCTGGTGTGTTTGAATCGTGCCTCCTTGTTATGGTGTCACAAGCTGCAGCTGTGGTGCCCTCAACACCGATGTATAGTTGCAGTGCCATGCGCACTTGCAGTCTGCAATGGTCTTAATGCCTACTGGATGCTGGATTATTGTGGGCAAATGCAGGGGGCTATTGTCCGTCTGCTGTGTTGCTTAGATCAGTACATCTTGTTCACTTGCATTGTAGGTGTTCTCAACCTGCACTGACAGTGCTTGAAATGGTTATCCATTGCTTCTCGTGTCATGGCAACATGGGCTGGCACATCAGGGTGCCTACGCCACTAGCATCGTGGGTAAAGAGGATACCGCGGCTGAGTCAGAGGAAGCTTAGGCGGCATTGTTGTTGGATGGTCTCTGGGTGGCATTCGCAGTTGTGGCTCGGGCTCTTGCACCTTGCCATGCTGGTGTACTGAACGGCACTTCCAATGGGTTTTCTGGCAGCAGGTTCACCTGCAGGTGGCTATCAACATCAGGGATTTGCTGCTAGATTCTGCCGTTGGCATTTATTAATATGAAGGTAGCCGAGGCAATCACCGCTCCTCTTCAACCACGTCGTTTTCACCTGGAAGATTTCGCATCACTGTCAGCAGGTCTTTTATGCTGTAGTGAAGTCTCCAGTGCATCTTTTATGCTGTTCAGCAATAATCTTGTGTGTTGGACAGATGTTCGTGTGCAATGCAAATTTCTTGGACTTAACTGGGTATACAGTTAAGGGATACATTCTTCAAGTGATTCTATGTGTGCGTGTTCTGCTGATCCCCTGGTGCAGCACACCAAGGGGGCAGCTTGAGCAGAATTGCTGCAAGCAACAGATGTATGCGTAGTACACTACCAGTCCAATGGCAGGCCTGTTATTTCGATGCAACACCTCTAAATGTGTTTCATAGGGTTGCCTTCTGTAGGGGCTGGTGTTGTGCCCACATAGGCTGCCAAAAGGTAGCATATGTGCACTTGTTCTGTTGGCAGGGTGTGCAGGTGCCATCCATCTCACAGCATGCTGGTGTGCAGGTGTCATCTCACAGCATGCTGGGTGGACTTGAATACCCAGTCACACCAAGCAATGGTCCTTAGTACACGTAAAGCATGTTCCTTCGTCTACTCTAGTCTTAAAGCATTATGGCTGCCCGCTGTCCGATGGCTGGTTGTCTCATCACTCTGTTATTATGCGTGGTCAGGTGACATGCTCGTGCAAGAAAGCTTGCACACATGGCTGCATCATGTTGTTTGTGACATGTGTGCCTGCCTCCTGTTGCTCGCCCGGGGCTGCTTTGCAAATTGCACCGCTTTGCAATCATCTTGTGAGGAGTTTAAGTGAGCAGTAGAAGCCAGTCACTGCATGCAATCTAGCGTGTGTCAATCCTTTCATGCTTGTGTTGCAAGGAGAAGGCTGGATCTGGGACACTCATCTTAGCACGGCCTCATAGCAGTGTGTCACATGACTGCTCTGATTGGATCTTTGTGCTCGAGGCATCTGAGGCACCGTCATATGTTGCGAGCTCAATACAAAGATTCATGCAGCATGGAGGAAAGATTCATGCAGCATGGAGGAATCAAGCCATAACAGATAGTGCATTGTTGCTTGTGTCCTGTGGCGGTGGCGGTGATGGTACATGCATAATCTTTACTCCTGCATTCGTTTGCATCGCCCACACGCCTGCATGGTTGCTTTTGCATTTAGAAGGCAGCTGGTGTTGCTCCACACAATCTCTGCTTACTGATACCTCAACATAGCAATTGGCTGCAATTGCAGTCCACACTTTATACATGCCATGTGCCAACTGCCTGATGTGTCTGTGTGTGGATGAGTATATGTACCACACGTCAGCAATGGGCCCCGGAAGTTCATAACAGATTGCTTTTTGCGGACCCTACTACAATCCTAGCCAGTTCCTGCATTCCTGGTGGGGGGATATGCTGTGTGTACCTAGCTTTGGCCATGATTCAGAGGCTGACAGACGCAGCGTCATCCACTTGCACAACATTATGATCCAGGTTCTTTTGGGGACAGCTCCTTGCACCTCTGTGATATGTACTGATTGCTGTGCAGCCCAGGGGTGTTTTCACCTGCAGGATTTACAAGTTTGTTCATTGAACCACCTTTGGCACATAGTGTGTCAAGGAAAACAGGGCTAGAGTGCGGACTTTGGGCCAAGCTTCAGTGCAGCCTTTTCTGGGTATGTTGGAGGTTGAAGGGTGAGGAATCCAACTGAAGGTCAGCTAGTTCTTTGGTGAAGTTGCTGAACAGACCTGCTTCAGGCCAGATGACCAGTGGGGTGTGGGCCAGATGTTTAATAAGGCACATCCCTTGCAGAGCCCTTGCACTTCTGTCACATGCACGACTGACCTTGTTGTGCAGGGCCTGGCAGCATATACTGGGGCTCTGCTTGTGCAGTAGCCATATATTGTAGGCAAAGTAAGTGCATATTGGGGCTATTGGCATGAGAACCAGTTAACATCTTATAACGTCATGTGGGTGACAGAGTGGTCCTGTTGGGGGTGTGCCTGGCCAGGCTTGGCTTCCTTGTGCTCAGCTGTCGCTGCATCTTACTTGTGCAGTTGTGAGATGTTGAGGGTTTGCTGATGCGCCCTGGATATGCAATGTTCATGTGTGCAGCTGTCAGTAACGTACCTAGACACCGTGCAGCATGCGTCTGTGCCAAGGTGTATCTTCACTTGCCTGTTGCAGGGATGGCTGCTTTATCTGCAACTCAGATTGTACTGTGATGCAGCACAAGACAACGGATGTCCAAGAGGATTGCGACAGCTTTCTTTGTCATCTGCATGTAACAGAGCCTGTGGTGTTATCTTAACAGAGCAGCTACCATCATGCTGTTGCACCTGTTTTTACAACAAAAAAACAGTTGCTCTTGGCTGCCAGCTTCAGTTGTTCGCATGGCGTTGCAGATCATGGTAGCGGTGCAAGGCACCCCAGTGGTGGAGTGCTGACTGAGTGCAGCAGGGTATCATGTCAATCGGTGTCGTGCCCCGCGATCTTAACAAATCGTTTTGCAGGATATCCTATGAATGCTGTAAGTGCATGTGCTACACGGTGTTCGTGTGAAAATATTGGGACTTCCTAGACAGCAGCAGGGGCACCTTGCTTCTGATGTCTTATGTGCAGTGTGCCACTTGGCACGTCATCCAGTGGGCCATGATATTGGTATATACGGAGGGCGTAATACGTCTCATAAGGTGCATTCAGTGGGTGTGTTTCTTAATCCATCCGTAAAAGCGCAGGTGTTTGGTCAGCTTGGAATAACAATATGGCTCCTGTTGTGTGGAAACAATGCTGTTGCAGTGTTGCCTCTCTTGGGGTTCTGCAGGGCCTTGGCCCTTTTGCAGGATGATGCTATTGTGACCAGGAAGCTTCCGCAGCATCCTCCTGGGCCTTTGACTTGCACTGTCTGCTTAGAATGGTCCATGCAGCATCATGTCTTGTGATCATGTGTCTGATTGGGCTGTTTTGCTGCAAGGCGCCTGGCAGCATTGATGCTCTCTTTGTTCATGGCTGCCAGATGACTGCAGTTATGTGTGATTACTGTGGTAATTACCTTGATCTGTGTGGCAGAGCTCTACATCAATGCATAAAGCACATACCCAGGGTTGGGCTTTTATGCCTGTGCCATCCGACTTCTCTTATGTCACCTTTGTGTACTGTGGTCGGATGTGGGTGCAATGGTCATGCAACTTGGCTTCTGCGGCATGCCTGTTGTGTGTGCATTGCTGGTGATTATTCCGCTGCTGCAGCTACTTGGGACGGAAATCAGTTGTGAGATCGCTACCCAAAGTCAGTGGGACAATTATGTCTGATGTTGAAGAGGACAACTCTCTAAGCTTCTTCCAAGTAGCTTGCTCAATAGTAGCTGCTATTACCTGTGCAGCAGACCAAAGCTGATGTGAGGTCCTGCAGAGAGAGGGGGGGGCTGCAACTATGCAAATTTTCATGCTGTTGATTCTGTTATAAGTACCTATGGTCTTCTTTATCAACACATATACACACTACATGGCACACTGGGCACGCCTCTGGATCTCCCTAGGGGCCTGCTGCTGGTGCCAAACTCAGGCTCTGTAGTCGCTGTTTCTATCATTTCTGTGCCGGCTAGGCGCCTTTTGCTCCTTGTCTTTTCATGTAATGGTTTGTGGTGCGGTATTGGTCATCCGGTAGACACACATTTCCACATGCTTCTTACACACACTTATTGTCAGGTATGGCTTGCACCCATTGCATGTACAACTGCACCTCCTGCAGCTGCCTTGCTCATTATTCCTTGCTGCATGGCTGTGGTGGCTGATTGTATCTTGTGTCTGGTTGTCTGCTACTACATTGCAACTGCTTTGCTTGAGGATATGCAATGCATTGTGCAAGAGATAACAGGGTATTCTGCTCTGGCCTTTTGGACTGCTTGTCATTGCCCCCTTGTCACTCAAGTACCACTTGTCACCTGGATATTTGCTTTCCTTATCCCGCTGCTTCCTGCTTTGCTTTAGATTGAGTCCTTCCATGGCAGCAAGCGTTGCACAGAGCTCGCTCTGGCCATCTTGCTAATATTTTGTTTACTTTTGTAGTTCATTCACAGGAACTGCAGGATCAGTAATACAATGTTTGGAGGTGCCCTTTTCTGAAGAGGTTGCGCTTGTTCAGTAGCGTGGGCTATCACCTCCCAGTGCTCCTTAGATCGCAAGCGTGAAGTATTGGTGTCAGAATCACATACTTGTGTTGACAGCTGCCCCCTTCCTTGCTTTAGATGCTTGTGTGTGTGCATGCCGCTGCCTTACAGTGTACTGAGCAGGTCAATGCGCCTGCAACTCGGCCGAAGAGTCTGGCCTTGTCATCATATTCTTTGTGTTGCTTCAGCAATAAGCTGTAGAAGGAACTGCTGTTGTTGACTGGATTCTTGGCCGTGCAGAATGCCTTACAGAGTTGAAAGTAAGTTTTTTGCCTAAAAGTGGCTGCTTTTGCAGCGTTGCAGTCTGCGCCAGTTTGGGATACCATAGTGTGGTGGCAGTTGCTCCTTGATGGCCAACGTCAGATTTCCGTTGATGAAGCTGCTCTTACAGGGGTCAGTATGTACTTTTAATTGTTACTTGTACTTGGAGAGAAGCATTCACCAGTTTTCAGTTAACAATTCGCAAGGGTCAGGTACTGCACCAGGCTCGTCGGAAAAAGTGTGAATGATTCGGCGTATAGGTAACGGGATTTGTGCGTATGCGGTTCGGGGTGATCAGACGAGAGGTGGACTCGGTCAACCGAGCTTACAGGAACCGTGAACATGGATCATGGCAACTGCTTGAACCCATAACACATGAACTATACTGCAATGGGTGGATGGAAACCTGATCTGCATGAACCAGGTTTTGTCCTTCCCTGAACTTGTTCTGGACCACAAGATCTTGTCACTTTCTCGTACTGCTTCTGCTGTGATCTGCGCGAAGTACAGCGGCTCGTGCGAATCGTCAACTGTGATCAAAGAAAATGAACCATGTAAGCCCGTTTGGAGTTGCTGTAAACCGTGGCGTCACTTTCTGTCAATTGTTGCAACATGAATTTCCAGATAGCTGTGATATTACCAATGCTAAATTAGCTGTGAAACTATTTCAGCAGCTTTTGTTATGATAACAGCTGAAAGCCAGAAGCTGCTTAAGCTGATCTGATGTGGTGCTTGACACTGGCTGTGCTGCTGGGTCAGGTACTGCACCAGGCTGGGCAGTGCATGTGTTTGTCCCGGTTGTGCTTCGGTGGCCACTGCAGTACTTCTGAGAACCTCCTGCTGCATTATATTGACCATTCTAAACAGCCATCTGCTTTCTGATGCAGTGATTAAGACCATTCGAACATGATTTCAACATGCAAACTGCTCTGGCAGTGCCAAAACGCCTTCAAAAATGCGAAAATGAGCAGTTGTATACATCTGTATGCCAAACGAAAGGAAGGAACCATCTTTACTTAACTGCAAGCAAGGAATAGATTGAAATCGCACGTAACACTGCCGAGTCAGCAAGTATGCTCTCTTCTGCTTCTGCACGTACAAGGGGCGCATTGGAAGCCCATATGTAGGCTTGATTGCTGACTGTGCAGATTTTCACTGTGAGAAGTCCGTTGTCGTTGCTGCTTCTCTGTTTCCACCTTATATCAAGATGCTCCGCACAGCCTCTAGCGCCAACACCGTCAGGGCAGGCTGCAAACCACTCGTTACCCGTCGCTGCGCCCTGGTAGTGCGGGCTCAAGCTGCTGGAGATGTTTCAACCAGACGGTAAGAGATCGGTGTTGTGACATACGGAATCAGTTCGTTGAGAGTACAGTGCAGCCTCCCTTGATAAGAGCAAGTATTATGATACTAATGCTGTCATCTGACTCGTTGAAATTGCCCTGGATGCACTGCTGCGTGCGTCCCTCAAGACTGCAACACTGCACACTGCCTTTACTGCAGGGCTCTACTGTCCACGGGGGCACTTTCGCTGGCAGCACTTACGGCATACAGCGCCCAAGCTAAGGACTTCCGAGAAGCTATGAAAGAGTGAGATAGGACACGGGTTGCACTCTGGCCTTGTGGTTGCCTAGCTCTTTGCCAATGTTTCCAAGGAGAAGGGGTGACAATATCTGCAGTCAGAGCTGCACTTGGTAGCCGGCACCGGGTGGCTGCCAGCGCGCATTTGTTGAACACGAGTGCTGTTACATAACTCGTTCCACCAATCAACCAGGGAAATGCACATCAAGTGCAGGCGGATACTCAGCCAACTGACCACAGTCTTGATACAGCAATACCAACCTCTGCAGTCCATCCGGTTGATCATGGAACTCATCTCCAGTGCAGGTAATACGAGATAAACTCAATACAAGTTGCAAATGCATCTTCATTTGCAGGAAGGAGGCCCGTCGTGCCAAGCTCAAGGGCACAGCAGGTGCCATGAAGGAGTCTGGCAAGGACCAGCAGATCTTCAAACAGAGCGACTACATGGTAAGCCGCGGCCTGTTATGTACTTTCCACCATCATTGACATATCTCACAAATTTCACCCATCCACGTGAAAGCATCACAACAGTTGGCATCAGTGATGTGTTGAGTGTACCAGGTGTTTGGCAGATGTAGTGAAAACATTGTTAGGCTGCTTGCATACCAAAGTCAGTAGCTGCTGCCAGATGCTGCACAACACCACCAGGGATTGCATACCAAAGTCAGTGCTGGGCCCACATGCCGATGCTGTATTGTTGGTGCCACAAGAGCTCAGCGAACCAAAATCACCCTACTGGGAGCTCATGATGCATGTGGGTTCCTGGCAAGGCAGCTCACGGCTGTTCTGATGTGGCTCCATTGCCCGCAGGTGTCTGAGGAGGCTAGAACTCCCAATGTCCACTCACGCCAGGTCAGCCATCAATAGCAGCAGCATGGGGTAATGAGCCCTTCAATATGTGCATGCTTGCCAGTCTGTCAGGGCAGCTGCCCTGGAGCCTATGATGCAGAAATCAGTGGGTGCTTTGTATTCATGCTTGCACATGCTGGCTGCCAGGCTATAGCTCCATTGCAAACCACTCACTGTCGTAGCTAAAGCAGCAGAGCCGCACTAGGGCAAGGTGCAAGACATGTATTGGCTGTTGAGGTCTCAAGCAGATATTGCTGTGTCATGTGTGCAGGGTGAAGGAGCTAAGACACAAGAGAACGTCTGAGCAAGCAGTTGAAAGCTGTGAGATGAGCAATTCCGGGGCAGGCGGGATGTTGGCCTGACAAAGCAGACCTGATGCTCCTGCTGATGCACATGCTCCTGCTGATGCTGATTGTGTTAGCCACCTTCCAGCTACTAGCTTCCGAACATTCTCTGAACAGGCATCCACATCAACTTTGATGCTGGCTGTGTGTGACTGAATGGTGAATCAAGGCTTTAAGGTTGTGCATTGGGCATGGGCATTGCAGTTGTGAGCAGTCAAGGGCTTGCCAGTAAAGCATCTGCCACTGGATAAGATGATTTGAAGTTTTGGTTGAAGAGTGCTACTTGGTGGCTTTCATCATACTGGCTATACGGATGTCTGCAGGCGTTCTCATGAAGTTTCATGCCCTGGGTTGTGCTCAGCAGAAGTTGAGGTAAACGGGGACGAGTGTACAACAGTCTGCATCAACCACCATGAGCCTCATGCCATGTGCAGGTATTTTTGACACTGTAAACTTTTGGCACACAGGCATTGCAACAATACTCACTTTGGGCTGTGATAGCCAAATCGCTAACGATGGATGCCTCGTTTTTTGCATCACATCCACCTAGCACCTACTTTTTCTGCTGGTACTAAATGGTAACTTCTGTTGGCTGGCTACTGGTTGCTGTCAACAAATGATGTGCAGTACTGGACCATCCATGACATGGCACGTACGCAGAGGTATCAACCTGGTGACATCTTAGACGATCAAGAGCCTCATGCAAACACCTGTAGACCCCAATTATTTCTGCCAATGTATGATACAACGTAATTTCGTGAGTTTACTGCTTAGTCATGACTGATCAGTTGCCACTGGCAACAGAGCCTGAGACAGGAGCAGAGGACTCAATCGCATGACATACTCCAGGAAGCAGTATTTTATGATTTTCTAGTTGGGAAACATCAGAGGCCCTGGACGAGCATGCGCCCCGACACTCTGGTCGTACTGCACCCGTGGTTGTACGGCCAGGTTCAACAGATCTGCTGCCCTGTACCTGCAGCTACCACGCTACTTGAGCTATCAACGCCGGTTTGAGTATACTTGAGAGCGCGCTGGTGCCGACCAGCTGGATCTCTGATGAACGACTCAACTACCCATCAGTAGATATACCCATCAGTGGCTTCAGACCTTATGATCTGAACGTAAAGAAACTGCATACAACATTGTTGGAATATCATTGCTGGACTGTGCGCAGTATGTTGCATTCTTGGGCTCAACTCCATCAGCAAGTTTTCAACCTGTCATCAGTTCATCATAGGCACCGTCCAGCGTTTGTAAAGCATAGGAAACCCTCAATCAAAGCAAGTGTCACCCATGAAAAGGTGCAGGATGACGTTACAGTTTCTCGGGTCAGCAACAGCAGTGGCAGTAGAAAAGCATTCAGCCAGGTGCGAGCAGCCGCTGATGGCTGTTTTGACGAGTAGTGACCAGCTCATATCTTTATTACAATGAAAGCATGGATTATAAATTGGATGCGCTGGTCACCTTGCAATCCCACGTGGAATCTCGTGTGGTAGTTTGGTCAAGTGCCCAGCAGTACCACCAGCAGTGCTTCTGCAACGCCTGCCAGTCAGTCGTTCAGGCATTGAAATGACCATATGCCAGTTCGGCCGCAATATAGCTTGCAACATGTCTTTTACCACATGCACACAGATGCCCAATGACACGGACATGTGATGCTGGCCACAGGCATTCTGCAAGCTTGCCGGGATCGAAACATCCCCAGTGCAGGACATCACTCCACAGCAGCTAGCAGCAGCACCCTTCCCCACTTATACACCACCCTTAAGCAATATACAGGTAAATATTAGACTTGATTACATGTGCTAGCAGCAGCAAGAAGGTCATAATCACTTGCAGTATCGCTTTCAACACCAGCTAAACTGCAGCAGCGGCTGCTGGATCGTGACCATGCTCTCTGCTGTGTTATTGTGCTTCAGCAGCAACTGAACATTTTGTTGGCCTGGCACACAGTTGACAAGTGAGAAGCCTCGACCTGAACTGTGTAATTCACGAGCAGCAACTTACAGGCAGGCTTCAAGCCAAGATAACACTGCTGCTCACACTGCTAAAATCACCGGTGTCACCCAACAACACTTCTGAAACATAGCAACGTGGATGGCATGTCTCTTGAGTACTTGTCAAGAATTTATTGAGCTTGAGTGGTTTCAAAGCCTTCCTTGCAATACTCTGGTGCATGACCTGTCCCTCAGGTTCAGCAGAAGCGCAGCTACTGGCAGCAGAGAAGCTGGACAGACACAGATGTCGGCTACCTGTCATTCTTTACAGCCATGCACGCAGTGGCACTTGTGGGAGCACCACTGACATTCAGCTGGGATGCTTTCCACGTCATGCTTGGAGGGTAGGCAGATTGTGAAACTGCACAGCAAAGGCAACCATTCAACCATTGTGGTCGCACTAGAGTGATATGCAACTGCACTTTCATGCACAGCAGCACTTGCGACCTTGTTGTGCCTCATATGGTTCATCCTTTTCATATCAAAGGTGGACATTGGACATATGGCACACCACAATCAGATCTGAACCACCAGTCCACAAGTAGGTGCATGATGCACGTGTTTTTCTTGCTTGCTTGTGGCCCAGACAGTACCAGCAGACCCTGCTGGAACAGCATGGATGCTGTCAGGGACAGCACTGTGCATCAACTGTTGTCTGCTTCTTGGCAGCAAAATGTTGACAATGTGGTGCACATGACAGGCATGGTATTCAACCCCTGCTGCTTGGTATCAACCCCTGTGAGATGACCCACACATTTGCTGCTTCTGCTGCAGGTATGTGATTACAGGCATGTTGGGAATCAGCATGTCATATCACAGACAACTGTCACATAAGAGCTTCAGGACACCAAAGGTGGGAGCCACTCTAGCACCATCCAGCCACCTGGTAGTGGCTACCCCTGTCATGGGGGGAGAAAAGTCCTGTATGTGGCGGTTGATCAACGACCATCTGTCACTCCTCTACATGTGCATGCAGCACCCAACTATGCATTCACAGAAACAACTTTGTAGCTGCCGCTGCATGCTCATGTTTGTTCAGCTGGATCTGGGGTGCTTGAGTGGTGCTGCTGATGACCACCTGTGCCCCCATAACTACAATTATATAGTCACCAAACTATAGTTATTTTTGGCTGCTGCTGTCATCCTGCAGTGGCTGGAGTACTTCCTGGCATACTGTGGAGCTCTGGCCTTTGAGGTAAGGCACTCACCTGGAGCAGCCTGCTGAGAAGATCTTGCAAACTTGTCTACCTCATTGTCACCAGCTGAGCAACCCAGACCTGGTGCTGACAGGCACTCAAATAATAGACCTTTCTACCAAAATAGATACCTTTGCAGTGAATCAGAAATATCAAACCCGATTCAGCCCACAGCTGTCTGCTTCATCAGGCTTCCAAGGCTTCATGGCAAGTAGGGCACTGGGCATGAAGCAACGGCTTCACCCTACAGTGGCCATGCTGTAATGCCTGCTGTACATGTGTATATAGCAATGAGGTCATGACAATGCTGCTGTACCCGGGACTTGACATCCTGCTGGCACTCACAGGGTGATCCAATCGAGTGGAGTAAGAACCATCGCTGGCATCATCAGAACAGTGACACCCCAGCAGACAGACACAGCCCTCGAGACGGCATCTGGCACGCTCACATGGGCTGGCTGTTTGATGAAAGCCTCACAAACACCAGGAGAGATGCCTCAGGAAACAATAAAGAGTCGCTGGCTGCTCCCTGGTTTTATAAGGTAGCAGGACTGCACGCTTGATATCAGGGTTGGGCCTGGTATCTTAGGTATTTTAGATATCATAAGCAATACATAAGAAGCAGTCTCTGCATTCCATATGAGCAGACTGTCCTCAGTTCATGCAAGCGAGCACACCTCTTGCCTAGTACCTGCCAGCACTTGACTGTCACAAGCAGTTGAGCATCACTCTGACCTGCTCCTCATGTTGCCACACCAAACCTGCAGTGGAGCAGTCACCACAGCTGATACAGGCAAGCGGCAGCAGCACTCGTGTTCATCCAGCAACACTGCTGTGTGTTTTCAAATCATTTGACAGGAGTCTCCTGACTTCTACAACTGGCTGCGGGAGACCTACATGTACCACATGTTGGCCCAGATGATGTTCTTCCTGGCCTGGGGCGGCTTACCCTATTTCATCTGGGGATTTGTGGTGCGGGTGCTGTTCACAATGCACATGACCTGGTTGGTCAACTCAGTTGTGCATGTCTGGGGATACAAAACATATGACACCAGCGACAAGTGAGTCTGACGTAACATGATGTGATGCTTGAGGGTCTACTTTGATTAGCTGCTTGGGGTCCAGGCACAGATACACTGCCCAGTTGCTGGTGTGTCACCTGGTATGAGCTGTTACCTTTACAAGAATTCCTGTAAGGTTTTGTAAGATTTTCTTGTCTGCCAAACTCATCAGCGAGAGGTGCGTTACTGCTCACATAGCACTAGCGGTAATGGTGCAGCTTATGAGCAGTAACACATTGCTCTTTTGCAACTATGGCAGAGTGCAAGTTTTGCATGATGACTGCTGTAAAGTACTGCCTCTTGCAGCTGCCGCACCTCGGTGATCTAGTGCCACCTGGTGGTCAGACCAACAGGGCTGCTGTTGTTGCTGATGATGTGCGTTTGTGCAGTTCGCGTAATAACTGGCTGGTGGGACTAGCAGTGTTTGGTGACGGGTTCCACAACAATCACCACAGGTGCGCAGGGGAGAGTGGTCAGACTGACAGACATGGGGCCAACTAATTCTCAACCTCTGATGGCATCTGATCTTGTTACAATATGAACTAGTTGAATACTTGCCAGGATGCTGCTGTACTGTTTTCTTCAGTGTTTACTGGGTTGCTGTGCTGGCTGCTGAGCTATGTAGACCAATTTCATTATGGTTTGCATGCCGGATCAATGTGCTGGCATTGGACAGTACACCAAGAATGGCGGTTGCCCACCTTGTTGCTCATGTGCCATTTTTCTCCTGTCGTCTTCCAGCCTTCTGCAGTGCATGATGAGGTGGTGAACCTGAGCTTATTGAGCTTATTCTGTGTTATGCTGCATGTGCATTGTCATCACAGGTTTGAGTATAGCGCTGCCCATGGATTGGAGTGGTGGGAGCTTGATGCTTCATACACACTCATCAGGTGAGAACATTGAGCATTGGGCAATGGCTTGAACGATATCACGACCTGGTTCATGTCCATACATGCATGCATGATAGCCTGCTCAACGGACCCAAGCGTGTTCCAACTTGGTAGTTGTTGAGCAATCAGTGAGGCTGGTGTCTTGCAACCACACCGCCATGCTGATAGTCTGCACATGGCAGTCCATGGCAATCTGCTGGCCAACATGTGCTGGAGACCTGCAGTAGATAGAAGAGTCCTGCTGGCTCAGGGTTGAGACTACTCTGTGCTGTTATCACTGCTGATCATGGCCAAGGCCACCAGGCACAGTGGGGCGTAGCTGATGCAACTGTCACGCTATTCAAGCAGTGATGCAGCACCTGTTGATTTGATCTATGATGACGATGTAGTCTACCCTTCTACATGAAGGTTGTGCATATTGAAGCCGCCTTTACACTAGTTGTATGTGGCGTTGCTGTTACCATTGCTGTGAAGCGCAGGGCGTTGGAGACGTGTGGGTTGGCCTGGGATGTGAAACTGCCAACAGAGGAGCAGAAGAGCAAGTACAGGCTGGCAAAGTGACTTGGGGCTGACCTGCGGTTGGAGCCTCCCATCCAAGTTGGTTGTCAACAAGCGGCTTGAGGCTGTCTTGACATGTGTAAAAGAAATTGAGCCATGCAACAAGTTGAGATGCAATGGCAAATGCACTGACATGCGTGGGGGCGCCACCCGGGTGTGATGCTTGTGCCTGCCTCGGCTGTCCGGCTGTCCACCGAGCTGTCCTTCCACGTCACATCATTACCTGTATAAAGGAGGAGAAAGCGGGTTAGCACCACAGGGTTGCGAGGGGGTGGCACCCCAGGGTGCTGACCGAGCGTCCTGAGATAAGAAGCACCACCGCATCCTGTGTAACATGTCAGTCCTGCAGAAACACATGTGTGTCATGATGACTGAATCAGCAACATGCCCCATGTCTTGGAGGTGTTGTGGCAGCCATTGCTCCCAGATAGTTTGTACAAAGGTTGCCAATAGTGGAAGTCATGCGCCACAGTGGATGGCTTCAGACCTCCACTTGTCGAACTTCGACCCGCTGGACCCGGCTGTCGTACCAGATATGCATGAATTGCATCCTGCAAGGTACCAGCAAGTTGATCCGGCAAGTGTCCGAACAAAGTCTGGCCTCAGTACTGCTCAGAACATTTCTTTGTCACTGCTAGTTTAGCACTAGTTAGGTGACGTAGTGCCCAGTACAGGAGGTTCCGGGGCCCCACTGGGGCGACTGGCAGTGGCTGGGTGCAGTTCGTTTTCAGTAGCTCGTAGCTAATCCAATAAAGTAGGGAATCCCAGGTCCAGGACTGCCAGCAGTGCTTGTCATGCAAACGTGCTGACTCTGAAGGTGGCACCAGCCTACTCAGCAGGCTACCAGTTGTACACAGCCTGTAAGTTGGACATTCAATGGCAGCACTAGTGGACAGTACTGCACCAGCATGGGACCCTGCATACAGGCAAGCCATCACCATTCCACCAGCATATGACAGGAATACGCATGTTTTCTCAATTTGCCCTCATGTCTTCTTCGCAGTGCATGCCAGGCTAACTAGCGTATAGGGAATGTCACCGTGATTTGCGTGCAGGCGGTCGAGCATGGTGCCCTTGGCGGGCCAGAGAAATCACTAATTTAATTTTTCATTTGGAAGTTTGTCAGCGTGTTTCAGCGCTTGCTGCAGTTGGTTTGTAGAGGGGTTATGTTGCGCGGCTGTGGGACCAGTAGGCACTGCATACTTAGCGCAGGCCCGGTGCCAACCTAGCCAGTCCTGGGCTTTCAGTTGTCTTATTTTACATGCAATTGTTCAGTGCTGAGAAGTTGCCACCTCTTGCGCACAACCTGCAACTATTGCGCGCGAACACACGGCACCATGCCTGTGCACAGGCACGGGATGCCTTCTTTTCTGTCACATCTTGGTTCGTGGTGTTCCTGTATCAGAGTGCAACATGAAGGAGGGGCAGAGGACGATGGTTTCCACACAAGTGGACGTTTATTGCAGCAGGTGAGCTCAGCGTCTTGTTTGCGGGCACAAGGTGAATGGCGAATAGACCCAATAAATGGAATATCGTGCGTGAGGTGTTTGCTGCCAAGCAGTCAGCAGTGCTGCACCTGCCAGGATGCTGGGCTTGTGAAGTCACTTCAGCAGCGCCAGTAATTACACGGCGAGAGCTGCACTCACCATTGCCCTGCTAGCGTTGCTAAGTGTGCTTGACGATGTTTGCCATCGCAGTCTCAAGGGGCCTACATCTCAAGGGCAGACCTTATGGCTGCAGCCAGCAGGCAAGCATGTACCATGAAGGGCACCAATCACACCACAAGCAAGGAGCATTGCCCCAGCAGGGATGTCAAGGTTATTTCAGGCGCTGAAATATCAACAGGTGTTACATCATACTGCCCCGAGGACGATGCCAGTGCTCTAGTGCAGCTAAACGTCACAGTGGAGCCTGTAAAATCAGCACCTGTATTTGAGCAGAAGGCAGCTACTAGGTCCTCCTCTGAGGCAGATAGCCTATCTGCCACATTGGATGTGCCAGCATGGCCAGCAACCCCGGCTTGGGGTGCGTCCAGGGCAGTGAGTCGCTCAGACTCAAACAGCACTGCTGGACCAGAAACAGAGGCAGCTGCCGCAGACTCAGGCCCCAGCTCTGCTACAGCAGCAATCACAGTGACAGCGGCGGTGTTGGCAGCAGCTGCAGTCAAGGCAGCAGCTATTGTGGCCACAGCCATGGTGGTTCCAGGAGTGATAGCAGTAGCAGCAGCAGCAACCATTGTTGCAACAAATGTGGTGATAGCGGCGACAGTAGTGAGGGCACAGTGGGTTGCCCCCAGTAGCTCAACCTCATCTGTGCCCTCTGCAGCTGAGACCCAGCCTCTTGCCCTCGCAAATCAGCAAGTTGCCAACTCCTGCAGCGAAGGAGTACTGACTGCAGCTCCACTCTTGGAAACTGCCTCAGCAGCGGTGATAAATGCTCAGAAGGCCAGCAACCACATGCATGAGTCTAGCATCCAATCAGGCAGCAACAGCTACAGCGGTGATGTCAGCAGCACTGCTGCTGCCCATGGTGGGCTGTCTTTTGGCATAGCAACAGAACAGAGTGCAAGACAGTACCAGGAGGATAGAGCTGTGGGATGCATACTTGCTGGCAGCCGACAGCTTCAGGGGTTGAGTCAGATGGCTTTCGCAGCGGTCTTTGATGGGCATGGTGGTTCAGAGGCAGCTGAGCACCTGCAGCAGCAAGCAGTTCCACTGCTGATGTTACAGCTGCAGCGTACAGCTGATCAGCCTGAGGCAGCCATGCAGGCAATGGCTGAGCAGATGGAAGCCGAGCTCCTGGCAGCAAGTTGCACTGCAGGCAGCACCATGACTGCTGTCCTTGTGGCAGGCGACCAGCTGGTAGTTACCAACATAGGCGACAGCAGGGCAGTGCTGTGCAGGGCTGGCCAGGCATTGCAGCTGACACAGGACCATAGACCAAGTGCTGAGCAGGAGAAGGCTCGCATAAAGACAGCAGACCCCTCTGCTGACATCAGCAGTGACGGGTACTGCTATGACATGGGTGTTTCGAGGGGCCTTGGTAGCTGCCAGATCAAAGCTGACCCCAGCAAGAAGGCATTCATTGCTGCAGCAGATGTTGTGACGCAGCAGCTGCAACACACGGATGACTTTGTGGTGCTGGGAAGTGATGGCCTGTTTGACCGCTTGAGGAACACGGAGGTGATGGTCACCGCAAGACGCGCCCTAGCAGCAGCACCTGGTGACTGCAAGGCAGCACCAGAGGCACTTGTCAAGAGAGCTTTGCAGGCGGGCAGCAGCGACAACACCACAGCAGTGGTGTTGCTGCTCCATGATAGAGTCATAGAGGTCCCAAAAAGCAACAGCAGGCTTTTCAAGAGCAGAGCTGCACCTTGCAGCAGCGCAAGTATTGCTGAGCAGTAGCCCTAGGGCTAACAGAGGCCTCTGTTTTCATAATTATGATGTTTTATCATATATAGCCCCATAAGCGACTATGTTGGCTCCTCCGGGGTGCCCCCTGGGGCCAGGTTGTATGGCATGGTATGTATGTATGGTATATTGACATAGCACAGAGCAGCAACCTGCAGTGCATGAATGATGATGGTCACTTAAATGGTCTCAGACCATACAATGTTGTCAACATGTGATGGTCACAGGCTGTGTTGCAGCAACACTGTGCCCGGCTGCCAAGTTGGCACTGCCAACTTGGTACAATACTGACCAGAGGTGCTGTGCATCTGATCAAGTCATGACTTGAGGGTATGAATAAGGCCCTTGTAAGTTATTCAATAATACAGTGTGCCAATTCTCCAGGAGAGGGGAGGGGGGTTGCTACTAGCTAGTAGCATAAAGTCCAGTCTGAATAAGGCCCTTATCAGTTATATGCTAGTTCAGTCTGACGGTTCTACCAAGATGGTTTAAAGGTTTTGCAGTGCTGCAGTGATGACAAACTGAGCCATTGTGGTGGCCGAAATAGATGCCATCTATATCAATCATAATGACATGATATTCAAAGTGACTCGCTGACTCATACTATTGAAGGAGTTGATGACTCATCATATGATGTAATGGTCTAGTTGATGTCAGCCACACTGTCGCAGCCTGCGACACTGAGTGCTGCCATTGGCCCCGGAGCCCGTGCCTGGTATTTTGTGAGCGGATTGCTGAATCGCCTCCAACTCGGTAAGAAATGAGGCTTTTTTCCTGCGACAGCCTGTCACACCCTGAGGGGTGGACCACTTGAACTCGAATGAGGTCGTTGATTCAGTCATGAAAAAGTATTTTATTACTGTGGGACCGAAAATACCTTACTTGAGGTCCCTTACCAAGGCTTAGAGTGTGCACCGTTGGCAAGCCTGAGGCTGGGAGGCTCACGGCCTTGAACAGGCGACCATTGTCTAGTTATCAGTCATAAGTGAATCGTTCAATGTTGAACTTCGATGCCATCTAGTGGCACTGAGTGCCGACAACTCAACGGTGTCCGGGATGTGGCCGCAGAGCGGCCACGGCCTCCTAGGCCGTTCCGTTCACAGTTCACACCGGTCGGTACCGACTAGAGAAAGCAGGGATGAGCCACTGGCTGGGAGCTGTCAACTTTCTTTGTCTTCAAGCTCGCTTAGCTGCAGCCTCAGCTGGGTTCAGCCCGGACCTGACACCTTAGGCCCACGAATCGGTCACACCATGTGGCACGGCAGGTCGTAGCTGGCTTTCGGTTACACTACCACTGCAGACGTCACAAAGTCAGTCTGCAACACAAGGCGTACATCTCCACGAGGTGAGGGGAAAACAAGACCCACAGATTGTGTGTCATGAGGGTTGCCTCAAACCGCCGACTTGGTTGAACAAACAGGCAGCTGCTGCTACATGAACTGCTGACTCCCTGGATGTCCTGCCACACAAAGCCAGCAGATCAAGCCCTCTGCTGATTTCATTCAGCTGCAGCAACAGCGCTTGGGATGATTACCCATCGCTCGTAGGACACTGCTGCTGTGAAAGCATTCGCTTGTTCTGCTGCAACACCGGCTGCTACTGCCCAGCTTGGTCGAGCTTGATTGGCATAGCTTGCTGGTTTAGCCCTGCTAGCACATGGCTGCTGCTGTTGATCTGCGTCAACAATAGAAGCAGCAGAGCAGATACCAGTTGGGCCTTGGTCTGTATGATGCACTCATTGCGAATGCAGCTGGCAGACTAATGCATATGTGTGCTAATGGACAATGATCCAGACAATCCTATCAAATGCGACCTTGAGTACGCAAGCTTGGAACGAAATGATTGATCTCTTCTGCTGCAATTTGAGGCCAATGCTGATGCTGCTATCAGTGCACTTTGGGAAAGAAACAACAACAGGATTTACGTAGCTAAAGAAACGGCCTGCTAGAATCCCACCTGCCTGCCTAGGAATCCCTACTGGGTGCTGCTACTGGACATCATTTACTTCTTTGCTGGCTCCACCTCGTCCAGGGCAAAGTTGTTTGTTGACACACCAGCATAGTTCTGGTTCTCAAAACGCACAACAACAGGGTACAGGATGCCGCTCTGCGGAGACAACAGGCACAGGTGGTAATTAATTACTTGGAGCAACCACAAAAACGAGACTGTTGGATGGTCCATAAGATTGGCTCCTTGCAAGCCTGTTGTTAGTTGTCCTTGGAAATGGCCTGTAATGAGACAGCTGCGGGACCCCTACAGGTGATGTGGTGCAGCTGATAATACTGTAGAGGGCCTGGCTGTGATACATCTTGTTATCTGGCTAGGAAGGCATCCTTTGTGAACTGGCGCTTGCTGCATACGCTGCTGTCTTGTGGGAGCACCCTCTTCATGTAGAAACCACCGTGCTGACATCAGTCAGTGTCATGCTGCTGTCTGACCGCCTGTACGGGCGGCACTGTTGCGCTCAGAACTTCTCTGTTTACTTGCACAGATGCAGCACTAGCCCCGCCCGTCTCTGTTTTGCATCCAGCGCAATCAAGGGGCCTTTTGCGCTGAACTGCAGCTGTGGTGAGCCCGTAACAGGTTGCTGCTGCACAGGCCTTGCCCAACATGGACTGTGTGTGCCCATCTATTTTGCTGCAGCTGCTGCTGCTGCTCTCTAGTTGCTCAACCTTGCCCTGACAACTGCTAGATGGCGGCCTTGCCGACTGCACGCTGCACGCCTGGCAATGCATCGTTCCAATGATATCTCGTGCAACTTGCTGTGGGAAGTCCCCAGCTTTTGACCTTGCACCTCACCTGGTCAACTGACACCACTTTGCCGGTCTGGTTGTACCAGTATGACTCTGGCCTCAGGATCTTCACCTGCAATACACACAGCTCTGCATGTTAGCTGACGCGATGAATGCTACTAACGCTTGTGAGTGCGGTGCTGGCAACTTGTCAGAGTCTGTTCCAGCCCAGCTCCTGCGACCGAGGGGTTGCCCAGAGTAATCACCTGTGAACCACGCTTGGGGCCAACCTCCTTCTTGGGAGCAGCCTTGGGTGCTGCCTCAGCCTCTGCACGTACGACCAGCCTGGTTGCGCGCTGGGGCTTGGCTGCAAGCACCAACGCAACAGGGGATCAGTCGTCGAGATGCTGACGGGCTATGCCTATCATTGACAGCTACACATCGTTGACGTCAAATACAACATTGTTTTAAGCCAGAGAGTATGCACCTGCCACCACGCCGGTGCTGCAGCTCACGCGAGTGGCCAGAGATGCCATGTCTGCGATGTGTGACACACGAAAAGATGCTCACTAAGGTGGTAATGGAGTGTGTGACGCAGCCACTGGAGGTTGCAAGCATATGCTCAACGATCGACGTGATGAAGTGGCAAGAAGAGAGATCCTGAACCCCAAAACCGCCCTCCTTTCATTTTGGCGCAAAGCAGCAATCTGCAACGCCGTGCAATCAAGCAGCATCTCTATATGAGTCTGTAGAAACGTTTATCTGTGCGTTTGGGAGCCTCAGGAGCAGATCAATCACCCTGCTGTTGCCGTTCTTCCCGGCATCTATTCACTACAGCCCCGCGTGTGATGGCATCTTCCCCTTGCAGGCAAACATGCAGTTTGCAGAACTCTTGATCAAATCCTGACTAGTGCCTTTCGTACGCTTACAGCTGTACCATTTTAGGTGGTGCCACTAAAGCTGGTGGGCCAGGGCCAGTTAGGGACACCATGCAGCGTGCGTCTCACTATGGTACCAGAGTAGGTTGCAGCTCATTGTCGCAGACGCATTCTGTACAGGCTATTCTGTCAAAACTCTATTGCTCAGTTTGCTCCTGTTCAATGCGTATTTGACATTGCTGAAGCATGTCAGTGAGTTACTGTTTCTTTCTCTGCCCAATGAAACCTATCATGGGGAGACTTTTATGTGGCACTGTTCAAGCATGCAGTGGCAGTCAGCGTATTACATCAGTGATCGACTGTTTGAGACGATGTTCAGCAGCCCTCTAGATGGCTGTGACTGCATGCAACTGACGGCAACTATACCGCATCTGCCATAGCATCTCAACTTGTTGCATGGCTAAATTTCTTTTACATGGTAGCTGGTGTATGCAGACTCCCTGCAGTTGTCTGCCATACAAAATCGTCATTGTCTTTTTGAATCATGGCTACGTCGTGTACAGTTTGTCTGCTCATCACGGTGGCCATGTGCAGCGCACAGACTTACAACAACCAAAAACCCGCTGCAGAAAGCATACACCAAACCCTGGTAGCGATGGAACATGTATCATGGTGTGCATCCAACAGGCATCTTGCTCACTATGGGGTCAAGAGTCTTCAGTACCCTGTCACAGGTGGAGAAGAAAATCTAATGCTGTATGGCAGTGCGGTTGGTCCGAGTCAGCAGGCTTTACCACATGGCTAATTTCTTTTACATGAAGATGTCACTGGCTGGACAACACTGTGGCACATGGACACAGTTTTCTGCATATATATCCACTAAAAACCAACATGGCATCAGGTTAAACATGGCATTGACGCTTACACCAAGAAATGGGGTTGCTATGAATACAGTCAAAGTTATCAGCTGTCGGCCCGAAGGCGGCAAGTTGCCAAGCCTGGCAGTGCCAGCAACCCAGTGAACACCCTACTGCGTACATGCAGCCATCAGGAACAACTCACAGAAGACAGATTGTGTGCCCCGCACACTGTAGATGGGGCTCATGGTGTGAGCGCAGTCACTTGAACTATTGTTGGTACTAGTACACATGGCTGTCCTAATGGGCGCGTCATACTCAAGTGACTTTCAGTATCTGTGTTCCAACACCTACATCCAATAACGCTGTCAGAAGAGATGGCCAAGCAAGCTCGCATCACGTAAGGTTAGACCTTCCAAGCGTGACCTTATGTAACGCCTTGAGAACGAGGGCAGACCGGTGAGCTACAGGCAATATTGTTGTCAAATATTGGCACTGAGAGATAGTCTGCAAGTGGAAGTCAATGCGGCAGCGCTCCTGCAACATCCTTCCTCTGTTGGCAGACGCTTTCGCTGGAAAGTGCCAAACACAACCCCATACTTCTTCTTGCTGCAGAAATTACTCACCAGATATCAACATTTTTTTATTTCACAAAGTGTCAGCAGGCGTGTAAGGGGCAGTGACTTGTCCCGACAGCAGCATGCAGCCCCAGGAACTGATAACCAACCAGGAGCCATCCGGCGTCCACGATGTCCAGCAGCGCAGGTAACCATATATCAACACATCATTCTGGCTGTTATTGTAGCGTTTTTGATGCAATAGACAGGCAGCGCCATCAATTGGGACATTCCTGGCCAGCAGCAGCAGCAGATGCTTGCACCCTTGATCAGAAGCCTGATCTGGCTTTTTCTCTAATCCCGTCCAACTTCGTGTCATGTCATACCTGTCATCTTTCATGTGCTGTTGTGTGCGGCAGGCACACCCAGCAGCCTCAGACTGCAATACAATCAGCCAACCACCGCCATCCCAGGCAGCCCGGCTCACAAGGGCAGCAGGCAGAACCATGTGAAGCCTGTCAACCAGATACTGCATATCACATATACAGTGACAGCCGTGAACTCAGCAACAGTATTGGCAGTCCAAACAACAGCAAAGTATCTAAGGATGCTTCAGACTGTGCAGCAGCACTGGTGCATGATGACCAGAGTGTGAGGGATGTGCTGCGGCAGAGCAGTACCAAGTCGATCTTTGATGTGTACAGCCTCAACAGAAAAAGGCTGATTCTTGCAATCGTCAGTCTGGCAACTGTGCTGGTCCCTCTGTGTGACACAGGTATTGTATCCCTGGAGTGTTGGCCTGCAGCAGCTGCAGATCATGTTCGCCGCACGTCTGTCGTCTGCAATGCATATCATAGTGCAGTAACAAGAACTTCCAAGTTGCATGTGTATGTTGTCCACTGTGAACATGCCGGGGACAGGAGGAATGGTTGAATGCTGCAACTGCAAGGATGATCACTTTGCTGTACATACAGTCCTGCAGCAGTGGTGCTTCACTGCCATGTGCAGCAGAACTACTTTCCTACTGCAGGTTATGTGTCTGCAGCTTGAATATTTTGTCTAGGGAGGAGAGGTATTCACCAGCAGGCAGATAAGCTTGCTACATGCTACTAACACTCAGAGTAGAAGGACCCCTCGCATCCTACTGCTCATCACGTGTGCGTTTTGCTCAAGCAATACTGGGGTTATTGGGTCTATGATGCTCCGACAGGGGCTGCTCAAGTGATGAGACCTCTGTCCATTGTTGCTGATGCTGATGCTGATGATGCTGATGCTGATGCTGATGCTGCTGCTGCTGTTGTTGTTGTGGCTGATGCTGATGCTGATGCTGATGCTGATGCTGTTTCCTGCAGTGTACCTCCCTGCTCTTGGTCCCATCCAGGAAGAGTTGCACACCACCCAGACACTCGTGTCGGCGTCAGTTGCTGTGTACCTGTTTACTGTGGGTCTTGCTTCCCTCTTCTGGGGCCCTGCCAGTGATAGGTAGGCACCGCGGCTCATGGGGTACTGGGTGAATCCTGCATCCCATCCTGCATCCCATCCTGCATGACGTGCACATGCAGCCAACAGCTGCAGGAACTGATTGTGTGAGAGCATTGACCGCTGTATCCTGTACTGGTTCAACTGGCAGACCTGTACGGCCTTGTCAGCCAAAGTGGCATTTGATAGTGGATATCACACCATCAAGCAGCAGCAGCTTGGACAGCACACGCATGCACTGCATGCAGGAGTGCACAGCAGCGCTGCAGATGTTGTGTGCTGGGTCTGTCATGGTGACCATCAGCGTTTATGATCTTGCAGGTTTGGAAGGCGGGCTGTCTACTTGGCCAGTACAGCCATGTTCCTTGCCACAACCCTCGTTTGCATCTTTGCACCCAACATTGCTGTGCTTGTGGCCTTCAGAGCGCTACAAGGAGCAGCAGGTGCGGCACTGACTGCTCAGTTGGGACTCATTCATTACATCCTGTTGTGGCAAATTTGCTTTGTCTGCTTGGAGCTGCCTGCAGTGCATGTTGCAGGTGGCAGTGCATAGTTCAACAAAAGCAGTGCACATGTCAGGAGACTACCAATGGCAGCAAAGCAGTTGCAGGTCTTGCATCCATCACAGATTTGGTCTGCTTGCAAGGCGATGTGAAACTGCAGACTATCACACCACCTGTGTCATTGGAGAACTACTATGAAACTACTGTGACGGAATTTTGTACACACTGTGCACAGGGTGACTCAGTCTGCTGCACGAGGCAACTATGAGGGTGCCGGATAATCCATGGCACTCTGCAGGATTCAACTGCATCTGCAGTTTACATGACATTCAGCCTCAGCTTATTGCCAGCTGTAGACCTCACGTCCGATTTCAGCACCACTGAATTATACCGCAGCATGATCACCTCCTGCTGCTGTGCCTGCTGTTGTGTCTGTGCAGTTGCGGCATACCCCACTGCAGCCAGTGGCGCCATTGCTGATGTCTATGCCGCACATGAGCGGGGACAAGCCATGGGCGTATCAACAACACCGGCCCTTGTGGGGCCTATATTAGGTATGCTGCTGCTGGGGCCGTGTGCCATGTAGCGGGAAAAAGACATGCAGCAGTTCATCCAGCATGACGAGCTTAGCAGGTGTTTGCAGTACGTTCCATTGCAGGATGCATGTTAGGAGTTGTGCAGTGGGTCCTGGGTCATGCAGCCAGCTGAGAAGGAGCACGCTGCTCAGCAATAAACTTGCTCCAACATGCTCTGTGATTATATGTGACCAGGCAACTTTCAGGATTGCGGGATGAATGGCTACCTGCAGTAGGTGAGGCTCACATGATCTGATGGGCACAAAGACAATGCAATGATGTGAGGTCCCTCTGCTGCACTGCAGGTCCACTGCTGGGTGGTGCCCTGTCTCAGCAATGGGGCTGGCGGTCAACTTTCATTGCAATCCTCATGTACTGTGGCGTTGTCATGCTTCCATTGCTGCTTTTTGGACTCCCAGAGACACATCACTTCAAAAACCTGAAGCGCATGGACAAGAAAGATCCTGAAGCTGCTGCACAAGTACATGAACGTGACAGTATCTTCTCAACACCCCCCGTCTTCAAATCGCCCTTCCACGTCATCGGCATCCTCTTTGAGCGGGAAATCATCATGCATGGCATCATCACTTTAATCAGTTATGCAAGCTGGTTCTGTGCTTTGACTGAGCTTCCCATTGCGCTGGCACTGCCTCCATACAACCTGTCCCCTGCTCTGATTGGTGTGTGCTATGTGCCTGGCGGTGTTGCCGGGGTTCTGGCGAGCCCAATCGGCGGCAGGTTATCAGACAAGTCTGCTGCAGCACACCCAAGTGAGCCGATGGTGCGGCTCTACTACAACACTGTTCTGGTCGGCACTGTCTTGCCAGCTGCTCTGTTGTTATATGCGTGGTCGGTGCACTTCAAGTTAAGCCTGGCTGTTGTACTTGTGTCTCAGTTTTTCATTGGACTATCAGCAGCAGGCTACATTCCCTCTGTATTTGGCTATCTCACCGCCATCAAGCAACAGGGTGCAGGTGCAGCAGCGTCAGGAATCCACTCCACCATGTTTCTCACAGCAGGGGTGCTCATCCTGGTGGCATCAGCGGCTGTGCAGGGCATGGGCTTTGGGTACTTTTTCACTATGGTAGCTGGGCTAAATCTGCTAGCAGCTGTTGCAGCCATGGTTCAAATCTGGCGCAGGCGGGAACAGAGCAAGGCCATGATCAAGGCAGCCAGCAGGGTCAACTTGTTGGAGAGCCAGGTCAATTGCACAGCAGACGCCAGTGGCCTGTAGCTGAGTGTGACTGCCTGATCATTTTATGACAAAATATTTGCAGACTGCCTTTGCACCAGATGATTGTCATGTGGCAGCTTATGCAAGGCCCAACTAGTATAAGTAGTATTGCTTCTACTGCGACATGCCATTGTGAAGGGGCCATGTTAGATTGTCACCACCATAAAGTGCAGCTTCGATGGATTCACTGGTACACATCGGCCACATCTTGCTGCTCTGTCTTGTCAATTCTTATATTGCATGGTGTGTTGTGTGCCAGTGAGCTGCTCAACAGCTGAGATTTGAGCTTTCTTCTGAACTGTCTGCTGTGTGCCTCAGGGTATTATCCTTCAGCAACCAATCTTGCACTGTTACTGTCACTTGCGCTGCATACTCAGCATGTCAACACTCGCCCTGGCCATACACCCTGGGCACGCGGTGAACTCTGATGGCTGACAGTGCATGCCTTTGCATGCATTTCCTGCATGTCAGCGCGCCAGTTGGCTGCTGTCTAGTCTGTTTGTCAAGGGTTTTCGGCCTGTGCGCCTGCATACTTGTAGTGCATCTTGGATCATGTACATCGTATCAGCAGGTACTGTACGCACATGTCAACTGCCACACTGACGGTCTCTTGGCTGATGCATTGTTCTGTTGCTCAATTTGTGCCTGGGGCAGCATGAATTAAACGGCAGGTTGCCAAGCTGCATCAACACTTTATTGGCTGGTACTTGCTGGGAACCTCCCAGCACTTGGGGTGATGTCAATGCTCAGTTTTATGAGGCTTTGGGGGACGTTTTACCACTGATGCAGCCCAAGCATTGCGTAAGCAGATTGCAGTATGCTGGAGGCCAACAGTGTTCAGCGGCACCAACAGTGTGGGCCTAAAGCTGTGGCCATTTCAGGTGCATGTCGTCAGTGAGCAACCAACAGCAGGCAATTTCCTGTATCTCTACTAGAGTAGTACCAGGCTTTCGGCATCATGTATTGTGTGGCACACACAGTAGTATTTGTTACAGCATATAGTCTTGCAGAGCAGTCACTGCAGCAAGCCTTGCTATCCGCCGTGATTCGAACAAGGAGTACTGGCACGCAAGTCTCAGCATTCAGGCTGCCTGACAGTTTGTTACTAACTCTGCATGGCAGATGCCAGAACCTCAATGCAGCTGGTGTCATGGGCATCGCTTTTTATGCACTAGTCACTACGTGTCCTTGGCCATATGATCAACTTAATAAGAGCCTGACCTGCCTGCATAGGCAGTTGGGCTGGAGAGTATGATGGGCACCAGTAGCGTACACATCACCTGTAGTTATTGATGTCTTTTGTATGCTGCAAAGCAGTAACCGACATGTTTGCTTATGATGTTTGAGGTTGGCTTCTTGCTGCTGAACTGAACCCTATGCCGCATTGAACTTTGTCACAACCTGCAAAAGGGCTGTGCTGCTGCAGACTGACATGCCCTGTGTATTGAGTCATCTGTGCATAGTCATTGTGGGCCGCAGCGTTGTTCATTGGCTCAAATGCTGGGTACTTGAAGACTGTTGTGTTGACATATCATAGCTGCTTCCGGGGTAGCCAGTTTGAGAGTCAACAGCTTTTGCTAATACCTAGTAGACAAGGTTGTGTCAGGGAGTCCGAGCATTCCACAGTGGAAATAGAAGATAAAGTTGTCACTTGGGGTCACTGTCTGTGCAGCTGTAGATACTGTGGGAGATCCAAAGTGTTTGTTATTGTGATTTACCTCGTTTGACTTCGCTGCTAGATGTGGAATCCAGTTGTGCAGTAACTGTGCACTATTGCCATCGGTTGGTGAATGGCGGGCTGGTTGCAGTGGTGAAGATGCAGCTTGTGTTGGCCTGGGCTGACCGCTTAACCTGGGTCGCTCATCCCAATGCTTAGCGCAATCGTGTTGCCAGTAAGTGGATGCATACTCTTGAAGAGTCAGCTGTCCCATGATGGTCTCTGCCTGTCAGGTGTTTAGCTTAAACGTTCAAGCCACGTGTGGCTGTACAGGTTAATTAACTTAACCTGACCAACTGCCACTGTAACAAGCATTAAACCTGCCTGCTTCCTGGCATGTGAAGACGATAGTTACTTGCCATTAAAGTGGCATCAGGGGTCATCAGATAGTAAGTTTGGTATTCTAATACCCCTTCTCGGCAAGTGCATGCAAAGTACGTCTGCTGTTGTGTCCTTGACAGCGAATACACCTGCAGTTATTTGCACGAAACTGGATCACACCCCAACCTGCTGCATTGTACTCTTGAGAGAACGGTGTAAACAGTACTGTGAATGTGTGTGTGTGCCCACCATGTCGCCCATAACCCGATAGAGGCAGCGTGGGATCGTTGCTTTTGAAAATAGCTAATAGCTGGGTTTACTGCGTCCGCAAGGTGGGCCAAAGCATTCAGCATGTCAGAGCAACATGAATACTTTTATGGTGACAATCACAGACGAGCTGCAGTGTGTACAGCGCCGTTGTCAACCGCAGCAGTAGACCAACTTGAGCTCCAAGGTCACACGGTGTTTTGGTCATGTGTGCCTACAAGCAAGTGGTCTCCATGTAACATGGCAATATGTGCCCGTTTGCAGTCCTGAGGTGCGGGCGGCCCCTTACCACGCAGCAGCATGGCCTCAAACGCCAACAGCAGCAAACACAGCGACCTACCAACAGATGCTCAAGCAGTCCGCAACATCTTGAAGACCATGGGCGTTGAGCAGCACGAGCCACGAGTCATCAATATGCTCCTGGATTTCATGTACAGCTACGTTTCTGGCGTCTTGTCAGATGCAAGTGCTTTTGCAGAGCAAGTGGGCAGGCAACCTGGCGAGGTTGAAAACGAGGATGTCGTGCTAGCAGTACAGACGCGTGCGAAACATTCCTTTGTGCCACATCCTCCAGTAGAGGTTCTGAGACAGCTAGCAGACCAGGTCAATGAGCGGGCTCTGCCAGCAGCTGATGCCAGTAGGGGCCTGGGACTACGAGTACCTCGAGATGAAGACATGTTGGTGCAGCCGAACTGGCGAATAAACATACAGTCGCAACAGGGACAGGACGATTGATGGGTGGCAGTGCTGTGCTTGGTGATTTTTATTCAGGCTGGTCTGCATACACCAGACAGGGTGGAATGTAATTTGTGCTGCAGAGGTATGTAAAAGAAATTGAGCCATGCTGCAGAGGTATGTACATGGTTCAGGCTCTTCTTGTTGTGGTCTTTCTTTGAGGTTCTCTGTGGATACCAGTGTCTCTCAGCCTGCATGATCTGGAGAGGAATTACACCATCATCATGCAAGGTGTGGCTGGCAGATGTCTATGGTCACTTGCACTCGTGGCCATACCATGATGGTGTTGGGACATCAATGACACACCTGCAGTAGGTTATGCTGCTGCTAGCTTCTTTGGGTGGTTCCATCACTCACTCACTGCATATGAATTGGGATACCAATACTTCATTACAGTGTATACGTATGCATTCTCACTTGCTGCATGGCTCAGTTTCCTTCACATGCGACCATTTATGAGACATGTAAACAGATGTGATACTATCAGTAACCAGGGCGCTGCGATATGCGCATGTCTCATATATTATCACATTTTATTGCTGTTGTTCCTTTAATCCAGGTGTAAGGCACCAAGCTGCTGGTTCATCTGCATGCATCGATAGCTGTTCTGGGTATTCAAGCTTCTGAGGGCCTTTCCTCGAGTACTGCCAGCCTGGCGCACTAGGTGACCTAGTGTGTCAAGCAGTGACATTTTGCTGCAGCTCCTTGGGCCTCATAAGCCGCATCCAGCTGATCCGAAGCGTGCTCGGCCTTTTGGAAGTGAGAGCAACGTGCCGGTTCCTTACGGAGGGGATTTACCACTAAGCCCATCAGCAGGAACCAAGCTGGTGCAACGACCTAAACAGCAGTCAATTGCATGGATCAAAGCTATATCGCGTTCAAGTACAGCTTCCAACAAATAACCTTGGCAGGTGCAAGTACCTGCTTGGCCGCGACGTTCTTCAGGCTGATCCCGCCTAAAAGAGTATTATAGAAGTTAAGCTCTTAGATCTAGTGCATGGCCACCGACTTGATTGCTTCTGCACACGTGCTGCATACATGATGCATACGTCCTAGGTGTGCGTGCTTGAAGAATCAGAAGGAAAATTCTCTGAAGACATTCGTTGCTTATGGTGAGCTGTATTTGTGCAGCAGCGTGTTACCTGCTGCTGTGTCAGCAGCTGTACTGAACTAGCAGAGTGTCATCTGGACCCTTTACTTGCTCAATCAATATCAAGAGCCCATGCATCTGCTGTTAACCAGACCATGCCATGCGTTTGACACGTTGTTGCTGTTTGAAAGCCTCATGACCGATGTTTTCTACCCCATCCTTCCCCAACTGCCTCAACAGTACAACAGGCGTGTATGCGTTTGGGAGCCCTTCATGTGTTGCATTGTGATTGCTTCAGGAGCATGCAATGACCAAAACATATTGGTGTATGGACATGTTATTCTGCACAGGATCCTCTAACATTTGGTGATATGGGCAGCAACGTCCGCCATGGCTCGTTCTCCAACCCCACGGGCCCTCCACCACCTTATGAATCAGTAATAACAGACTCAGCCGCCCACAGCGTCATGCCAGTTGCGCCACAAGCAACAGCAACTAGCACATACACAGCAGGAGACACAGGGCAACATGCTGCAGCAGCAAATGGCAGCAGCGGGGGAGCTGGTCCTCCATATAACAGTGAATTTGAAATTGCAGTGACTGATCCAGTGAAGCAGGGTGAAGGCGTATCTGCTTATGTATCTTACAAGGTAGGGGTATGGTTCCCACGGCTGTTCCAAGGGTATGATAGTAGAGTAGGGATGGTTCTAAGCAGCTGTGAGCAGTGAAGTAGCTACCAGCCAGCTGCCATCAGTTTGCCATGCCTGCTTAGCTTTGCAATTCATGAACACATATCTGGACACCAGCCTCCTGTTCAGCGGCCGTGCATGCGGGATAAACATCAACAGCAGTTGCATCCTGGCATGACAGCAATTATTGGAGGCTGCTGTCCGAACGTCTGCAGCAGCAACACCAGCTTGTATCAACTCAAGCTGGACTACAGATGCAGCCCTCTGAGTCACAATAAGGTGTCTTAGATCTGTGGGTAACAGTGGTGTGGTCAAGTGCCCTGATCTGTTGTTCAAATCGTACTGTAGGTCCGCACACGGACACGGCTGGCACAGTACAACCGGCCAACCTCTGAGGTCATCAGGCGCTTCAGAGACTTTGCTCATTTAGAGCACCAGCTGCAGGAGAAATTCAAAGGCATCATCATACCACCACTGCCTGAGAAGAATGCGGTGCAGAAGTTTCAAATGAGCCAAGAGTTCACTGAGGAGCGCAGGAGGGCTCTACAGGTCAGTGACTCATGCACCTTCTTTCCCAGCATCATGTGTGTTTGTGTGTCCCTTTCTTCTGAATGGAGGCTTGTTCCGTGAGAGAAACATTTATGACCTTGGTAAGAATCCACATTCTACTTTGGCCTTGAAGGCAGAGTGCTGGATTTGTCCCTGCCTTCCCTGGAGAAGTGGTGCTCAGTAACTACAAGTGCATCATACAAGGCATCCCCTCCGCCACTGGCAGCTTGCTAACTGATCAGCACACTGGAAGTCGTCTCTCATGTCGTCCTCGACACAATGATCCTTTTGTTCACTGCTCGTCACAGTAATCCTTCTGTTCACTGCAAACCTCCAGGTGTTTTTGAACCGGGTGGCAGCACACCCCACACTCTCTAAGAGCCCTGAGCTTCAACTCTTCCTAGAGGCCACTGAGGACACCTGGGCAGTGGAGATGGCCAGGGGTCAAGCAGCATCGACAGGGGGCGCTGCAGGACCAAAGTCTGTGCTGGAGAACACTGTTGGCTTCTTCAAGGGGCTGGGTGCTGCTGCAAGCAGTATGGTTGGCAGTGCAGGTAGAGCAGGAGATACAGCAGAGGACCCAGAGTACATAAAGGTCAGGCGAGCAGCATGTTGTTGAGCTGATGATGTTGTCGGCTAAATCATATTTTGAAAGGTTACAGCACTTTGTGCATATAGTGGTCTGCTGGCGTACCCTGGCACCATTGAGGTTGCTTTAGGGCTGTAGTAGTTGCTTAAGGGCCAGTAGGATCATGCTTCATGCAGCATAAGAAGATGTTACATGACCCCCGGCATATGTGGTCTGCACAGAATAAGTGTATCATGGTATATGTTTGCCACTCTGACCACCACTCGCTGGCTCTGCAAAGTTGGCATGGATGAGCAGCACACTCATTATGTTGATTCTGAGCTGGCACAGTATGGCAATGGATCCATCTTCTTCTGCAGGTTCGTGACTACCTTGTAGCGCTGGAGTCTCACCTATCTGAGGCTCACAGACAGGCAGCTCGGCTGACTGGGAAGGAAGTGGAGCTGGGAGAAGCAACACTGGAATTTGGACAGGTGTGTGGGAGCCAAAATGAGGCAACAAAACACCACTGGTGTCTACATTACAGCCATGGTTGCTACAGCTATGCAGCGCAGCACCCACATTCTGGATGGGTGCTGCATTGCATAGCTGTAGCAACTATGGCAGTGATGCAGTCCAGGATGAGTTGCTGGGCTGATGGAGCACTTCTGCTGGTGTTTGCAGCTATGATAAAGCGTGTCATCACCGTCCAGCAACCACCTGCTGCTGTTGTTGTGTGCTGCTGTCTCATGTCCTGCAGTCCCTGGAGCGTCTAGGTCGCCTGGAGGAGGGCAATGTGAGTGAAGCATTCAGTCAGATGAGCAGCAGAGCAGCAGAGCTGGTGGCAGCGCGCCGCAACGGCTGTGAGGCACTAGCAGCCAAGTTTGAGGCGCCACTGAAGGAGGCAGTAAGTGTCTGACTGGCTTATTGGTATCCAGGGGGGGGGGCATTGATGTCATGTAGTGAGGTAACCCTGGCTACAGTAACAATACAGGCTGAGGGTTTGGGCTGTACATAGCACAGGCGTCAGACGGTGTGTAGAGCAGCTGTGCAGTCCTTCTGTATGCGGGTCCTTTGCTTCTGTACATGCATGACAGTGGTCCAGGCTCTGCTACTGTGCGTAATTTGCAGCCTAAGGTATAGACTGACACAGCCTTGTTCCGCTGCTGCTGCTGTCATACGTTTCTGCTTTGTACAGGTCCGCAGTGTTCGTTCTGTGACAGCAGTCTGTGCTGACAGGGCTGCTGCATTAGCAGCGCATATGGGCGCCAAGCATGATGTGGATGCAAAGAAGGTACATTTCACCTACACGTCTCACCTTGTTACCTCTCCACCACAGCACCTGCTTGTGTAACTGACATTGGCCATCTTATACTGACATGGGCCGAAAAATCATCGAAGCATGTTGCTGCCTTGCTTGTTTTTTTCTACATGGTGCATTGCTTTGTGGTCTGGTCTGGCCTGCTAGCATGCAAGGGCCATGCGTGCTGTGTACATTCACATCTGTGATTGCAGCAAAAGCAACACGATTGAGAACGCCATACTGTGCTTACCAGGTGAAATGGGCCAAACTGCGAGGCACACCTGGCAGTCCTCCTGAGAAGCTTGCTGAAGCAGAGCGGGAGGTGTCTGAGGCAGAGGGGCGCCTGCGCAGCACAAAGATCGCTTACGAGGAGCTGGTGTCTGTCATGACTGAGGAGCTCAACAGGTGGCAGAAGGAGAGGGCGGCAGATATGAGTGCATTGCTCAGGGACTTTGCGTTGGCCCAGGTGAGCTGGTGTGCTCAGAAGAAGGGTAATATGAAGGGCGCTAAAGCCAGCTGTCTTGCTTTGTGTTTAATAGTACTCATCGTTTCTGCCTTGATATGTGGGTGCAGTGCTGTAGCTGATGTCTGCTAAATGTTTTTCTGAACTGATTTCTAGCAGTTCACCTGGTCTCAACTTGTTCCCTTAGAAGGCAGGTAACACAGGGCAGTTTGCAAAGCTGTTGCATTCCACTGCACTTGAACATGGCGGCGTTTATATTTGGTTTAAAGCTACTTGGTATATGCAGTTCAAATGTGACACTGTTGCAGTCGTCACACGCAGAAATTCTTTATCAATCTGTATGGATGCTGGCCTGTTGACAGATTGGATCTGTTTGTGTATCGTTCAGGCATCCATGGCATCAGAAGGTGTGAAGGCTTGGAGCGGCTTGTTGGCAGAGCTGCAGGCTGTGCAAGGCGCAGCCCCGCCACCAATACAGGCAGCAGCTGCAACTCAATGATGCTGCAGCTTGCATTAGGTGAAGAGCACCAGCAGCACAAAGAGCAGCAGGAGGTGGTGATGATATCTCAAGCAGCAGCGAGTTGGTGTCTATACCATGCTGCATTTGATGCATAGTTCTGGATCAACGTGCGGTCAAGACAGTTGATTGTCCCAAAGTCTGCATTGATAACAGCAGGTTCTTGAGTTGTGTTTGCTTGATTGTGATGTGAGATGCGTTTGGACAGCGTCATGTTGTTGTGACAGTGAGAATAGCGACAACTACCCACGTGCAAGTCGAGTAGACTCCCTGCAAGGCTGGGCACTTTAATGCCTGACCTGGACTCACCTGTAGTACACCTCAACAGAAGATCACAGGCTCAGTGCCGCAGCCTGCCGGGCAAGGGAGAGATGCCTAGACCCAGTGTGATTGATTTCAAGGTTTGTGGCTGATGGCCAATGATGTTGCGGTCTCAACCTGATCAGTCATGCTTCCAGCACTACAATAGTACTGCAAGGCCTGCCGTCGTTTTTAGGCGTTGATCTGCTGTCAACAATAATGGTGGGGACTCCATACAAGAAGAAGGATCGTGAGGTCGTTGTGCTGACCTTGTGGAATCAAAACCAGTCGAACTCCTGCAAGTCACAACTTGTGACTGCATTTGGAATGCACAGGGAGCGGCTCACCGCGGGCTGCCAACTATCATCAAGTGGTGCTTGATTTAATGTGCTATATGTGGGTGAATTTTTCTGCCTATAAGGCATTGGCTCCAGCTGATCATCGCCTGCTGCAGCAGATCGTTACTGCAATCAGCCAGCATTCGTGCAGTTGCTTGATCGAGGCAGCATCACTGTCTGTACGTCATATGGATAGATTATTGTGACGCTTACAGCCTCTTACGTTTGACAATGCACGACGGAAACGGCTGCCGAAGGGCCATAGAACTTCACCCAATGTTTTGCAACTCAGGACATGTGACCTCACACAGCACACGCCATGCAATTTGCCACTTGCTTGCATTAGTTTGGTATGATTGATAATAGTACGATTACTCGTGGGACATGTACAACGGTTGGCCTGAGAAGCCGTTGCACGTCACTTCACAGCGCCCTTCAACCGCGCTCCCGTATCACCATTTCGTTGATCCTCGCTTCTAGAGTTGGTCTGCGTGCTGTTGATGGGGATCTTCACATGTTGCCTCTGTTTCGGTGTCGGTAAGCTTCGTCATACGTGCACGCAGTGACCAACGGCTGCCAGACACAAGATACAGCACCAGCTGTTACTTGCGATATCAGAAGCACTTGCTTGTCCTACACACAACGGCATCCAGCAGTACATTGCTGCTTGTCAGCACTTCAACAACCCCACAGTCCTGAGACCATCCACGCACGTTGCAGCAAAGCCAACATCATGCGGCTGAAAGACCTTCTAAAAGGCAAACGCATGCGCCGTCATGCTGCAGACGAGGACAGCCAGGCTGCCCAACAGCGAGCTGGGGCAACATCCAAGGTACAAATCAGTACCTACTAGGACTGCCCGTTTGAGGTCTCGTACAGCTTGTCGACAGCTGCTAGAGCTCAATGCATCTGAATTCTCTGTATGGTACCTATTCTGTGCTAGATCATCAGCTATGGCGCCTCCAATGGTGACCTTGCAGCAGTGTCCAGCTACTTCTACTGCATGAATATAGGCTACTATAAGGATTGCAGGCTGCATGCCAGGGGAACCGACACTGCCTCGTTGCCACGAATCAGCCGATGGTGTTTGGCTGGGAGTGTACTCCACGTTGCATCGCACCTCAGAGCAGCATACTGCACAACAGCAGCAGTTGAACGCAGGGCATGCAGTGGGTAAACCTGATCAAGGCCTCTCTGCCGCGCCCTCATTCCTAATGCTGATATTCTCCACCTCATCATTCCCCGTGCAGGTTAAGACAGATGAGGCATTGCTGTACAACACTCCAACTCCTCCAGCTCCGGCAGCAGCAGCAGCAGCAGCAGATCCCTCCACATTACCAACAGTAGACACTCCTGCAACATCACTCGTTACACACACCGGCGAAAGTGTTAACACCAGTGTTAGTAACAACGTTCAGGGTAGTAACAACGTTCAGGGTGTTACTGCTGACCATCCAGCATACCACCGTGTTGATGCTTTGCCACATGTGACGTCAGACACAGGCCAGATCATCCCAGGTTCAAAGATGAGTGACAAGGCCTCCACTCTCTCATCAGAGGGTGTGCCTGGCAAACTTATAACACTACTCCCAGCCACAACACAGCAGCAGCAGCAGCAGAGGAAGTGGAAGAGTGATCAAGGAGTCCTGCAGCAGCAGCAGCAGCACATGGAGGAGTCTGAGCCACGAATCAAACTTGGTTTAGCAAGACCGCTGCTGTCAGGTGACGCCAAACATGCTGCTGAGGCTGCTGCTGCTGCCGCTGCTGCTCATGAAGCTACACTCACAGCAGCAGCAGGTGGTGATGCTGGGGTTGTCACTGAAGCCGGGCACAGAGCGACGCCAGCAGCAGCAGGAGTGACGACTCCAGTGACAGCAGAGCAGAGGTCAACCGCCGCAACCGCAGCAGCTGGGCTGAATGAGATAGAAGTTGCTGCACTGCCTGGCAATGATGAGGGTGATGAGCAGCAACTGAGACAGCTGCTGCAGACAACAGCACCAGCAGCACCAGCAGCACCAGCAGCACCAGCACCAGGACGAGGAGGAGGGAGATTGCCAGGCAACAGAGGCATGCCAGCAGGTACACCCCACACAGCCATCACTGGCAGCAGCAGCAGCAGCAGTGGCACTGCCTATGGGTTTAAGGGGGCTGTTCCCCCCAGCAACAATACACCCATAAGTCCGCAGTGGAGCGCAGGTCAAAGGCAGGAGCAGTCGGTCCGGCTGAAGGACAGCAGCAGCAGCAGCAGCAGCTGGTACACCAGAGCTCTGAACAGCCTGAATGGCTTTGTATGTGGTGCAGCAGCAACAGCCAGTTCACTGTTGCTGCCATCGCAGAAGAAGGTAAAAGCAGCAACAGCAGGCCAGCCTGGTGGCAGCAGCAGAGGATTGTCAGGCCTGGCTAGGGCGCCACGTCAGCATGAGCCGCTCACTCAGACAGTGAGGCAGCTGCCACAGAGGACAGCCAGAACCTTGGACATGACTGCAGCACACTTTGTGATCTGGATAACTGGGTCACTAATCTGGGGTATTGATCAAAGCATGTCTGTGATCAACAGTCTGCAACTGCCAGAGGCAGCAGCAGCTGGCAGCAGCAGCAGCAGCAGCAGAGGTGTTCGTCAAGCACACATCGGCCAGATCATCAAAAACCTCCCAACCAGGACAGCAGCGACTGTTCAGCTGATGGCATCTGAGATCATGATCTCAATCACCAGATCACTGATCGCGGTGATAGATCTGGCACCAGTCTGGGTCCAGGAGATCTTCCAGGCCTTCCCAGGCTGGGTGGCAGCAGTGGCAGCAGCAGCAGTCAGCGTGATGAGAAGCGCGCTGGAGTTGCTGGGGGATGGAGAAGAAAGTACAAGGATACTGGATGAGTCACTCAGTGCAACTCACAGCCTGCTCAGCAGAGATTGGGGCAGCAGGAGGGACAGTAACCTCACTGCTGCTGCTGCCAGCAGCAGTGCAGCAGCAGCAGCGGCTGAGCAGCCAGAGTTAACGTTGGAGGAGTCACTCGTAGTTGCTCATGACAATGATGGCAATGAATGGGTGGTGGTTGATCCTGCCAGCACTGATGCAGCAGCAGCAGGAGCAATGCCAACGGCCGCAGGGGCTGATCAAGCCAGGCCTCGTACGTTTACTGCTGCTGCTGCTAGCAACCTGGCCAGTGACACCACAGCAGCAGCAGCAGCAAATGATGAGGGTTCAGAGGCAGTTGAACCCTCAGTGTCTGAAACCAGCTGGGAGCTGGTGAAGCAGGCAGTCCCAGCCAGCAGCAGCAGCAGGAGGAAGGGACTGCCGGTCACCCCTCACCCATCACCTAATCCTTCTCTCATGCTGCCACCAGCAGCAGCAACAGCAGCAGCAGTGCAGCTGCCGCTGAGCATGGTGGCTGAACATGACCCCAGCACCGCTGCTGCTGCTGCTGGTGGTGGCCGTGCTATCACTGGTGACACAGGCAGAAGAGGAGAGTTCTATCCAGAGGTGCCAGCAGTTGATGCGTATCGTGATGAGTACAGCAATAATGGCAGCAGCAGCAGTGGCAGCAGTAGCAGCAGTCCTGTCACTCCTCGTCCCACCCCTTCAACTTCCATGTCAGCAGCTGGAGCAGCACCAATCCACGCCAAGCAGCAGCTGTACCAGCAGCAGCTCAGGGATGCCATGGCAGCAGCAGTCACTCAGCAGCAGCAGCAGCAGTCAGCATCAACACAGAGCAGCAGCAGCAGCAGCAGCAGCCATCAGCCTCAAGCCATGATGGCTGTAGGAGGGCAGCAGGAGTTGGAGGCTGTGATGCCACATCAGCAGCAGCAGCAGCAGGGTTTCAGTGGGGGCTTGCCCCGTTGCAATACCAGGCTGCCGGAAGAAAAGGCTGCTGCTGCTGCCATCACTGCTGCTTCTGCCATGAGCAAGGATGTCATGCAGGAGCTGGTGTGGCTGCAGCAGCAGCAGCAAGGAGGTCACTGGAGGGCAGGCAGCAAGTACCCTGGGGAGCAACAGCAGCAGAGGTCGGTCACTGCACCTGCAGCAGCAGCAGCACCAGGAGGAGATGCAATGTTCACAGCCGTGGCACCAGGCAACATGCCGGATGGTGTGCTGCCCAGCAATGATACTCGTGTGCCTGCTCAAGCAGCAGCAGCAGCAGCAGGCTGCAGGGCAAGTCATCCTGAGTCCATGTACAGTTTGGAGAATGTGGGACATGCTCAGGGCACCCACCCTACACACCAGCAACAGCAGCAGCAGAAGGAGCTGTTGCCACATTATCATCATCAGCAACAGCAGGGTGCTGAAAGGCCTGTGGGGGTGTTGCTGCAGCAGGCACAGCAGGAGACAAGCCGGTTAATGGACATGCTCAGCAGCAGCAGAAGCAGCGGTGGCCATGATGGTGTTGGAAGTGGCAGCGGCAGTCAACCTCACTGGAGATGAAGGGAAAGGGCATCTGCTACAGATGCTGCACTACCGCTGCAGCTCAAATGTGTACTTTGCAGCACAGTATGAAGGTGCAAAGAGCTCTTGCGCCTACATACTGTGCTGCACAGTACACATTTGAGGTTCAAGGGAGGGGGTGCATGGGAGCGGTCTGGCCCACCAGGCTGATCAGTCATCGTCATCATCTGGGAGTGTACATCAGTAACCACTGCAGTGCTGTGTATGCAGTACATCAGTGCATGATTGATAAGTCTGACATTTGTGCCATGACAGAGGCCAACGACAGATATGTCTACATCTGGGGCATAGTCTTCACACACAGCAGCAGCAGCAGCAGCCTCTGACAGGTGGATGATGAGAAGAGGAGGGGGGGGGGACGCAGTGTGCCATATAGTCTATGGAGATGTCTACCTGCATGTTGGTCATTGTCATCTGCCTTCAGAATCAGCACCTGTTGTCCTTTGTGAATCTTGTCAAAGCCCTTGACTGTTAGGACAGCCTGTCAGGCCAGCCTAGGCTAGTGGCATTGTATACAGCATGACTTTGTGGTGAGTTTCAACATTAGTTCTAGGAGTATTCCTTGGTAGGGGGATGGGCTGTCTGGCTGCAGTCGCCCAGGGTCACCCACTAGTGTGCCGTTTTCTCTCAGAAGGCCAGGTTCACAAGCCACTAGCCAAATCTGAAACTGCCTGTGGCTGTGTACCTCGTAGATGGTCATGAAGCGTTATACAATGTTGTTACCAATACCAATATACCTAGTATCAGCCTGCAGTACAGTCGGCAATTGTGTCCCAGCGTTCGCAGATGACCGATCACCTTTCACCTCCTGACTGATGTTAATTGCCTGTAATCCGGTGGGTTTCGGGTGTATGAGCCTAAGCAGGGGCCTACCTTGTGACGCCTGTTGCAGTCTGCAACTTGCAGAGCCTGCTAGAACTGCTGATTGCAGTCAGCTGTGACTGTGATCGACCGGAGCACACTGCATTCCATACTTAAGAACTCATCTTTTCTTTAAGGGGTTCAAACTTTCCTTGCGAGAAAAAACGCCGCTTTGGCAGCGACGCTGTCCGACAGAGTGTGTAATAACTTATACTTTTGCGCCCTGGCTGACATGACTAGTGCGTAGAAAGCTTGACAGTATTGCATTCGTTCATGACCAATAACGTATGTCAAACTGGCACGTTTTGCGACGAGGCGTGTTTGAAAAGTCAACTGCCTTTGTTGCCAGGGGTCCAATTTGCCAAAATTGTTTTGTGCATGGGAAAAGTTTCTGACGGTACCGTTATCACCTCTTGACGTGTGCCTTGCACGACCTGGCCCTGGTTGTGGGCACGTGAGAAGGATTCGAAAAGGTTGCAGGAAGAAGGCTAATATTGAACCTTTGCTACTATACGCTTTTGATACGTTCAGAACACATCTTACCATGCAGCCTGGTCAACAGAGTCTCTGTGAGGTAGGACTGTGGCACCATATCGTTGCTTCGTGTGATCAATATTGATGATCATGTCACAGCCTTCCCATCTGCTTGCTTTTGCAGTTTCAAGCCAGCCCGTCTGTGTATCCCAGCACCTTGGTGAAGTTGGCGCCCCTTGCAAGACGGGCATACAGTAACGTGAGCTCTCAGCGTTCGTTGCTACATCTCGAAGTGATCGTCAAGCTGCTTGTAGTATGATCAAGGCACATGAGCAGTTTGACTGGCTGCCTGTGCACTTGCTGCAGTTGACAGCCCAGTACAGTGTGCTACACAGTCATTGTGCAGTCTGCTTTCGACGGTCCACTGCGCTGTAGGCTTTGTGCATGATTGTCTCTCAATTGGCTTGATCGCTTGCAGTCCTGCGTACCAGTCTGTGCCAGTGATGCCTCCAGCATGGGGCTCATGGGGTTTTGCTGCTTGTGCTTGTATCGCCTTGTTGGCCAGACAGTATTATCATGCGAGCGCTAACTTCCCCCACACGTGTAGAGCCATGCAGGCATGCTGACATGATTGGTATGCGACAATCCATGCAAACATCAGCATTGAACAGCTGTATCAATAAAGCACAAGGGTGACTCTACTGCTCAAGTGTTGCTGAATTGCCCTACCTCCTGCTTTTATTTGCAGACACGAACCTACTTTGACAGCGCTGACCACTTCTTGAACATCCCAGATAAAAGTTCACCCTGTGCATCTGACCCCAACAGCCCTACACCGGTGGTTTACTGGAAGGAAATGGCCAAAGCGGCCTCTCCATCCACACAAGAGCAAGTGAGCTCTCCAGACAGCCCAACCGGCTGCATCCCTGTCAGGCAGGCTCTTGCCAAGCGCCCCTCACGCCTGTTCACAAACAAGACACACAACAATGTGACCATTGCCAGTGACTTGGCAATCCCTTGATCGGGTCTGTCTGTGGCAATGTGTTACCCTAGCACCTGAACAATTTTGTGGAGGAGAAGTTGGCCAGACTGTGCTGTTTGTCCGGTCAAGTGCTGTGGCTTAAGGTCTTTACTGAGCAAGAAACATCTGCTAGCCGGTGGCTCAATGTGCATGCTGCTATCCCTGGTCATCACAAAATGGGGTGTTTGTTCTGCAGCTGTTTGGGGATGCTGCTTCGCAGATCAGAATGTCTTCTGGCTGTTGCCTATATAGACACAGACATATATGTCTGTGTCATCAGAACTTGAAGTAAGTCCTTGCCACCATGGCACCAGCACTTGTACTACTTCACACCATGCTGCCAAAGATGCACCATCTGCCGTGTGTGCCCACCACTTGCAGTAATTCAGAGCATAGGGCAGCGCAAGCATAGATAGCACTTAACTTCAGGACTAGGTTAGGTTAGTGAAGTTTTACACGGCCCATGCGGTCAGCATCAGCATAATTTCTGGCAGCAGGTGTGCTGTCACAGTGTTTCTTTTCTCCATGACAACTTGCTGGCTCCTGTGGGGTGTCCTGCAGGGGCAAGGTTGTCTGGTGACGTATGGTGTGGTTTTCCTTGCAGTGCGCTGTGGCAGCCATGCCGAGGCTGTGCTGCAATGGTCAGCACTCATATCCCCTGTAATTAACAGAGACAACTGTCTCTGACCTCCTGTTGCCTGACCTGTTTTTGCTTGACTGCTAGGCAAACAGCGACCATAACAGGTGGAACTAGCCTAGTATGTTAGTCGCATATCTGCGGTGCTCCCAGGTTAAATAAATACCTGGATACTGCTCTAGGTGAACCTCATCAGCACTGATAGGAGGTCCATGGTTGCAATGTCAGTGTTGTGCTCATCCCACGCAACAACTGTTTGTGATAAGTGGGAAGCATGAAAGTGGCATTCAAAAGCTGAGCAGCTTTCTGAGAACTCACACAGTCATGTTTTGCTGTTTTGTGGCAGCAGTGGTACAGCTGGCTGGTGTGTGGGGTATTTTTATCAGGAGTTAATGAATGATGCAACTGCAATAGTGGTAGACACAAGATCTGTCAGAGAACTATGTGGGCACGCGTGTGTGTGTGTGTGTGTGTGTGTGTGTGCTGTTGTGCTTGCCGAAGCAGTAAACCTGCTGGACATTTAGCTGTGACCTGTGCGTCATGAATGTTGCAAGCAGCATGTGTTCTAGTGGGTTGTATTGCACAGAGGTCGTGCTTGCAGCTGATCCCAGGGATCAAGAATGATAAAGCATACTGTGCTTTCATGCTGCGGCAGCACTTCTGGTTGGTGTTCTTGTGTCTGTCAGGCAGGAGATGGTGTGGAAACCCCATGCGATGATGAATGGCAGGGCCCGTGATGCATTCGATGCATGTATTTAGGCTAAAGACTCACAATGCACCACATGGTTGGACAACTTCTAACCATTCTTTTCAGCACTGGCGCAGCTGTTCAGGTATGCACACGAGTATACTTCAGCACTGCTTGAATGCTAGGAGCATGATATCCCATTTTCGTCCCATCTTGAATGCCGCTTCCATCATCTAGTATTGTGCTCGCTACTTGATAGCCCCGCAAAGTTTGCCTTTCCTGAGGTCAATGGGCTTGCTGTGGGTGTTTGACTCAAACAAACAAGTATGGTACTCCATTGCCTTCCTTGCATCGCATATCCCCCTGTTGTCAGCTTTGGATGCCCCTTGCGGGTGTAGTTCATTTAGTGCCATCTCAATGGCACAGTAAGATGATTTGCTGTATGGAATGGAATGGTATGGTATGGCATGCAGATCATGGTATGGTATGGCAAGGTATGGTGCTTCCGGTTCTGTGCCAGTGATCGTCAGTGACTGTTGGCTGTTCAGCAACTGCTGAGTTGTTGCTTGAGGCATCTACCACGTCAGTGTTGGTGTACACCTTATGTGCTTTGGAAGTAGGTTGTGCAAACAGTAAAGTAGTGGAAAGCAGTAGACTCAGGCCCTGCTGTAACATGCAGGTGGGTTGATAAGTCGAGTCAGTGTCAGAAGGTGTCGTCTTATGCAGGCCTGCTGCTGTCAAGTGGCTAGCTGATAAGTTCTGGTGTTTGCAGCGTATGCTCGATCGTGTCCCGGACACACGGCACAGTGCCAATGGTGTTGGCTTGTCAGCAGACAATAGCAGAAATGCAATAAACAATCCATTGGGTTTGCTTTAGTGCCTTCTGGTGTGAGGCACTTGCTGGTGGGTTGCTTTAGTTCCAGGCCCTACGAGTTTCAGTTACACAACATCAGCATGTGGAATGTCACAACAGGCTATTCTGTTGCTAGTGACAGGCTGCTAAGGGTCTGGGGCCTACTGGCCCAGTAGTACATCGAAAGTAGCAGGGTGTGCCATTAGGTTGTAATAAGCTTTGTGGCATGCTGATACGGTGGCGAGAAGCAGCTCAACTTGACTGTGTAGATGTGCAATGATCCAGAACACTCCAACAGGACCAGCACAATGGTACCATTTTCCCTACTGTGTACAGCACCAGGTACTGCAACCGCCGGGCGGTGTGACACATGGCATGCGCCACAGTGGACACTGATGCATCTGACATTACACGTATAACATTGCGAGCGCTCCATGTACTTTGAAGCCTTGCCATCTAGTCGTGGCGTACTTTTATTTCGGCTTGCACATCAGTGTCGTTGACAGCCACAGCCGCCTGAGCAGCTGCATTGGCTAATAGAGCTTGTGATTATACAAATGTTTCTTAAGCACGCGCAGAGTAGTTGCTCCCCAATCAGCTGCTTGTCCTCTGCACAGCCATTGCGACCTACGCCAGTGCGGATTAGACAGCAGAGTTCACCCTTAAGCAGCCCTCAGGCTCGTAGTGTACTAGGTGAGCCTGTTACATGTTGCAAAAGGGCCATGGCATCCAGCACTGGCGCTACAGCGTGCTGATCTGCAGCAGCTGATTACATGTTCAACATGTGTCGCATCTTACCTGCCTGCTGATGCGCAGCACCACCGTCATGATAAACGCTAGATTTCTCCTTCTGAAGTCTCTAACATGGTGCATGTGCAGCGTTAGGGTGCGCAACGCAGCCCCAGCAGCTGGAGCAAACCACCAACTGCAGCAGACGCGTGGCACTGCTCCATTTGTCCAGCAGCATATTGCTCGCATCAGCTGGTTTCGCTTTAGCTGACGCTGCTCTACCTCTATCACAACCAGCAGTAGCAGCAACCGCAGGACCTCAGCAATTAGGGGGCGACGTACGGGCAGCTGTGCTGAAAGCCCTGGGCAAAGTTGTCACAAAACCCAAGGTGTGTTGGGGGTGCACTTTGCAGTGCTTGGCTTGAGCTTGGCAACTGTTTCTTTTGTGTGCAATACAGTTGCGCTGTGACTTTGTGGTAAAGGTTGAAGTGACATGTTGCATGTTTTGGTGACATCATAAGTGCCAATATTCTGATACAATGGATCATCTGGTTCATGCTTGTTGTCTTGTGACGATGACACCCACAAGCTGCTGTTGAGTGTGCTGCCACAATAGGCACCTGTAATACTGCGATTGGCATATCATGACGCTGGCACATACAGCGCAGCAGCGGGCAATGGCGGTGCAAACGCAAGCATTCAGTTTGAACTGGATCGTCCTGAAAATACCGGACTGAAGCGCGGCTGGAAGCTCATTGAGCAGGTGCACTGGCTCTCTGGCTTCTGGCAGCGGTGGTAGTACTAACGGCAGCTTCAGCAGCAGCAGCAGCAGCAGTGATGGGTAGCAGTGCATCAAACAGCAGCAGCTGACTGAGCTTATTGCATTGCCGGCCAGCTGTGAGCGCTTGACAACTCAGAACTTATCAGCTCACCAGAAGTCAAAACAGCAAAAGCAACCAGCTGAAACACGTAAATGACCAACCATGTTTGCAGGAGAGAAACAGCTCACGCTCTGTTGCCACAGCAGCAATCCAGCAACCATGGATGTACATGTATGGAGCAACTCTATGATCAATTTGCTCCTCCTACTGATCATTAATGTAAAGTCCTCCTGCACCCCCCCCCCCCCTTCCCAAACCAGTGCTGCTGTGGCTGCTGATGCAGATTCAAGAAAACCTCAAAGGCACAGCAGCAGAAGGCAAGCTCTCCAATGCGGACCTGATTGCGCTTGCTGGTGCGTATGCAGTTGATATCTGTGGTGGGCCCAGCATAGACGTACCTGTGGGCCGAGTTGTTGCTGCTGCAGCAGACCCTGAGGGGCGAATGGTGTCAGAAAAGGCCGGGGTGACTGCTTTGGTAAACAACTTTGCTGAGAAGGGACTTGGAGTGAAGGAGCTGGTGGTGTTGTCTGGAGCACACACACTGGGTAGGTGCAGTTGATATACGCATCAATCGTGTTGGCTGCCACTAGCAGCAGTGAACAGCTTAGCTGAGTAGGTTGAAATCTACTCATCAAGTAACTCTCTGACCAGCATCAGCTGCTGACTTAATAGATTCTGCTGTTGCTGCTGCTGTGCATGTCTGGCACAGGTGGCAAGGGCTTTGGAGACCCTGTTACGTTTGATAACGCCTACTACACTGCGCTGCTGGCTAAGCCCTGGTTGAACCCCAAAGACAGCATGGCGAGTATGATTGGACTGCCCTCGGACCACGTGCTGCCGGATGATCCAGAATGTCAGAAATACATACAGGCGTATGCGGTTGATCAGCAGTTATTCTTCAGGGACTTTGCTGTGGCATATGTGAAGCTCACGAGCTTGGGGGCCACTTGGAGTTAAGGGGCCTCGTGCACGGGCTTGCCAGAATTGACAAGCTGCAAATTCCTGGGTTAGACAACCTATGTGAGTTGTGCAGGGTGGTTCCACTGAGTGTGGAGAGAGTGAACAGCATGTGTGAGCTGCGTGAGACGATGTACCACTAGGTAATGCATCAAGTCTGTACACCAGGGAACGGCCATGGCTTCAAGGCTTGTGGGCTTTGACCGTTTCATAATGGCCCTGAGAGCGTGATCAGATCCACTTGATTACGCAGCTGTTCTGCTGTGCGTGGCCATGTACGCCTTGCTATATAGCTGTGCAAAGAGCTACTAAGCTTTAATGGGTATTTATTTTTACTGTATCCTCCGTTGTGCCATATTGCGCCACCAGTGCTGGGAGAAGTCTGTCTGGCAGTATCTCTTTTGCTGTAGTGGATGCAAGTGATCATGCAAGTGAACCTACTCGGTTCCAAGTTGTGTCAATCAAAATGGGAATTTGGTTGACTAGCACATTGTCCTGGCCGCTCTGGCAGCCTGAACACAGAGGCTCCTGGGTTTGGCTTGGCTTGGCTGGGCCCAACCTGGTAACCGTCCAGTTGGTTGCCAGCTGTTGCAATTTGCAACTTGCTTTTGGTAAACGCCTGATCAGACACATATGGTAGCGACCACAGCAGGCATAGCAGGCCCCTTGAAGGGGCAGACAGCTGCACGTAGACGGGCGACCCGCTTGCAACGCAAGGTTTGCTGGCACAGTAGCTGCAGCTGTGTATCAACCTGAATTGAGCGGAAGAAATAAAGTATGAGTTGCTTGGTGTCGTGCTGGCAGCTTTTCGCTGCTCGGACTTCTGCTGTTGCTGTACAACAGGGCATGATCGTGCAAACAAAGCTGCTGCCTATGCCATATGTCCTTGTCCTTTCGTTGTACGTATGTACTTTCTGAGCCACAGTATGTCAGTCTCTTGTATTTTCTGCTCAGGAGCCTGTAAAGCCCCTGTTGTTGCTCTTGCAGTTTACCTCAGCTGGGCATTGACAACCTGACCTCTCACAACATCGCGGGCTACACAACAGTCATAAAGCGCAGACATTATGTCATTAGCTGACGCGTGGCTGCATAACTGTTGGCTGCTATGGGGGGTTGGTCCAATTCTAGCCAGCAACATAGGTACGCAGTGGACCATGCAAGCCTACCTGGCTAGCCCCCCCACTCCAAGGGTTACAAGTTCTGTGATAGAGTGAAGAACTTATACACAGAAGTTTTATATACCAATAGTTTCCATCAACCTGGCCATGTTGAAGGCCTGTACAGCATAACAGGTCACAGCCACATGCACTGAGAACCAGTCAATTCAGGACACACATTAATCAGGTGTCCTGCCCTTTCTTTTCACCTTTCTTTCCTCTCACTATGTTCTGTTTGTTGTTGCTTTCTGGCAGGCTTTTTTGTAGTGTCTGTATTACTTGAGCTGCTGTTGAAAGTCCCATGGTGCCAAAAGTCAGCTATAGTGTACAATACAAAACAAAACAGCAGAGACAGCAGCAAGACGAGGCAGCAGCTGACGGCAGCCACACAAGCACGCATCCCTTTCTGGAAGCAGGTACGATGATTCCAAGTACAGAAACAGCTCGTCGTCATGTGGTTGTGTTGATTAAGTGCACAGCAGCCTGCCCAGATACTACACTGGTATTGACATCAACAGCCTTTCTCTCTTTCACACACACACTGTAATTATCAGTAATGTTGTATGTTGCCTGACCTCATTGAGCTCTGTCCCTGCAATAAGACCATAATGCTGCATGTCTACCAGGTGCGTGGATGTCTCAGCACACTTGCTGGTCCTCAATGCATTGTCAATGGTGGGGTGATGTCACTGCTGATGTGCTGGGCTAAGCCTGATGTGGCGAGCTGGTGGCCATCATCTACCGCTGCTGGAATCTGTCAGTTTATTGCTTTGGTGGTGGTGGCAGATTTTGGGTTGTACTGGGGTGAGTCTTTCAGTAAGGTGATGAAATTGTGGCCCAGCTAGGCAGCATCATGTCTGTCATCTGTGTACCAATCGAACAAATTTGCTCAAATCTTGAAGACACTTGCTATTTGAAAGTTGTTCTGGGCTGGTAGCTGTGGCGTCGTATACTCATCAGCTTTTGTTGCATGTGATGCTCTTGCTGGTGGTGTTGCTGGTGTTGATGCAGGTCACAGACTACAGCACGAGAACAAGTTTTTGTGGAAGTTGCATGCAAAACATCATGCTATTGACACACCAACCCCTTTCAGGTATGAAGTAAGCACTATGAAGCAAGCAATATCTTTGTTTACCTGGCGCAATAGTTGGAGTCTCAAGCATCTTAGGCCATAGTAGCTTGACAACCATGTTGCTCATGTGCACTCTGCAAACAGTTGCTTGTGCACCACCCATCACTGTATGCAGAATCACTGCAAATCATTTCAGCAAGAGCAGCGTAGGACCTTGTAATTGAGCAAGGTCTACAAATTGTTGGACATTATTGTTGCCTTGTGCTCCGCTGCCCTTGGCCTGCAGCACCCTTTTCATACATCCTGTAGACGTGGCACTGCAAGGCAGCATACCTCTGGCCCTGGCAGCAGCGGCGGTGCGACCAGACCCTGCAGTGCTGTATCTCTTCATTGCAACAAGGATTGCGGGTGAGAACAACCGATGACATGCGGCTGCCGCCAAAGCAGAAGTACATAATATATGAATACTTTCTTAGATGAATTCATTGTGGGATGTTCTGGGCATCAAGCGCGCTTCCTTGTGCCAATCGGCTGCACAAGAGAACAATGCGGATACCTTCACAATCCCCGTTGCAACATTCAGATGTTCAACAGTACTGTGCTGTGCGTGTATCTAGGCTGAAGCAGCTGACATGTTACAGATGCCTGCGCAGTGGCGTGTATGTACAAGGCCACCTACTAGGGCATTAAGAGCTTATTGGCACAGCTGAGCTCATCTTTGGGCCGGCAGTGCAGCTTTAAGAACTTACCCAACAACTGGGCGGCTGATGGGCGGCTGATAACAGTTGGTTGATATCTCACATTGCGTCACATGGTCGCAGAGAACGGGCTAAACCACTCAGGGTTGGACAACTGGTTGCTGGACTTGGTAACACTCAAGCTGTTGCCCTTGAGAGCGTCAGCAGCTTTCCATGATGCACATCACAAGTGAGTCTTGCTGTTGGCAGATGTTGATCTGAGATCAACATAGAACATCGCTTCACGTCATTGGAGGATTGCACATCACTCTATGACAGCCGGGTGGTTGGCAGTACCAGATATTTACTAGTAAACGTCCTGATAGTATATTATATGTTTATTACATGAGTAGGCTCAAATGATGATGCTTTGCTACTTGTGCTTGGATGTGTTCTTGCAGTGCCCACTGTGCTTGGGGTTGGACCCTCCAGACTCACGTTGGGTCCTGTTGTGCATTCTATCACAGGTACTGTAACCATGCTCACAATGCAAAGAACTATGGGGAGAGCTTCTGGCTGTGGGATTGGATGTTTGGCACTGCTAGTCCATTGATGGGCAGGGCTGCCTGGAAACTGAAGCACTTGCAGCAGACCGCAGGCCATGTGCACTAGCACATGAGGGGGCCATGACTGTGGCTGGTGCATCATGAAATAGAAGAAGTTGATTTGGGTTGCTGTTATACTATCACACAATGTATGAATACCACATATGTCTATCAATACAGGCTTACCGAGCAGTGATAAATTGTCTTCTCAACAGATGGCATTTCTTGAAAGGTAGGTGCCGCAGGCACCCTCTTGGTGGCCACCCATGTCAGTGACAACCTTGATGATAAAGCTGGTGCTACTTGTGTGCTGTCAGCATCCATCGTGTGGCCTAATCCTAACTGTCTGCCATAGCTATCATGCATTAGAGCCTAATCTGCGGTCAGGGTGCCACTGTCGGTGCCAGTAGCCTCTGCATGTCGGCGTCTGCTCGACAGGCAGGCATGGACGTCCTCTGCTTGCCACAAAGCTCGCGTCCAGGTTGATTTCACTGGTCGATGGGTCAACGACCATCGCGGCGCCTTTTCAAACTTTCCAGCCTTGTGTCGGCACACGGGACGTCCCGTGCCAGCCGGCTCTGGCGCCAGAGCATTTCAGACAACACTGTCCGGGGCATTGTTTCATTGGCTCAAAATCTTGGCCGCTGCACAGTTTGCCCGCGCGTGCCGATGCGACGGTCGTCAACGATGCCTGTCTGTGCACATGCGATGCATGAAACGACCCAACATGTGATGCCATCGCTGAACGACGCTGATTTATGGGCGTTGTGACAACCCTTGCAGGAGTCGTAAGTGCGGTGGATTTCGCCGCTGGAGTGAGGCTACAAGCTGGTACTTTTATTTCTTCGGCCGGTCTCTTGCACTGGACAAGACTTGGGATGGCTTAAACTTAATGGACTTGAGGGCATGGATCTGGCATATAGGCCCACCTACGTTCCACAGTAAGGGATTACACGGATACTCTGACTGTTTTTGTCACTGTGTGGCTATGGTCAAAGTCCGGCGTAGTTCTGCTACAGGGCGCGTTATACAGGGATAATAGCCTACAGGGTGTGCATGCAACACGGTCAAAAGCGAGAACTAGAAGCTCCGTGAGCTTTCTCACTGTCAGCAGAGCTGTTTTCGGCGAGTAATTACTAGTGGCACTATAATGACAAGTAATTAGCTGATTACTAAGACCCAGCCAAGCTTGCCTGAAACATCGCTGGCAGGCATGGCATTGGCCAACAGCCTTTTACTTGCTGCTGTCAACTTGCCGCAAGGCTGCCATCCACTTAAGTTGAAGCTTCAAGCCTTAGGAATAGTATGTTAGATTCATTCTATATCTGTGGCATACTTTGCCAGCGACTGGCAGTGTGCCTGACTTAGAAGAAGAAGAATTACCCTTTCCGGCCGCAAGGCCCTTGGGAATATGTATTTGGTGGCTCGGCCACACCGGCACACCAAGATTAGACCACCCTCAGGGGCGCCTTCAAGGCACATGTGCCTGACTTAGGTTTTACAGACAATTGAGAGCCTGGTGATCCAATCAGTGATTATCACTATTAGGTACACTGTAGTCATTAGTAATGACTATAACAGTCAGCCGCCAAGCACTTTTCAGGACAGGCCAGCAATACCACTTTGGCATGCCATGTTTGCGCAAAGTGGTCAAAATGCTGGTATTTGTTGGAAGCGGACCAGCATAAGAACCTACCCAACCCCAAAGCCCCTACTGACTGTCGCAATCATTGGCATATCAAAGAATTGTGTCATGATACGGGCTGCTAGCATATATATTAGTTGTGTACATATGCATTCGACAATTATGCGGCATAATTACAGTTATCTAGAGCTGCAAGGGCTGGGCTGAACAAGACTGGACCGTCCAAGTTGGGCCATTGGAAGGCCTTGTGCGCACCAAGCCACAGCCTACAGGCATTGGGCATGCTAATGTGATCACACATCTGCTATCCCTTGGTGTGGTCCCCCAGGAAGAAGCTCTTCCCTCACTGAGCACGGCGTGCGTAACAACCAGCGCAGGGATTCAACATCCAATACACTGGAGTGCGCCTCCAAACAAACCTCCATCAATATCACGCATCTGGTGTCAAGCAGCAACATAAACTCGACAGTTCAAATCACCAAACATTGCAAGTGTTGGTATCATGCTGCTTCTAGGCTACTATGCTGTGCTCATAAGAGCCTCAGGTCCCACACTTGGCTTCAATGGATGTCGATACAGGGCCTGGTCGGTGCATCACACAGCAGTCTGGGTGACAGAATCAATCAATAGTCACCAGCATTAGTAGTGATTATGCAGCCATAATGGCACAGATTGTAGGCTTGGTGCATCCCTCAAGATCAAGTACAGATTGTGCAAGTCTCACACCTGCTGAAGTTTTGACAGAGGAAGGGTCCTGCTAGACAATGCATGGACAAGCTGATGCAAGTTGCCAGTTGTTTAGATGCAACAATGTCCAGCCTAGACAGAGCAATCTCGGTCCCTGGATGGTGATGAAAATCATCCTACCTCTATCATGCAAAGGTGTCAAATGGAACGGTACAAACCAATTTCAAGGACTACAACGACATTCCATAGTGAATGAAATTCACCAAGCTTGCCACCTGCTCAGACACCATTCTTCTTGAAAAAGTCCAGCTGAGCTGCTACAGACTGGCTGTAGAAGGGCGGGTTGTACATTCCAAAGTGCCCAGTGTTCAAGGTGATCATTGTGGCGTTCTTGGCTTTCAGCTGGGCAGCTACTGCGGCCACATATAAGCACAACTCATCACGCTTGGCTGTATAGCAGCAGCAGCAGCAGCAGCAGTGGTAGCAGACAATCAGGACAGAATTGGTAATAAAAATAATGTATTGTTTAGCAGTCACCTAACCATGTGATGACCAAAAAACGATGTGCATAGGGTGGCTTGTGCTGCTGGGCCCGGGCGCCCAGCTTACATTACTCATGATTGCGCAAGCAGCGCTTCTGTGCGTTCCAAATGATACATGCGGAAGGTCTGACATCTGTTAGGTGCAATGCTGCAAAACCAAACCAGCTCCACTGTGAACTCCATGAGGCTGTCTAAAACCATGTGACCCATAACAAAAGTCACTCCAGAGTGTCAATGTTGTTATTGGAAACAATCAAGCTATAATGTCCTGTAACATGCTTCAGGCCGCCCCGCCCCCCACCTGCCACAATGAGTAAGGGCGCCGTGATCTTCTGGATATGATCAATAGGGTTGGTGGGGTGAAGACTCATTTGAGATGCCAATGAAGCAGGTGTCAGAAACCTCGTCCAGTTGCCCTGCAGCAAACAGCACAATGCAGCGTTTCAGGACGATTCTACAATTGGCTTCTGTCATCATGCATGAGCTTGAGTTGATGCGCCACTGCGTCATATCTGATACAATTGAGCCAGTATGAAGCCGTCTGTACATCAACAGCACCACCTGCAGCACGTTGCAGCACCCAACAGCCATGACTCAGGTCTCAGCAGAGGCAGCACACCTGTACCTCCCCTGTTTTTGGATCTGTTGTGTAAGTTGTGTTCTTGTATCTGAAGTAATGCTCCAGATCCTCTTGCCCCAGCTGCATGATAGCCAGGCTGCCAACAGGACCAGCCTGAGAAGCAAAACATCCCAGCAAAATGACTTTCAACATTAGGTCTGGAAAACGTGACACTTAGCCATAAATTAACAAACCAGCAACTTGCATTAGAAGTGACACTGCATCAAGAATTTGGTTGAGCCCTTCCAGTATATCTTCACTTCAACTTGGGACATTTGGCAGTTTGCAGGCCAGCAGTTGTGTGCATGCGGTGTGGGGCATATTGGGTATTTGTGCAGATGAGCAGCCACCTCCTTGACACTGCCAACAGGACATCTTCAGACCACCTCAAACGCATGTATCTAGCTACCAGCATCTGCCAGACTTGTTGGACAAGTACGAGTTCTATAGCAAGGTTGCACTGTGCTACTGCAGCGCTCTTGCAATGTCATCAGCTGCTGAGCTGGCAGGCTGACTCACCAAAGGTACGTAGATGTGCTTTTGGTGTGTTGCCTGTGCCGCCATGTCAGCAAGGCTGACTGCTGACAGAACTGCATCACCCAGGGCTCCTCGGCGCAACATGTTGTAACTGCTGGCCAAGCGGCCATCAAGATGAGGGACCTGCAGTCACACGGCACATGTTGCCATCAATTGACACCACACTGCTTCTGGCACACAGGCTGTGTGTTGAGCGCTGCTAAGAAGGCTGCTTCTGGACTGCTACTGGTTGCTGCTATTGTTGCTGCCACCGACAGTATGCAAGTGGCAACCATAAGGCAGGGCTAGGTGCCTATGATGCGATCAATGAGAAACTGCTGGCTCATCTGAGACCTGCTGTGTCGCAGAGAAATTTGAACGGGCATTGCTGGTGCTGCTGCCGCCGCTGCTGGCCATGTTCAAAAAGCAACCCCATGACGGCTGCTTCCAAGCCTGCAGCATATACTGCACCGTTTTTTGTCAAATAACAATTAAAGCGGTTTCAATGACAGCCTTCGCTTACAGATGACTGACGAACATGAACCAGGGGCTCAAGTGGGCCTACCTGAGCAAAAACAGCCTTTATCTGGGTCTGAAGCTTGGAGGCTACCATTATAACATGTCCTCCAGCAAACGAAGTACCCCACAAGCTGAGCCTTGAGCTATCTACAACGTTGGTCAGGTTTGTTTGCACATATTTTATGGCTGACAGCCAATCCTCATGTTGTTCTGACGGTGATATCCATCGCCTTGGTTGTCCCTGTGAGTCGCTCCAACATCTGTAGTCAAAGCTGAAGATAGCGAAGCCAATATCTGCCAGATGATGCGCATATTTGTCCAAGAATGGTCTCTCACCACCCAGACCATTGCCCATGACGATCACAGGGGGCTTGCTGCTGCCACCTATGCTGCCCTTGGGGCTGTACAACCATGCACCGCACAGATCGCCGCTGCAAGGGAAGTGCACCGTTTGACGGGAATAACCTGATGTTTCTAAGTCATCCTGCATCTTTATGACGTGCAAGCTGGGCCCTACAAAGATCTGCTTCAACAGAGCGGGCAAATCATCCTTCCTCTCAGGCGCTGCTCGAATGGCTTTGAGATGCAGGCATACTGCTACCAGCAGCCAGAGATATCCAAAGCACCTCGACATACTGTCACACAGGTGGAGGGCTGGTCAGACCACCCTCATCCGCGACACGCCTTTATGCCAGAGAGCAGCAGTGCAGAGTGGCACGCTTGCGCAGTTTCTGATCTAACAATAATATATCCAAAAAACGTGGCGTGCTTGCAATAAGCCCTTCGCAGTGACGCTCTAAGCCTCCGTACATGACATACGGGCGCGGCAATGACAAACTCAGTGTGCCTTAGTGGACCAACCGCCTAGAAGCGTGGTGAAAGCAGTGCAAGCATCTCAATTCATAAACCTGATTAATTTGTGTCGTGGGGTCCATGGGGTGGCAGAAGCGTGCTCCTCAGGTATGCCGGTGAGTGATAGCTACCCAACGGCACACCTGCACCCTGCTGTACAATGGGAAGAGCCTGGTTTGCTTGCGATTCAGAGCAGACGACATGCTTTCTTACAAGATATTGGTCACCGCAGTTGGCGTCCTGTCTTAAGGCAGTGCCAGCTACGCAGCAGCGGCCATCATGATCAGCGGCACCACCTCAAGATGCCAGGAACCCAGTGAAACCTCAGGCTGCAACGATCAATGCAGAATGTGCTGCAGCAGGCCAGTGTCTCACGTCTCTCACAGCAGACGCTTCCTGGAGTGTCATGCTTGGGATATAGCTGCTTAGGATATAGCTGCCCACTGGCAGCTCTGCAGTGCTGATATCCAATGTCACAGTTAGTCGGTGCTTGCCAGAGCATTAGAACTTGTCGCTGTAGCTCAACTGCGATGTACAAGATATTGGGGAACCATGCAACATCGGATGAGCTGGCAAATGAGCTGAAATGCAAGGTGGGGGCCACCCAGGATGATGCTCCTTGCTTGTACTGCTGATCCGTTTCTCAGAGTCCTATCACCGTAGGACAGGGCCTGTAAAAGAGTGGAAAGGCAATGTGACCTTCTCTCTAACCTGCCCAAGTCACCTGCTGCTGTTGCTAGTGCTCCAGAGCTGACTTGGCTACCCGCTTATCAGCTGGAGGTCGGAACGCTGCTACAACATCAGCGTTTGTCTCAATGTACGGCCCTTCCATCAGCTGAATGCAGTATGGAATGCTCTTGAACACCTCATCAAAGGTTTCCCTGATAGATTTGGGTTTTCCAGGGAGATTGATGACCAGGGTCTTACCACGGATACCTGCAGGACACGACAACAAACAGACTACCAAATGATCAGGAGAAGGTGTTGCTTTGCCAGAGAACATGCCAACATGCATTGCAGGTTGACCAGGTCTCGAGTGGCTGCCCTGTCAGATGCAGATATTTCTGATATGGTTGGAACAGATGCTGGCTGATGGCCGGTGTTGTTGCTAGGTTGTCAGCAGCATTGCTGTTGAGTAACAGCACACCCAAGCCAAGGAATCATGACAATTCATAGACAGCTCGTTATACACCAGAAACAGCTTGTGCTGCAGCAGTAGCCCTGATTTTCACAACTGGACTGCTCTGTAGCGTGTACTGCAGACGAATGCCGCATTCATGTGACACCATTGCCCTTGCTGATTGCGCTGTCATAAGGATGACCTGAATGTACTCCTTACCAGCTGTTTGCCTTGACAGCACAGCAGTAGGCACATACTTCAGGCTGATTGCTCTCATCTGTTCACCATACCCCGGCATCATACGGCCACAAACAGCTTTTGTTGCTTCTGGTGTGACATCCCGGGGTGCTGGACCTGTACCTCCGGTGGTGACTACCAGGCAACAGCCCTGATTGTCAGCCTGCAGGATATGTGAGGACAGTAGCACATGCGCTTCCTCTTGAGCACAGAAGATGAGCAGAAGCGCATCCGTGGTGCTGTATGGTGCGTACGCCGTTGTAGTAGTCAAAGCCAAGTTGATGGCAGGTGGCAAGCAGCATAAGACAGTGAACTGAGTAGTGTGTCATCCCACACTCTGGCTGCTGCTTTGATTGCCTCTGCTACCGTGAAAAGTCTTCTCATATACAGACATGGGCATTCTGATGTGATCAAATTGACGTTCAGCAAGTCACCAGCAGGGCAGACGCACCATGTCTTTGATGGTCTGCTCTATGAGCGGCTGCTCGTCTGGGATGACAGCATACTTGGCTTCCCAGGGGCTTTGGACTGCTTCTTGAAAGAATTGTACTATTGCTGGCCCGCTGAGGTCCTCATAAACGCCAGAGCTAGCCCTGTCACTAACTGTGATTACTCCAAATACTGCTGGGTCACCTATGCTAGTTGGATCTCCACCCAGCAGCTGTAGAGGTGCTTTTGACATCGATGAGAGCTTACTCAATGCAAAAGACGACGTGATGTGGAAAGTCAGGGATCAATACTTACATAGGTGAGTGACACCTGAAACACGTTGAGGTAGCCCGCCGCAAGCGATCAGGCTGCTGATGCTCACAACATACATGCAACAGATCTGCTACGAGCCCTGTATGGTGCCCTTGCAGCAACGATCCATCGCTGACAGTGCTCCCGACTATGACAAATAACTGCCAGCCTCATCAACGAATAGCGCTGTTCCTGTCATCAATTTGGCAACTGGCAATGCATCATCTGTTTTGCGAGTCGGGATAGGTGTTGGTGCAGCTGATACCCTCGGGTTCCTCATTGCATGTAAAGGGAACTCTGTAAGCACCTGTCCAGCTTGTCCTAGTCTCTTTGCTCCCCATCATTAGGTAGACTATCATGTTTAAAAAACTGTTTGGCGGGGCCAAGCCCCAGGCCCCTGGTGTGCCTGGAGGTAGCAGTGCAGCGAACCAGACCATAAATGCAATGCAGAGCTTGGCTGAAAGGGAGGAACAATTAGAAAAGAAGAAGCTTCTCTTAGAGAAGCGGATAAACGATGAGATGGAAAAGGCTCGGGAGTTCACACGACAAAAGAAGAAGAGCCAGGCGCTCATGTGTCTCAAGAAGAAAAAGATGTTTGAGCAGCAACTAGAGCGCATGGATGCGTTGATCTCTCGTGTACTAGAGCAGCGTAATATGCTTGAGGAGCAACAGACAACCATCGGCGTGCTGGGAGCAATGCAGGATGCAGCAAAGGCACAGAAGAAGACCATGCAGGTGGGATCAGGACAAGGCCAGCTTTTGCCACCTGGATCATTGTGTCTTGTGTTGCTATCTGTCCGCAGATCCTTGCACTTTATGCTACCACCTAGGTTCACAACACCGTTATCTAGCTGGATCAGGGACCTGCAGGACTGCATTTGCTTTGTGACTACCTGTTCTTTCAGCCAATCTGAAGCCAACTTGCCATCTGTCATGCATGCGAGCGGTGCATGACACGACGCGCGTGCATATAACTGCAAAGAGGGGGGTTTGATTTCCTTGTCACGGCACTAATGCAAACCAGCACCTGTCCAACACTTGGCAAGCTCCTGCAGCTGTGAGCAGCATAACCCTTGTTACAGCCTTGCTGTGTACCTCTGCACGCTGCAGCACCTAGCGCACAGTACCAATTGACAACCTCAGTTTGATGTCATCAGCACCATCTTGCTCCCTAGCTTGCAGCATCTGCATCGTTCAAGTCTCTCCACTACGTCATGTAAATTTACTGCCTACTGCTGTGCGTTTCTTTGGGCCCACACCCCACCCCTGTATTCCTGCAGGAGATGAAGATTGAAAACATTGACACCACCCTTGAAGAGATCCAGGAGGTTGGTGAGCAGATGCGTGTAATCAATGAGGCCATCAGCCAGCCAGTTGGAGGTTTCCAGGACCTGGAGATGGATGACTTGGAGGCAGAGCTTGCAGAACTGGAGGCAGAAGAGCTGGATAACCAGGTGAGCATTCTTGGGCTGATGTTTGTTTGTAACTTGAAGGACACCTCGTTAGATATCCAAAACCAGCTTGGAAACTCTGAAAGCATTATTATGGAACATGTCTTATGACTTATCCGATGAAGTTGTATCGTATAGGTTGATTGAGTATAGTTCCTGCATTGTTTGATGTCCAAGGTTGAGTGGTGTCCGTGGGTATTGCCCAGACTGGTGCCAATTGTGTGCATTGCTGCTGATTCTTTGAGCCACCTTGGACACAAGGTCACTGGCGCATTGGGTGGGGCACACATATCTAGCTGATGCCTGCAGAGCAGCAGAACAGTTCAGCAGCAACTGCGACCAAGCCTTTTTGCCTCCAGTCATCATCTCTCATTTTGGCAGCACTTCCCAACATGTGCTGTGTGTAACAACACTAAGTAGAAGTGCTGCTTTCCTTCAAACAGCAGTCTTCAAGCCCCCAACTGAACAAGCCTCCTCTGCTGTTTGTGTGGCAGTTGCTGGAGCCTGCTCCTGTTCCCACGGTCAAGACCCCTGCAGCTCAGCTGCCCACAGTACCGGCAGGCAAGGTGCCAGCAGCAGCAGCAGCACACAAAACACCAGAAGAGCTGGAGCTGGAGGCGCTGCAAGCAGAGATGGCATTGTAACAGACAGGCTGAAGCACAGTGGCGGCAGGCGGCGGCGGCAAGGGCAGTGCAAGGGGATGAGGCGTAAGCAAGGTGTCCTCTGCCCACAGCAGCAGCAGCAGCAGCAGTGTTGGTGGCAGATTCATTGGGGTAGCAGACGCCGGTGTTGGCGGGTCTTGTACATTAAGCAACGGTGGTGTTGACGCTGATGGTGGCATTTACATGGTGGTTGAAGGTCGCGTTCATGGTTTGAAGGCTCCTAGCGCATGCAGTCACGGACTGCAGCAGCATCACCAGCACTGGCAGTGTAGAGGATGGGCAGGGGGGCTAGTCTATTCAGTGAAGGAGAGGTATTGGGCAGTTGTCTTACAGCAGCATGACCATTGTTAAGCATACAGCAGCATGGAAGCGAGTAGGTTGACACATGTTATCATCTGACTAAACATCCAGAAGCTGGATCAACGGTCTCTGGGGTCTTCGCATGGGTCCTCGAAGTTGCATTTCTCCTGTCCAAGGGTGCCATCAGTGCCGCTGCAGTGGAACCTATGTGGGGTGTGCAGCAGCCTGCTGCAGTAACACTCGTCAGCCACCCCCTCTGTTGGGGACTCCTGAGAGCTGCTGCGTATGTTTGTCTCAGTTGAAGCAGGTATGGCCTCAGTATTCACCTCAAGCACTTTGATATGTTCCAGAATACACGGGTGTGTAGAAATAGAGTTGTAAAAGAAGTGTGATAGAGTGTCATGCAACACCGTGAACGGTTCAAGGAGTTGGCAGCATGAGGAGCAGGTTGAGTTGTGATTGTGACGAAGATGCTGCAAACATTAATTCCTCACCACTGCAGCGCTACAGCTCAACGGCCTCAATAACTCATTGGTTTGGACTATCGGTATGCAGCTTCTCTGTTTGCACAGCACAGCAGCTGCACACGATCTATGACCGCTCTCTGATGTTTTCACTCACAATTTGCAATGATATAATTGATACTTCTTTCCTGTCAGGCATAGATCTTAGTTGCCTCCCGGTGCTGGACGGCATAAACTGTTTAATGTTTTAGCTAACCGCTGACTCCTGCAGCGATGCACATTGGTATGTCTTGATATCCATGAAGTATTCTTCTTAAAGGCGTGCATCCAAAAGGCCCCAGATTCATACATAATTGTCACATGCACACTCGCGCTCAACCCTCTCAACTCGACTCGGTGTGTACCCTGTACATCCAGTAAGAGCACGTGTCACTAAAAGTGACAGCAAAGCACTGTATGCACCACCTATCACCCATCGACCTAGCACCTAGGCTCTAGATAGCTGGGGGATTTTCAGAACCTCGCAGGCAGTCCATTGCTGACGAACTGGCAGCCCTCAGCACCTCCACAACCCAAGATGTCTGCAAAGCTTACCATTCAAGTCAACAGCAACATCAGTGCCTACTGCTCCGCGTCTGGACAATTGCAGAGCTGTTGCAGGGCATATCAGAGACCAGTACGCAGTAGCCTGGTAGTCGCGGCAAAGAAGACAGAGAGCACATCCAGCAAGGCCAAGCAGAAGCAGGTGGACTATGGTAAAGACTGGTATGCAGCTACTCGCGATGCCAGCAGGCCATTCAAGACAGTGCGGGAAGAGATAGGTGCGTTCAAGGATATCTGGCGGTGTACAGTGACATGTCAACAATACAGCATCTGCTGTGAAGCATGACCAAAGCTCTGCTAGCGCTTTTAGCAGCTTGTATAGCACGGCACAATTTGCTGTCTGTCAAGGCAGGGCTGCTGCAGTCTTTGTGTAGCACAAGCAGCTCTTGAGCCCCACCCCTATTCCGCCGATTGTGCCATCTCCATCGCCAGTGTGTGCGTGCCTTCTCCACCGACACAGACACACACTTCATCCTGAGTGGTGAATCTGCTTCAACGCACAATTTCCACCTACCTTTCACCACTCAGCGTGTCCCACTAGGACGATAACTTTACTTGACGCTTTCACCACAATGCTGCTGCTGCTGCTGCTGCTGCTGCTGCTTCTGCTGCAGAATATCGGCGTGAAGCCAATCGGCTGGCCAACAATGGGAAAGAGCGCAAGGATCTGTACACAGACAACTGGGATGGTGATCAATACAAGGGCAGCAGCGTCAATGTGCTGACTGTCATTGCAGCTATTTCAGTGCTGGTACCCCTGGCTGGCCTAGTGTTTGCATACACAACATATGGAGTGCTCTGGGGATGAAGCTGGGGCTGGCAGTGTGTGCTGGAATCATTCTGTTTTTTCGCTCCTTATAGAAAGTCATCAGTGGTCAGAAGTAGTTTCGTTCAGTCCTTGTCTTGTCACCTGTCTTGTGGGGCTAGAGAACGTTAGGCTTCTGTATTATAGGCTCAGAGTTGATGATGCATGCTGCCTGTGCTCAAAGTACCTCATTGCCAGCAGGCTTTTGTTGCTCAGGTTGAATGCAATTTTAAGGTTGGTAAGTGTCAAATTGCAGACTTGGCTGCAGGCAACTTGCCAGTGCCATGTATGTGAGCGTAACAAGCATAAAGTGTTGAAGCGGATTATGCAGTATCCTGTGCTGACTGGTCAGCAGATGGTTCTCAGCATTAGACAACTTACCTCAAGATGACAGGGCAGCCTACCTAAGGCAAGTTGCCAATCAGCATGCACATGTACACTGCAATTCAAGTCTGGTTGACCGCATCAATCAGCTTGTGACTTGTCAATTGCGGTATAATCTGCATGGTCTACAATGCTCAGCAATGTAGACAGTGCAGATTATACCGCAATTGACAAATCACAAGCTGATAGCTGCAGATGGTCAGGACCAATGTACTGTTGTGACGTCTGGTGTGTAGTAGCATCCATTTTGGACCAAGAATGGGTTAATTATGTTTGTCTCAAGCCTCTGCATTGGTGCTCCAGAGCATGATCGTCCACAATATCGTAGTGGCTGACGTTGCCGCCACAACTCCTTTTAAAGCCTTTAAGCGGCTGCATGGCCTAACCAGTCAGACTGCCATGCACAGGCTGCTGCAAACATGCAGTCACTGTGTGCAGTACTACAGCAAAGGTTTTTGAACCCCTTCAATGCGCGTTGTGCATCTCTCAGAGTGGTGGCACCTTAACAACCCTTTGGAAGAGCGACCCTTTACTGTTTCCTCCCATTGTCTGATCACACCCCAACAGTGACACGCGTCTCTTGAGTCGATGAATGATGTCATGCAACTCAGTTTGCTGCCTAAGGAGAAGAAGAGAAGGTACCTGGCGCTCAGAGCCTAGTGGCACTGTTGAGACCCAACAACTTGCTACCTTGCATCATAGACTGATCAGCTTTAGTCACTAGGTAGTGCATGTGAGTGGGTCGGTGGGTGGGAGCGGGGG
>JABEVS010000001.1:378678-488931 GCA_018290735.1 Coelastrella sp. MACC-549 | reverse complement strand
GGGGGGGGGGGATGCTGCTGAAGCCTTCAGCTCGAGCGGCATATTGTAGTGCACCTTGCTGTGCACATTTCTTGCAACACGCAACCAGAGCAGATGTTCAGTAGGAACGTTTCTATGTGTCAACACATGCCACAGCATACTATGCTTCGGAACCTTTCTGGGTCTGGACAGTACTGGAAAGGACTAGTCCACAAGGGGCAGCCCCTATTGCCACAAGAACAGCCTCTCAGTAAATACTGTGCTATCATGGCACAAATAATCCTCGCTGCAGCTACACTTCAGCTGGGGTATGCACACAGCACGTGCTGCTGCAGCCAGCCTGGCCTTGCGGCAAAGAAAAAGGAAGTGCCCTATCAAAAAACCCATCCTGCAGCAGGCCACCCAGCACTGCTCAGCGACTGCACCAATACTGACAGACTCTCCAGCAACTATCAAAAAGATACCATCACAAAAAAACAGCACAAGTAATGCGTGACCATAAGTGCAACAAACATGGCTTGCCTGTATGCAGGGACTGGATGATTAACAGACCTGCCTGTAGTGCTGCTGGACAGGTTTTTCACATTCACCGGCAGCAACAAAACATGCCCACATGCCCACCATGACTGTCACAACACATAGCACACTGACAAAGGCAGTGCAGATACACCCATCAATGACAGTGCATCCCTGACCATGGCATCAGCCCAGTATAACTGCTAACCTGTCTGCCCCGTAGACATGAGACCAGAACCAACTTCCAGCAACAAACACGCACAAACCTAGGTGCTAAGCCAATCCAAAGATGGCACAGCACAAACCTGGTGTGACACTTTCCATATTTCAACCCTGCCGGATGAAGGCCATGGTAAGCGCACATTCGTCTGTTGGTCAGTGTTGATCGTCTGTTGGTCAGTGTTGGATGCACGATGCATGAACAGATTTTATAAGAAGCAGCACAGCTGTGTCCATACTAAACCATAGTAACATCACAACGTCCATGAACCCTATCAGCCACAAGCTGAAAGCCAAGTGGGCCCTCATAACAACCCTGCACCATTGTCATCATGAGTCAGCGAACTATGCAAATTCCACTTGCTGTCACAGCACAACACTGTTTGCAGAGTGGTATGATCAGGCGTACTCTTCAATTACTTCAATCCATTGGTTGTTTGGGAAGTGACGATAACAGATCGCCAGCACCACATGTATTGCCTGATGAAGCTTAGTGCAATGTGGGTGTCACTGACAACAGACTGCTGTGATACTGACAGGCACAAAACCCAGAGCCACATGAATGGTTGTGCAATTTGTATATGTTTCGCTGTCAGTCTAGCACAAAATCCAGGAATATGGAGGACCAATAGTCAAGTGCCGACAGCAAGAACCACTGCTGTGGCAGCAGCTGCTGTTGTGAGACTGCTCACTGACACTCCTTCAGGCCCTTCTGCCTGCAGCAGCAGCAGCTGCCGCCGCCAGCATGTGATGCTCTGGATGGTGCTGCTGCCAGTGTTCGTTGTACAGCCGCTGCAGCCGCTGGTACTGCTGCTGATGTACACCACTACTGTCACCGCCTTCAGCAATGCCTGCCTTAAGCTCCTTTGCTGCAAGGCTGTCCTCAACTACTGCAGCTGCTGCTGCACCAGCATCAGTCGCATCTTGTTGCTGCTGTGCCACCATAGCTGACATGAGTGCTTTCTGCTGTTCCTGCACTATGTTTCTCAAAATGCCATTTTCCTGGTGCAACATGGTCAAGTCTTTGCTGTGCACATCAACCTGCACCCAAGAAGTTGAACACACTGAGACGATGAACAACACACCACGTTGGCAATGTGTATAAGAGGGCTGCTAAGATGTGCCAGGGCAGTGCCAATGGCAGGATTGGCCCGTAAGTGATGCCTATGATATATCAGACTCATGCCGGTGGCTGCAGCCATGACATGATGTGCATGACGTCGCCAGGGTGCTCAGATAACATGACAGTCAGAGGGACCCTGCTTTCGCAGTAAGAAAGAGCACAGGTCTGGATGAAACCCATCCTTGCAGCATTCCACAACTACAGCACTGAAATGCGTGTAGTTGACCAGGTAGTTTCAAGGCAAAGAAGGCCTCGTAAGACATGGGTATGTGTACTAGACCCACACTCGAGTTGATCGATCATGCATCTGAGTACGACACCCACCCCTCCTTACCTGTTTGGCCAGCTCCTCCATTCTGACCTGCATCTGCTCCAGCATGGTCTTCTGCCGAGCCCTGAACCGCCGCTGAGCAAGACGGTTCTTTTCCTTCAAACGCTCCTGCTTGCTGCTGCCACCAGGCTTAGCAGCAGCAGCTGATTGGTCAAGAGCAGGATCTGCTAGAGCCTGATCCTCAAGCATTCCAGCAGAATCTGAACCGTCACTGATACTTCCGCTGCCAGACCAACGGAACGCTGCTGCTGCTGCTGCTGCTGGGGTTTGATCCGCAGCAGCACCAGAAGTGGTGTTGCTCCCAACTGCAGCTGTCTTAGCACGACTGTTGCTTGCAGGACGTTTCTTACCACTGCTGCGTGCTGGTTTGATGCCGCCAGATTGCTGCTGTTGTTCAGCAAAGTAAGTGAGTGTGCTGCACTCAACACTGTTGCCCCCATTCAGGTAAGTGTTGCCCCACATCTGTTGCTGCTGCTGTTGCAGCTGGTGGTGGTCTAGTGCTGCAGCACATTCTCCTGCTGCTACTACTGAGCCCTGCAGCTTTTCATTGCTGGGATCCTGCCCATCACACGCAGGATGTCCGAGGTCTGTCTGCTCTGTGTCAAGGTGTTTGCTGATGATGTCATGTTTGTTTGTAATGAAGTCATTGGGCCCATATGCTGAGCTGCAGGCCACTTTTGGTTTACGCCTGCGGGAGCTGCTGCGGTGGTTCAGAGGCTCAGGGTTTGGAGCAGGACCTGGCTGCTGCTGCTGCTGCTGCTGAGCTTCAGCTGCCAGTTGCTGACTGCAGTTTGTTGCCAATAATACACACACACGGTGTGGTCAAGGGGGAGAGTTGGGTAGAGGAAGTATGCATGGCCGCAGGCCGTTTGATGGCCAATGTTCTTAGAAGCATTGCATCCTGACAAAATATAGAGTTCAACCAGTGCATAGGCATGTTGATGAGTAGTTGGGCAGGAGACTTATGAACAACTGTTTACCCTGGTGTGACACTGTGTTTCAACAGCAAACTGCAAATGAGGTGAATCAACAATGGTTCCAAGTATTGACGACGTCTGAGGCAAGTGCATAGAAACTGATTGAGAGGGTTGCCTTGAGAGGAGGAAGTTACCTTTCTGGTACTGCTGTCGGCACATTGGTGTGCTGCGTGTGTTGGTTGACACTGGGCTGCGACAAGAGGTGCGTCGCCGGCGCGAGTTGCCAATCATGATGTTGTCGTTGACCTGATATGTTTGTCGCTGCCTCTACAACTGCGGCTGCGGAGTGCTGATTGAAAACAGCGGCCAACTCCATCAAGCTAGCAAGACCCTCGGTGGGACCCGCACTGAGCTGGCTGGACTGGTGAGAAGTAAGTAGAGCTTTGAGTAGGCTGGTGCTGGTGCCATTGCCGTCGCTGTATGCCACTGCAGACATGCTGCAGACACGCTTGCCGGGTTGACAAAGAAGAAGGATGGCAGTCAGTGCCGGATAGCCATGCTGACAAGGTGAAAGGCCATTAAAAAGACGTTATAAAACACCTGTAGCATCATCCAATGCCTGATCGAGCGGGCGCATGCCGTCAGCGGAACTTTCACAACGCGTGCCCGTTGATGCTTGCAAACACTCCGCGACCGGCGCAGATGCAACAATGGCGTAGCATTACCCACTTAATGGCAGGAGCAGGTGTAGGCAGCGTCTGCTGCACTGCCTTGTGAGAAAATGCGACAGGTGTTTACGTGATGGTTTTGCTTACCGCGTCTAGGGCCCAGAGAATGCCTAGTGACTTCAGGAAAACACCATACGCATACACCGGGTGCTCTGTTGCCATACCGATCCATTCTCCTCAGGCTGCACTGATTTGTCACCTTTTGTTGCAGACCTACGAGGCAACTGTGCCTTCAGAAACCCCAGAATAAGTTATCAAAGGATTATTGTCCTTCAGTCCATCAACAGCTGTCAGCAACAACACCTAAACAGCATTCAGTGGCACGATGGGAGGGGGCGCTCCTTTGGCCTTTTTGAACAAGAAAACATGGCACCCAGGTGAGATTCCATCACCTATCATTGCTAGCATCAGTGGCACAGGAGCTTCATCGGTATGCTGTTCTCCGTCTGCTCGCAACAACAGCACCTGCTGTTGGAGTATTGGCACCACAGCAGTTGTTGGTCACACGGCTTATGACGACCCTATAAGACGCTTGAATGCTTTCATAATCGCCGCAGGCCGCATGCAAAACCTGGAGGAGGTTTGGAAGAGGGAGCAGGCTGCAGCTGCAGAGCAGCGCAAGTTGGAGGAGCTAAGAAAGCAGTATGAGGAGGAACGGAAGAATGCTGAGTTTACTCAGATGGCGGAAGATGCAGGCTTCAAGTGAGCAGCTCGCACATGACCACGCTGCACCTTGCAAGGCCGTTGGTGTCCGTGTTGTTATGTAGGCTCTGCAGTGAACCTTACTTCCATGAGAAGCAGTGACGTTACATCCATGTTCACTTGTTATGTTGTTTTTGACGCCCCCACCCATGCATCACAAACCCGCAGCCACCTGCCTTGAGTCAATGCTGCTTAGCTATGTGCAGTTGGACTGCAGCAACAAGCAGCAGTGATCCGGGACATGTGGCTGCAGGTCCACAATGCACTCAGGGGGTGAGGGGTGAACTCAAAATTAACATAAGAGTTGCTTGAGTCGCATACTGCCCGACTAGAAGTGCATAGCCAAGGTGCGTGCAATGACACAACAGCACACCCTGACGTATTCTCTCCTTTTGTGCGTCTTGCTTGCGGGATCACATACCGCTGGGAATGCATTATGAATATGCCGGGTGCACCCTCCACCTGCAGGAAGGACACCCGCCTGGATTGGATGTATGCAGGCAGCTTAGCAGCTAAGCATGCAGCAGCATCCACAGCAGCAGCAGGCTCCACCCCAACAGCAGGAGCAGCCCAGCAGGAGCAGCCCCTAATGGGAAAAGCACCAGCAGCAGATGCGCACCTTTCCCGTGCCGAGCGTGCCGCCCAGCTGCCCAGTTTCTTGACTGCTGACACTCCTGCTAGCCAGAATGAAGCATGGACACGACTGAACAATGACCCACTGCTGGCCATCAAGAAACAGGAACAGGATGCTTTGAAGCGCGTAAAGGAGAACCCCATCAAGATGCAGCAGATTATGAAAGAGGTGAGGCTTCCCTGTGCTGATGTGGCGCTCTAAGGTTCAGGCCAGAAGGTTGGCTTACAGAAATCTCCAAGAACAGCTGCATGCTGTTCACAGCCCCAGCCGTGGGAATCATCAACAGCTGGCCGTTAAGGTGGACAGTCATCATGGATTTTTGCAGCCAGATTCGGAGCGCTGCAGGCTGTTGGCAGTCAGGGCAACTGTGCAGCTGTAGCTTTCAAGTGCAGCAAGCAGGGTGTGCTCCAGCATGAGATGATTCTCATCGTCTTGTCTCTGGCTCCAAAAGGTCACTCCTGTTGCAGCATGATTGGATCAAGACGCCTTGACTCTCAACCAGATTATCATGCATCGCGGTGTGGCTTGTTGATGTGCAGGTCGAGAAGGTCCGCAAGCACAAGAAAGACAAGAAGCACAAAAAGGAAAAGAAGGAAAAGAAAGATAAGAAGCACCACAGACGCAGCAGCAGCAGTCCAGAAGATGCTGGAAGGTACCCACCACCACCGGCAGCAGCAGCGGCACGAGGAGGAGTGGGTTTGAAGCGTGGCAGGTCAAGGTCCCCTAGTCCACACCGACCACGTCCAGCTGCGTTGCACAGGGACAGCAGGCCTGCACAGCAAAGCAGGGGAAGAGAGCTTGAAGGCAGGACAGAAAGGGACCACAAGCAGCTGGCAGCAGCAGCAGCAAGCAGCAGACATCACAAGGAGGGGAATGGTGTGAGAGGGGAGCACTCTCATCTACAGCATGGTCAGCAGCAGCAACAGATGAAGTATGACAAGGACAGCAGCAGCAGAGACAGGAGATACGAAGGGAGGGATGCGGCGGGGCTCAGACGGGGCAGGAGCAGGAGGAGGAGTAGTGAAAGGAATGGTCACGAACAGCAGCGGCACTCAGAGCAGCAGCTGGGGGACAGAGGGGGCGGCAGACATGGCAGCAGCCAGGGAAGAGACCCGGACAATGCTAGCGGCGCTCATGGAAGGTTTGAGAGCGGGAGGGAGCAGCGGCATGACAGACAGAGGGAAAGGAGCGGGGATAGACAGGCAGGCAGGCAGCACAGCAACAGAACGGCAACAGCAGATGAACATTATGATCATCGGCAACGCAGCAGTCATCATGGTCATGGTCATGAAGACCGTCACAAGCAGAAAGACACTGACAGGAAAGGACAGGGCCGGTATGGGTTGGAGTTGGCTGCAGGCCGGCACAGCACCCAGGGCATAGACGCACAGCAGATGACAGAGGCAGCAGAAGCTCGTGCAGCAGCAACACGTCAGCTGCTGGCAGAGGCGGAAGCAGCTCAGGAGGCTGCAAAGGCTGCTGCTGCCGCTGCCGCCGCCCGGGGCCGGCAGCGGCAGGAGTATAAGACTGGGAAGATGACCGCAGAAGAGAAGGCTGCCCGGCTGGCTGAGATGCAGGGCAATGCACAGCAGCATGAGCAGCAGCGGTTGGAGCGACTGCAACAGGTGAGCTGTGAGTGGCACCATTGGGGCACCTGAATCTCTGAGGCAACCAAATGGCACCAGGTCAGGCTGGTTGTGTGTATTGTGTGCAATGGGTTCGATCCTGTCATTGCAACAGTCAGGAGTAGGGTCTGCCAAGCCAACCCGCTATCCCCCCAGCCATCGGCTGCAGGTGAGTGACCCGGAAGGTATCCCAGTTGTGCTTGTGGCAAATGCCTCTATGCCAATGTTCACTTGGTAATGCTGCTGTCCTGGTCCTGCTGCAGGCCCGGGCTGCAGATGAGGCTGAACGAGGTGTCACTGGTCTCCTGGCAAAAGCAGCTGCAGCGCAGGCAGAGGACGCGTTCAAGTCAGCTGCAGCAGCAGAGGTATTTGGCAGCCTTGCAGGGGGTGGCATGAGCCTGGATGCGCGCATCAGCAGCAGGAGGCACTACCATGAGCGCTAGTGTGGTCTGGGGCTGCTGCCAGTTGCGTATGCCAGGGGCTTCAGAACTTCAGGAATGCGGCTGTTTGCATCACACAAGCCTGTGCACGATGTTGGATGCTCTGTATGTATGGTGCATGCCATTGAAATTGGAGCTGTCGAGGTCTGTCTTTGTGTTCCCATGAGGTGATAAGTAGTAGTGTGAGCAGCACAAGTAGAAGTTAAACCATCAAACAAGTTGGTTGTTTGGTGGCCGCAAGGCCCTAGGGAATATGGTGCAGGACGGCTCAGCCAACCATCACACACCGTGAATACATCCTCCTTAGTAGGTGGCAGCAACTGTATATGCGCTGGGCGTACAAGTTGACCACTGCTCTGAAGGAAGGAAGTTACCCTTTCCGGCCGCAAGGCCCTTGGGATAATGTACTTGGTGGCTCAGCCACACTGGCTCAGTCACACTGGCACACCAAGATGAGACCACTCTCAGGGGAGAAAGTGCCTTCAAGGCACACAGATCCACTCAGTGGGGGTGCTCAAGTGACTCAAACACAAGACACATCAGCCGCTGACAGTGTCAGAGGCCATACAACAAAATGAACAGCATATGGTGAACTTTATACATGAACACGGTTGGTTTTGCCAGGTGATTGACATGATGGAGGATGGCAGCGCAGCATGGTATATAGCGGTCAAACGGCGAGACCAAGGCAAGGGGGACATGTTGCTAGCTGTTCGTGCCTGTTCAACCCACTTGCGTTGCATGCATGAGACCCTCTGATGATGGACACAGTGCAGCAGCTGCAGCAGTCTGAAAACAACCTGACATGAACAGTGCCTTATGCAACACGTATGATACCATCGCATCAAAGAATACCACCCTTCAGCAATTTGGAACTGAACTGCATACACACATGACAACCAACGACTGGCATGGCAGCACACAACACTGCTGTACCGTTCACCCATCATGAAGCACGATGAGATCAACAGCAACCGTTGCTACTGACCATGCTACTGTGCAGTGTTTGCTGTTGATCATACCTGCAGGGCAGAAACCAGTCAACTATCTTCAACATGTCTTGCACTGGACAAGACTAAGGATGGCTTAAACTTAATGGACTTGAGGGCATGAATCTGGCATATAGGCCCGCCTACGTTCCACAGTGAGGGATTACATGGGCACTGTAACTGTTAGTGTCACTCGTGTGGCTGTGGTCAAAGTCCGACGTAGTTCTGCTACAGGGCGCGTTATACAGGAATAGTAGCCTACAGGGTGTGCATGCAACAACATGCTTTGGCTAGAGTGTAAAACAAATGACGCTCTTGCGCAACTAGCAGTGACTGTCAGCAGTGAAGTAGTAGTGGTAAAAGAAATTTAGCCATGCAGCAAGGTGAAGTGCTATGGCAAATGTACAGCAGATGTGCTGACATGCGTTGGGGGGCACCACCCTGTGCCTGCCTGGGCTGTCCTGGCTGCCATATCATGCATTTAGCTGCCACCGACGTCCCACACCAAGTATTACTTGAGTTTACTTGAGCGCTTCCAGTCAACAGCTCCTCCAGCAGGGGTGCCCTCTGCCCAGGGTTGCATGCATGCATGCAAGGTGATTAGCGCACGCACAGGCATGTATAAGCAACTAGCAACGTGTCAACCTTGGCTTGGTCTCGCCGTTGGACCGCTAGGTACTAAGCTGCCATTGCTGCCATCTGCCATCAGCATGATATCATGATTTGATAAATCATGATTGATGATTACCTGGCAAAACCAACCGCATCGTCAGTACATCAGATAGAGGATCTGTACAGGATCATAGTGTTGTCTAACATGGTTATCAGGTTGTGCACAGCTATCAGTGATAGGTCCAGCAACACCGCCACCGTGCTGTTGACTCTGGCACGTCCTTCAGAACCCCCTTGTTGAGACATCACCTGACTGTAAGAATGAGCTAGTCTGTGAGAATGGACCGCATCCCATGAGTCATCCGCTGGCTCGCTGGCTTGTGCTGGGATTTAGGGGGTTCATCCCACAGACTTTGTACCTTTGTCCCTTCTGTACCTTTGTAAGACTGCAACATAAGGTGAAGATTACAGGCTAGCCAGGGCAGTCTGATGATAGGGATAGGTAATATCATGCAATCATGCAAACGATGCACATGACAAAGGCGATCAACAGCAGAGGTACTGGCCAGGCACCTATGCTGTGGATCAACCGGTGGCAAGCAGTATATTGGGTACAATTGCATCGCTTTATATGGCCTTCAAGCCTGGTCAACTCACTCTGTTGGTTGACTAGTTGTGGGTGGTGTGCTGAATGTAAAAGAAATTTGGTCATGCTGCAAGCTGAAGTGCTTTGGCATATGTCTTCACTGCAGCATACTCGGTATAGGTTTCATGACGTATTAGGCGGACACGGAGGTGTTCCCATCAAGTAAAAAAAAGTGAGCAATAGAATAAGATGTGGATTGTTGGCAAACACAATTATTGACTCAACAAATTATGTGAGGTGTTGGCAAACATAAATAAGGATGTTTGGTGAAAATCTGGCGCTGGCCACGACCCTAAAGGTGTAAAAGAACTGTAAAAGACGACAAGGCATCTCACAATAGCTGCACATATGCGCTGAGTATACTGGTTTAATAATGAGACATGACCGTTATCAGATCCCGCGCCACCAGCTGCCAACAAACCAAAAAGGAGAACAACACAGCCTTTGACATCCGAACATGCTGCACAGCAGATGCCAGCATACCCAGCAACAACGGAACAACAGTAGGCACACCACACCATAACTCACAAGAAAGTGCAACCTACCAAGCACACATTGGCCGCACCCAGCTGCAGTTGGCTGAGCTGCAGAAGGGCTGTACATTGCATTGAAGTGGTGGGTTGCTGGAGCAATGCTGTTACAAGAACCATGCCTGAAAACAACAAGAGACAGCAGCAGATGTTAAGAACAGTATTGCGGGATTACACAACGCGTATGTGACAACAAATTCTGCCAGACATTAGGTGTAAGCATCAACCATCTGCTAACACGCTGTAGAGCAGAACTGCTGGCACCCAATAGCAGAATTCTAGTATATTTACTGCTCCACCTGATGCCAACCACGGATAGGGCCCTTGATGCAAGGCCTCCTACAGGAAGGACAATGACATGGGGCCCTCACAGCAATGGCCAGTCCCCTAACTACACTGTAGCCAACAGACCCCATATCTACAAGACAAGTGAGCAGCAAGTCGATGCGTTACGATACAGATGTAGAAGTGCATTACAATACACACGGTCAGCACACACAGACCCAGTCGATGGGTAGTAGTAAAAAGAGTTTCAGGTCATATGCAGAGATCTCCAACGGATAGAGCAAAAGGCAGAAACTTGAGTGTCAGCTCATTTGCCAGCTCATCCGATGTTGCATGCCATGCGTAGAGAGGCTTTATCTCCTCAAGAGATCTACTAGATCTCAGATCTAGATAAGGCTTATCTACGCCCACACAGCCGCTGAAGGTCAGCATGGCAGCTCCTTAGCAAGCATGATCTGCTCTTGTTAATGTCTTAATGATTCAAGATTAGTGCTGTATGATCTCGTTGTCCACAGCTTTGATACCCGCCTAATAGGCGGGCCCAGGCAGCCCAGGGCACTGCTCTCAGCAGAGCTCAGAGGCGGATGCAGGTACTGATGCAAATACTAGTGCAGGGGTGCAATAAGTACCTTGATGTTCAAAAAACGTACCTCCCCGGGGTAGGAGTCTGTGCTTGTGCATGGTTACCGTAACTTGCCTGGCACTCGCTGACCTTGAGTCAAGGTCCTTGACCGGTTAGTGCCGTGACCCAATCCCTACTGCTGTTGCCCGTGAGCAATGCTTGTTACGTAGAAGAAAAAGAGGCATGTGCCCACCCATGCGGCTCCTTAGCGGTTGGTGTGAGGTTGCTGATGTAACGACCGCTGCCAGCGTCATAGCGGAAGCAGTCGAAAGCGGAAGTATAGCCTTGTATTGTCAGCAACCACTGGTATGATCTCACCGTGCTGCAAGATCAGACTTTAGGAGTAACGACGATCGTTCCCTAAAAGGTGAACCACGCGCGACTCCTTTCGGAGAATCCATGAATCCTTCCATCGCGACAGCAGAAGTGCGTAGTCTGCATCACTGACGATAGTCATCATTATGGTTATGGAGGAATGTCAAGCATGAGTCCTTGTTGCGTTGTCCTCACGTCGAATGCTGTGGGAAGCTCCCCGCTGTCTCAGCTGCAGCAATATGGAGCTAATTCTATACTAATAGCAGCTTTAGCCTCTTTCAAGGGGACATCGTGCTTTACGCCAGCATTTACCGACAGCGATTTATTTCCTCCGCTTGTTGAGCTCAGCAACTCCCCTATAGTCACAACGGGCACAGTATCTGAGCTAGCATCTTATAAAGACTGGGTGAAGTCCAGAATTCAAGCAACAGCTGCGCTGGCCAGCGAAAGCAGAGTTTGGAGGGAGTCTGGGGTGGTCCAGAAGCTTCAGCGAGCTATGGCTTTGGTCGATTCTGGGTTTGTGAACAAGGGAAGAGATGTCGCTTGCGAATTACTGGGCTTCAACCAGCTGAAATCACTGGCCACCTCCAGCTTGCAGCTCACGTGCAATTCGGCAGTTCCTACAGGTAAGCGCCTTCGTTCGCCTTTTAGGTTATCAGAAGATTAGATTTACTATGCTTTCATGCAAACCTTATGCTAGTATCGTGACCTCGATGAGTCTCGGGAGGCAGCGCTGTTGTGCTTTCGGATCTGTCGTGCTGCAAGCGGAGCTTCATTGTGGCAGCCAATAGTGTCATTTTATCCATTTCATGATATCTTGCAGTTGCTGACGGGGGCAATGCCGTTCTGTACGGCTTTGACTGGTGGTTGGATTGGCTCGACATCACCGTTGCGATGTTTGCCGGTTAAGTGATTGCGTGCTGCTGCCAAGGCTGAAATTCATCAACCCTAACTTCAGCTATTGCTTACGTGTGCTTGTAGGTGGCTGCAATAACAGCGTGTGCAGCTCCGCTGTTGCAGGCAGCGACTCTCTGCAGTTCAAGGTGCCAGCCTTGCCAGCCAAGCGCTGTAGGCTGCAGCTTGAGCAGCAACTGCAGGTCAGTGATTCTGAGCAGGCACGTGAGCAGCAATCTGGTTCTCATGCCATGTCTCAGCAGCAACAGGAGCAACAACAGAAACTACAACATCGCAAGCACAGTGCACCCAAGAGGAGAGCCACGCCTCAGGTGCTACCAGCTGCTCCATTTGTGCTGGGATCTGCTGCTGCACCTGACAGCACCGCTCACGGTGAAACGTGCTGTGACGAGACCCTGCTGTCATGTTGGTGTCCCATCAGCGGCAAGCGCCAGCGGTCACTTCAGCTGGACTCTACAGGCAGCCCCAGCAGCAGCAACAGCAGCAGCGGATCACCTCAGCAGCAGCTGCAGCGACAAGAATCACCTCCTAGCGCCGCTATCAGCAACAGTGCTGTGTCCAGCACTACAGCACCAGCCGGAGCAGCAGATGTCGCTCACAAAGCCTCTACCACCACATCGGCACCAACAGGCGGTCTTTCAGCAGCTGCAGCTGTACAAGCATCTGCTGCAGCTACACGTACAGCGTCGCATGCAGAAGCTGTTGTGTCACTGAAGCGGTTGCTGCACGAGGACCCCAGCCACAGCAAGCCCTCCTCTGACGTTTTGCTGTTCAACAAGGCCCATCAACAGCCCATACACAACTGGACCGGCACAATCAAGCACAGGAGCAATGGCAGAGCAGTGGAGGTGTGCAGGGTCACTCTACAGGTAGGTGCAGGATGAGGATGCACTGGTGGTTGACACCTCAGCAGCACCACATGAGCGTCAAACATACGTCTGTGAGGCCAATGATACTGAGCAAAACACGTGAATTTGCTGCTGAGGTTGCCAGGCGCATGTGAGCGGCAGCTTGGTCAGCTGTGCCAGTACATGAATCCTTTGGGCCCCACTGTTACTCCCAACAGTCTGCAGTCAAAGCCAAGTATATGCTCCTTTTCTTGTTTGCTGAAGGTGCCGGAGCCGTTCCTGGAGGAGTTGCCGGCCACACTGTATGCTGCTGACATCCGTCACCGTCGCTCTGTATCACTCGGCCGCCACGTCGTGTGCCGTGCCACCCTGGGCAGTGTCAGCGAGCATCAGCTGGCTGGGCTGTCCGCCATGGCCCGGGGCCAGCTGGTTGCGCTGTGCACACTGCAGACTGCCGAGCTGCACCTGGTGCCATACTTTGACAACAAGAACCTGGTCAGGATGGTTGGGTTCCTGAAGATTAAGGCAGAGTGAACCACCAGCCGGGACCTGCAGTGACACGAGTGGCGGAAGGAGTGAGCCAGGCAGCAGTCAGTCAGTCTGTTGGTGTGCCTGCATCAGGAGGTTACCTTAGGGCTCAGCATCCTCTTAATTGTCCTATTGCTGCTGAGGAACGTGATGTGTGGTGTCATTTGTGCTTGTGTGTGAGCCTGTTTGTTGTGCAGTGACGCTTGATGATACCAGTCTAGACTGTCAACTGCTGACAATGTGCCTTGCAGCTGAGGGCTTTGGCACTTGATGTGCTTTCGTCCGCCCCACTAGACTACCGGCCATGTGGTGCAGCGTCTTAGTTGGATCTGCTGGTGGTCATGATGTGAGGCTGCTACTGCAGATATCTGTGCAGTTGTGTGTGTGCAAGTGTCTGCGGCCAATTAGTTGATAAACCAACAGGGAAGAGGTTGCTGTATTGCCATAGGCTTCATGTGCCTAGACTGTGTGATGGTTCATATGCCTGCTTGTGCAGGATGCTGCATGTATGGCTGAGCATTTCATTGCTGATGACTGTCCTGCAGTACCGGCACAACTCAGGAGCCATTGCATTGAGTGCACCATTTTCTGCAGCAGGTGTTTCGTGAGTATCTCATCTCCCCTGCCACTGCATAGCAGCACACTTGAGCGCCCAGTTGGTGCCAGTGTGTCATCATGGTCCACATTCTCCTCTTGTGATTTCTTCTTTTGAGTCGGGGTATTGAGTTCAGGTTCAGTAAGCTTAATGGCTCACTGTCAACAATGTGAAGGGGGGCGCACACTACCAGTGTGTTGGGCTTTTGAGGAGCATCTGTTACTTGTACCAGTGTCAAGTTCAGGCGCTTTGCCACGTATGACTGAGTATGCCATGTGCATGTTGTGGGCATGGTATAACAATCTTGTACCAGGCAGGCTGGTAAGGAAGCCACTCGCATGGCAGCCCTGAGCGGGGAGCATATGAGCATGGCTGCATGCGAGTGAATTGTGATTGAGATTCAGACTTGCTTTGGCAGTATTTGGCTATCTTCGGTATGTTGATGCGTGGATGCCTGTGATGTTCCGGTTTGTTGCATCTGTCCTGTGAGGTGTTGGATGGATCATGCTTGCTGCACCAAATTCACTCCTGCTGGATGCCAGCACCAGACGGCATCATCAATTGCAGCTTGATGTTGTGGTTGCTCCAAATCGTGCTGTCTTCTCTCTTAGTTCAACTGAATCTGGTGGCTCTTATCCTTCTGTTGTCATACAGCAGCCTTGCTGTGCTTGATGGTGTGTGACGGGCGCTGTGGGTTGTGACTCCTAACGATTGTACCTCTTATTTCTTGTACAATCAATCTCCTGGTGTACTGCTGCAGTGCTAATCTCAAAGAGTGATTGTATGTCCCTATCATGTACAATCAAAGGCATCCAGGATGCTGCTTTCATGTTGTGTGATGACCATAGCTGTATACATATCTATGATCATCACATGCTGTGAGCTGAGAGGGCTGAGGCAAAAGAGTGAGACAGCAAGGTGCAGCGAGTGGCATGCAATGTGCGTGTGCAGTAATTATAGGGTCTGGTACACCATCAGCAGCCCGCACTGTACTTCACCAGGTGTGAACTGCTCAGGAATCAGTCAGTCAGGTTTGTGGCCAAATCAAACCCTGACGAGAGAGCTTTTGTTGTTTGTGATGTGCTCTTGATGAGTTTCAGCCTATCTGACTGCATACGACTGGACCTGACGGTTCATCCCCACAGCTGAGTGTGAGTGCTGCATGCAGAATTGCAAGTTCCAAATTGACCACTTGTGCCAGAAACCTGTTGTGTGGGTGTTCTGCACACGACATTTCAGCATGTCCCAACCTGCATGCCGTTAGTTTGTTGCCCAGCACTGTCATAAGTATGGCCAAGGCAGCATGATGCACGCAGCTGTCTCATCAGGACAGATCCTCTGCAGCGCCCGATGTCGTTATTTTCTGCATTGTTCTTTTTCCTGTTACCAATTGGTGCAGCAAGGCAAGCAGTGACAGTCGCCTGCCGTGTTGTTCACTAAGCAGTCTTGAGTTGGTAGCTGATTAGCATTCACCGACTCTCTTGACACTCTTCTTGTGGCTGTCCGGTGCTCCCTAGTGAGGTGTTGGTGAATTGTTGCAATGCTTGGTTCCCTGACGGCCTAGTGGCTGTTGCAAAATCAATTACCTGCTCAGTTGTATGCAGGCTAATGCAGCATGATGTATTCATCAATGCAGAGAGGCCTATGTGGCAGCTGCTGAAGCATGATGGCATGCACCTGTTGGTGGTACTGGTGGCTTTGCTATTGCACTCGCCCCATTAGGTTTTCAACCCAAACTGACAGCAGCCAATGGCGGGTAGCTGCATGTGCTGCTGCAATTGTTGCAGCTCAGCTCAATTGTAGAGGTTGGTGGTTGATGTGTGCAAATACAGAGAGGCAGGAATTGTCACCTGCTTTTAGACGACAAGGTATAGCCAGAAGCTTGCCTTACCCAGGTCAGTTAGGACTGACATTAGTGGCTGAATTTGACTGGGGGGCAAGCCAAGTATTATTGGCAAAAAGCCCTCTCTCTTAAGATTGGCTGCATTCAACATCAGTATGCTGTATACATCTCTTGGTTGCAGTAGCAGTGATGGTCTGTTGTGGCACAAACCACACAATGCAGTGGTTTGTGACCACAATCAAAGACCATTGGATGTGTTTTCCCAGCTAGCTGCTATCCTTGGCTTGCTTTGATGTTGTGCTTGGCCTGGCTGTTGTGCAGTGTTAACCACCTGAATAAATTACATGGTAATTGCTGTGTTGTGAGGGGGAAAAAACGTGCCTTGGGGAGGGGCAGCTTTCCTCTAACATGGGCAGGAACTCGGCATTCTGCCATTGACAGCAGCCATTTGCAGGATGGCAAAGTTTCTATCCATGCCAGGGGATGAGACTGCAGCAGTACTCCAGGTCCAACATGTTGGTGGTGTACACCGCAGCAGTCTCTGGTGTTGCTTGATATGTGCATCTCTTTTGTGTGGTGAAGCTGCTGCTGCAATGAGGGCAATAGGGCTGCCCTGCCAGCTCATTTGATGGTGGGTCTCCTGCTTGCTTCACTTTGCCGTGTCATGGTTGTGGTGTTCAGGTGCTGCACAATGCGCTCCTATATCTTAATCAACCTGCCACCAGCCAGGGTCCAGGTGCTTGGATGCCCTTGGTAGTCACACATCCAACTGTCTTTGCACTGGGCCTACGTGTATCGTGTTAGACCCTCACAGGTTGCAGATGTCAGCACTTGCCATGGGTAGTTGCATGTCAGTCGTGATTTCAGGACCCACAGTAGTGACTTGCAGTACACGTTAGTACCTGCATGTACATCACGATACCAATGGCGTCTGACATATTTTACTCTTTGAGGGCAGATGGTAGGTTAGGAGGCTGACTGGCAGCGGCCTACTCAACTTGTGGCCCTGTCACACCACCTCTGTTAACACTGATTAGCACCCACCCTGCTCACTCATGCCATGCATCCTTTGTAATCACATTCTACGGGGTGAACTACTGCAGATGCTTTTTGTGATAATAGCAGGCGGATGATGTCTTGTCTGCAACTGTATGTCGCGGTGTTTGCCCCTATCAATCGCTTTTCAGGGTATGGCAGACACTTTGCGATGCCTCCATGTGTTGTGGGTGTTGCTACCTGGTCACTTGTCTCATATCATGGTGTGAATGTGCATGAGTCTGCTGTATGTTTGTGTCTGATGTGGCTTAGAGGGGGCGGATATGTGTGGTTCTTTGTTGCATGACAGCATGAGGCATCCTTTATCAGTTCCAGGTTTGGTATATGCTCCATCTCACAGCCAGCCGTAAACACAGTACACGATATCGTCTTGGTTTCACTGCTACAATCAGCCTTGCAAGTGCCTGTTACGGTGCAGGTTTCATGAAACATGCACAAAAGGTTGAGCAAACAATTTGCAATGCTGGGACGTCTCCAAGTGGCATATGCTACAGAGTGTCTGGAATTAAGCATTGATGCACTACTACAAAGGACACAGTGTACCACGCCACGTCAGATCTGGCTATGCTGGCTATATCTTAACAGGGGCCACACAGGTATTATGTCTTCACAGTGAACAGCACTGTGACATGCGCCTGATTATTGACAGGTCATGACTGGACCACCCAGATCACTTCATGCTTGCATCCCTGCTGTTTGGTAGATATGAACATGATACGGGACCAGAGTCAGATTCCATATCTTCACAGGACAGTAGAAATTGTGTGGCACTTGCTGTCATGTGGAGCTTTTGGTTCTTAGATACGCTGGTTATGCATTGTGCTGGATCCAACAGTCACTTGTGGGTTTACCAAAAGTGGTTTGCATGAGGCGACTGGGAATAAACAGGTATCAGAGTCTCAGAGTATTTGACTGTTATGAGATGCCTTGGATTGCGCTGGGTCTTGGTGTGTTTTAACTTTCAGCACCACACCTGTATAGAGCAGTGTAGGTGCTGGCAGTGAGGGCACAACTCTCAGAATGGATTGTGTTTCAGAGTTTCAGACTGTGGTGAGTGTTGTTGTATCATTGGTGTGTCATCAGGGCATCACTACATTAGGAGTTTGACCTGCTTATAAACTCCGCCACCGCCTTGAAACATGTCATGAGCATGAGTGGCAGTTGCTGGTTCACACCAGCTGCATCACTTTGTAGCTTTGCTGCAGACTGCTGTGTCGCTTATTTGTTGCAACAGAAGCAGCAAATGCTTTGCAATACTACTCCTGTGTAAAAGGGCGTTGACACTCCTGGCCATGATACATCATGATTTTGCTCCGGGACTGTGCTTGCCAAGTGGCACACGTGTTATGTCTGGTAATTGTATTATGCTTGGCTGCTTTGCGCCCGTTGCTGGCTTACTGGCTCCATTCTTCATCTCCGTGTGTGCAGGTGCTGTTGAAACACGCTGGTGTTGTTGCCAGTCGCTGCTGTGCACATTCATTGTGTTGTAAAGTCATTTTCTGGACAGCAGTGATCATCATAGTGGATCATGTGTGCCCATCTATGTGCATATTGTGAAGTTATCTACTACACCCTGTTGCAGGCAGCTTGTGCACTCTTTGTGCCGCTTTTACACAGTGGGAACTTATCTGTCAAAGAGGTTCGTTGGCTTCAGGACTGACTGGACTCTGGTCCTTGACCGTTGATCAGGGTGTTTGCGGGGCGTATGTGACTGCCTTGTTACTTGCATGTGCTCAATGGCTGTGCCCAACTCCTTGGCTTGCCCAAATCAAGGCTTGAGATGTTGGGATGGGATGTTACCAGTCGAGATGTGTGTATCATTGGATGCAGTGGCTTTCCTGCCTCACCATGATCTTGTCGCTGTTCCTGCTGCATGCATTACTAGCCATTGCTTGTGTGGGCATCACAATAAGTGCACTCACAAGCCGTGTTGTCAAATGCCGCTGAGGTGTACTTGTGCAGTTTAGGAGTTGTTGCACCATTTTCACGGCATGTTGGCTTGTTATCAGGCAGTACTAACAGTATTAATACTATATACGTGCGGTGTTGCAACCCCAGATGGTCCTGAGTCAGCCTCAGATGTGAGGGCTGCCTATAGGCCTAGCTAGGCCTGTGACCAGTGAGGTGCCATTAGCATCATGATGATGGAACTGCAGCCCGTTGGCTGTGCAGCAGCTGACAACTTCTGAGATGGAATTTGGCGTGCACTCCTGCCAGCCCATGAGGCTCGTACATCTATCTGGAAAAGGACATTTTTAGGCTGGCTACCCAGCAGCAGCGATAGTAGTAGTAGAGACTGTTTCTACTACTTTGTGTTGGCAACACACCCAGCTGTAATAGTTACGCTTTCCGGCAGAGCGGCCCTTGTGACAAACCAGGATCTGGCTCAGCCCACGTTGGTAAACCAGCACACCAAAAATCAGTACCTCCAAGCGTGGAATGCCTTGAAGGCAGAAGCCACTCAGTGGCATGGCCAGCAGCATACATCACACACCCAGCAGTACACACCTCGCACCCAACAGAATGCGGTTCAAACTTGGGGGTTGGAAACACAGCTGGTCTGCAGTTCAGCTGGCAGCAGGCTTGGAGTACCAGCTGCAATTCCACAAAGGTTGAGCCGCATTCCGCTGGTTCACAGGTGCGCTTGCAAGTGCTGCGAAACCATGGCCCATGCAAAAGTTTCATAACTCAGCCCTATTGGGTTGATCAGTGACAGAGAGCATTTCAGATTGTGATGAGCACACTCAAGTCGTAATCATATGCCGTAATCATTCATGTGACAGTTAACTAAACAATTGCTGCCATGCCGTATCTGTTTATAAACCGTTGAAGACCCAAAATAGCTGCAGCAACGTTGCGATTGACAGCCAGCTGGCCCCTGCAGGGGCCGATGCTGCACTTGCTTTGGCAAGGTGCCATACCCAGATGCAGCAGCAAGGGTGCCGTCGGAGCAGAGTCTGCTCGGAGCTGGACTACAATCATTGCAGTAGTGCTGCTTCACTTGGTGCTGAAGGAGCTGCTTCATTGACATGAAGCATGCAGAAGGTCTGCCTGCCTGTGTGACCTCAGATCATGGACATGATGCTCACATGTGTGATGCAACCTGGATGGTCATCTGCCCTGCATGCGGCCTTGCAAATATCCTTGCATGGGTGGCCCACCATACTGTTGCTGCTGACCCACAGGAGCGTGCCCAGGCACATGAACATCATATTGCTGCTGCTGCTGCTGCTGCTGGTGGTGGTTGTACGGCCCGCCAGCCAGACCAAACCCACCAGGGTTCACATGTGCAATAGCACCAGCTTGAACGGCATACTGCACTCCACCTGCAAACCCTTGTGCATCAAAACCCTGGATAGCTGCTGGCACCTGAATGTTGGGGTTTTGCATGCTCATGACAGCCTGAGGGCCTGCCGGGCCTGGCTGATTGAACCCCAGGTGGCCTCCTACTGGACTAAGATTCCCGCTTCCAGGGCCAGAAGGAAGCTGCTGCTGCTGCTGCTGCTGCAGTGCAGGGTTAGGGCCCCCCAGGTTGCTGGACCTCCAAGGTGGCAGGACCTGCTGCTGCTGCTGCTGCCGTGGACCCACAGAAGATGGTCCCTGCTGCTGCTGCTGCTGTGGTGGCTGTGGAGGACCAGCGCTCAATCTAGCTAGTAGTTTCCTTGCTGCATGGTCCACAGCCTGATCAGCTTTTGCACCCTCCCCAACCTCCTCCACCAACACCTTGCTGGCATGATCCTTTGTCTCATGCAGCGCAGCAGTCATGAATATCTTGTTGCGCTCATTACGCATGAACCTGTACTTCACCCGACGATCATACAGCCGCTGCAGCTCCTGCTCAGCAGTCAAGCCACTTGCAGCATCAGGACCAACACCAACAGCAGCAGGAGGTGGTGGCAAGCCATTGCCTTGACCCTGCTGTTGCTGCTGCTGTGCCCTGCGAGGTCGAGGCTTGCCAGGTGGCGATTTAGCTGCTTCAGGCTTCCCAGTTCTCCCTGCACCATCCCTAGCAGCGGCAGCAGCAGCAGCAGGCCGCTTGCCTCTGTATGGTGGCAGCCTCTCAAAGTTGATCCCTGAGACATACATGTTTGCTGCCGCTTCCTCAGCTGCTTCCCACTTGGCTGCTTTCTTGCTGGGCCCATACCCGATGCCCCACTCCTTTCCCCAGTACTTTAAGACGCATGAGAAGTTGCGGTCTGTCAGATCCTGGACATGCCCTGGCCGCTTGTCTCCCTGATAAATCTCATATTCGACCCGCGGCCCCCTCTTGTTCGCAGCCAGGTCACCCAGCAGCTGAGCCAAACTCCTGACGCCGCCAGCTGCCAAGACCTCGCTGAACTTGACCTTTCTGCTGGCACTGCACATGGCAAGGTAGTCATAGCTGAAGCAATCGGGGTCATTGCCGAGGCGCTGCATGCGCTCACGAGTGGGTTCACCCCAATCAATGCCTTGATCCAGCTTTGCAGCTTGAGGGTTGGGAATTGGCCCGTAGGGATCTGCCTCCTGCTGCTGCTGCTTCAGGGGCTGCCGCTGCGGTGGTTGTGCTGCTGATGTTGCTGCTGGAGCAGGAGGGTCTGGCAGCAGCACTAAATTCCCACCTGCAGATGGCTCAGGTGGACCAGGATAGTGCTGCTGCTGCTGCTGCTGCTGTGGAAGGCCAATATTCCTGAAGTCCACTGTCTCAGTACGCATATCCACGAGCACCGGCTGCTGCTGCTGCTGGAGCAGACTTGGAGGCTGCACCTGCTGCTGCACCTGCTGCTGCACCTGCTGTTGCTGCTGAGCACGAGCTGCTGCAACTCCCGAGTTAGCGTCCATCATCGGCTTGAAGAACATGGCAGCACCTGCATCGCTATTTAAGATGCTAGCTACCTTCTGCATGATCTTGAACTTTTCTTCTCCTAGCACTGTTCTCATTGCCGCTACTGATGCTGCTGCATCTGTGCTGTACTTGTACTGTGCACTCAGACAGGCAAGCACCTCAAGCAACTCAGCAGGGCCAGCAGCAGCTCTCAAACTTGCAGGAAACATCTCGTTGTATGCTGCCAAGTCATTGGGTGACCTGCCAGCAGCAGCAGCTTGCAGCACAGCCAGAACATGACCAGGCGGCACCGGAGGTCCCGGAAGATTCTGCACTGTAGAGGGAGCTAGCGGGTGCTGGAGTGTCACCGGTGACACCTGAACTGGTGCGACCAGTGACACTGGTGACACTAGTGAGTCACTGGAGGGTCCGCTGCTGGTGGGTGTGGGACCACCTATGCTGTTATTAAGCCCAGGGCTTCCAGCAGCAGCAGTAGCAATAGCAGCAGTGTCATTGGCAACCTCTGCTGGTTTCTGCTGCTGCTTGTCTGCAATCTTCCGCTTTTTTGCTGCACGTGGATCTGCATCAGCATCAGCAGCTGTCACTGCTGCCTTAGCTGCTTTTGTTGTCATTGTCTGCTGCTGCTGCTGGGCAGGTCCTGCAGTGGCCCCCTGCAGAGATGCAAGCAAGCCCTGTATACCCCCTGCAAAGTCAAATTGCTGCTGCTCTTGCTGCTTGACAGGAGCAGTATCCTTCTGCTCCTGCTGCTGGTGTGCTGCTGGTGCAGCAGCTGGTACTGCAGCAGCAGCAGCTCTTCGCTTCCTGGGATCCCCAACTGGAGCTGCTGCTGCATTTGCTGCTGTTCGCCTCTTGGCCCCTGTTCCCCCGTTCCCTGCTGCTGCTGTGGCTGCCGCCTCTCCTGGCTGCTGCTGCTGCTGCATGGTGGCCATGGTGTGATCATTGGCCAGCAGCCTGAGATCTGATGCTCGATCATCACGCTCTGTCAGCCCCAGTGCTGTTGGTGGTTTGTACTGTGATGAGGACAGCAGCTCATTCATCGGTGTGATGGGTAGCAGCAGCTCTGTGGGGGTTGCTTGCATTGCCTCAGAAAAGCCAAGAGTAGTCAGCCGCAGAGCATCAGGCTTCACCATCTGCACCAGCAGCAGCAGCGCATACACATTTCAGTGCATTGCTTCATTGACTGATTGTCATATCGGCCAGCCCTTAACACGCCTTCAAAACCCTAACAGTCATACTCCTGGGACCCTGTCAATGACCCCAACGGCTGGCAGACCACATTCAATCACTACCCCACATCACTCACATGGTCCAGCTCTGTGTAGAACTTGCTCCTGAGCTCTCTCAGTGTGTTGGTCACTCTTATGAGCTCCACCTCACTCTCCCTGCTGGCCTGATAGTCAGGCTGGGGGGCAGCAGCAGTGCCAAGCATGTCACAAGCAGCCTCCTTGTGGGGGTGAAACGGCATCACCTGCCAACAAAAACCAATAACCAGGCTTCCAGTCAGTGTGCAGTGTAGGTGAGACTGAAGTGCGACAGGACACCGAGCACAGGTGAGGCACAGTACAGGCTGTTTACCATAGTACTTGCTTGTGTGCAAGTGAAACTGAATTTCCCCTGATATCACCAGACAAGGCCTGACAATCAGTGAGAGAGTACACCCCTGCAGCCGTGAGCATGAGCTGTGCTGCCTGGTGATGACAGCAGCAGGCACTCAGTGACAAAGGATCACCCATGTGACAAACAGGAAGTAGCTAGTTAGGTTGTAAGCCCCTCCTAAGAACCATGACCCATGTGTCCCTGGCCATGGCCCCACTGTGTCTGGCCGCACCTGCAGCAGGTCTCTCCTGCTGGCCTCCTCCCACACATCTGCCCGATCGTCAACAATGACGCTTAGGGTGGCAGGAGGAGCATTGGGGCCCTTCATTGCACGGCCTACAACAACAGCAGCAAAGGCAGAAGCGGCAGCATTGGCAGAAAAGCCAGAGCATTGGTGTAACCAGCTAAAGGCTAGTACTTGCTAGCTTAGCCTTCTTAGCCTCAGCCGCAGCAGGGTCCTTTCAAGAGCAAGCTGGAGAGCTTGCGACACCAGCAGAAGTCTACCATCAAAAGGTAAACATGCACATTACACAGAACATTCTTTAGAGGCTTTGGAGTCAGGTGCATAGACAGTGAATCATTACTGCAGCCACATTCCCGGCAAGATGAAAGCCAGCTGCCGGCAAGGACACTCACTCTCATCTGTGACCAGGATACTGGGTGTCTTCTTGGGGTCTTGGAGCATCTGTGCATAGATCTGTTCCCAACGCAGCACATTCAGCAGGTCCTTCTTGGCGGGGTGTGGCACACACAGCATACGGCGGGGTACCAGCTGATCTGATGGAAAGATCGAGCCCTCTGGGTCCAGCAGGCGCCACGCCTCAAGCGCATACTCCTTCTCAGCAGTGGTGCAGATGTACACATCAAACCTGCAAAGCAGCAGGAAATATGATGCTTGCCTAATTGAGGACTAGCTGCATTGCTAGTGGGCGGGCTAAGCACTGGCAAGAACTTCCTATACTGCATATGCCGCTTCAGCAAGGCCTGAATATCAGCTGAGATACAAGTAGCTTGTGGCTGCAAGTTGGGCACTGCAAAGCCTCTCAAGTGCGGTTGGTTCTGATCTCCTGGTCTCAAGTTTAGGGTATGACAAAGCAGGGGGGGGGGGGGGAGAACACCTTCACAGCATCAGCCACCACCGCCTCCTCACCTCTGCTTGCGAGGCAGTCCCTGTCTCACATCCTCCATACCGCTCAAGTATTCCTTCAATAAACGCCAATTTGGCCGGGGCCGCACCAGGACGCTTGTACTCTTGGAATCAGGGTTCACCCGGGTGAACATGAGCTGCCGACCATCAATCTCCATGCGCACAACAGGTCTACTCACTTCTTCGCCCTTAGATGTGCGCACACGCTCCCACCTAGATACAATAACCGCACACACAAAGCTTAAAGTTGCAAGCACTTAGGGCGCTGCATTGAGCTGCCTGCAGAGTACTTGTTCTGGATTGTTAGTATGTCATTACCCTCAAACCCAGTTACACAAACAACCTAGTGGCACTATAGCAAGGTACTGTAGCTGCTGCTTTTGCAGGCAAAAGCAAAGGCCAGGCATTTAGCCAGGAACTGACAGAACTGTTGGCCAAGCTCTACAGTCACCATCAAGTCTGTTGAGTCTGTGTGCAAACAAGACTGACTTGAGTATGTTATTGCTTGCTTGTGATCACTGCTGGCTTGTGAGGGTTGGCAATGATGGTGACTCACGTGGGTTCGTATGTTTTGCTGTGTGCTGCACAGAAAACTCTACACTGCAGGTCTCGCCTGTAGTAATCCAGCATCTCAAAGTCCTGCAATCAGAAACCAGATAGGTAGCAGCACTCTGGCAAGGGCATTGCTACTGTCAAGGATGGTGACAACAGGTCACTGCTCAGGGCCTCCTCAAGTGCCAGCCATCACAACAGGGACAATGCACACCACAAAGCCAGCAAAGCATGTCTCAACTCAGGAGACAGCTAAGACACCTGTTGCAGGAGAGCTCCTTCTGCCTCAAGTAACTGCATCTCTGCGCTCAGCTGCTGCAGCTGCTGGGTGTTGTTCCCAGGGTTGCCCAAGCTTTGAATCTCTGCTGCCTTCGCCTCCCTGTAGAAAAAAGCAACATTGAAGCGGTCAGTATGTGTTGGCGGTCAACAGGGAAGTGACGGCTGAGTGCAGCGTTGATATGCTCAATGTGCTGCAAGGTGCATAGCCACTGCCTGTCGTATGTGAACCTGCCAGTGACCACCGCTTTCAAACTAATTCCTGACATCAGCACACATAACCCTTGACATCAGGTTCACGAATGACGGATGTGCTGTGAAAAACATCGACTTTGGCATTGCCTGTAGATGGTAACCACATGTCCACTGGACGTAAGAGAACCCTTTATGTTGTCTCAATCAATTAATGGTATCAGTTGAAACGATGGAAAGGGGTTCCTCTAAGGGAGAATGACTGCTCACGATGCTGGCAGGCATGTGGCACTCCCAGCCCCAGCACAGGAGGTATCAAGCAGTGTACGATTGCATAGACATTGACAGCTAGTGGCATGATGGACTGGGTCACAGATACATAACATTCAAAGGAACAGGTATGTAAAAGAAATTGAGCCATGCAGCAAAGAACAGGTATGTGTGTGTCATGCACCTTGATGGAGGCGAAGGTCACTGTAACAAGAAGCGTTTGTGCATGTGAATACCTTTCTGAACTGCTGCAGGTGTATGTTGTTAATGTTATCAGACAGACTGTATGTTGTGTGGCAACAGAACATAGTCCTCTGACGGAGGCTTCTCTTTGAGCTTGGACATGCATGATTAAGAGAAAAGAGACATGTAAATGTCGAGACAGAAAAGACATGCAACAGTTCGACATGCACATGTACACATGTTGGGGGTTATTCATGTGCAATATGAAAGAGACATGCTGCATGGCTCATGTGTCATTGACATACAACATGTTGAGATGCAATGGCAAATGCGCCGACATGCATTGGGGTATGTATGCAACGCTGATTGCACAATGTGGGGTTGACAGAGCTCAACTGCGCCCTTTGAAACCAAGCAATGCCTTCTTGAAGGTGCATGTCTGGCGTTCACTATCTGTTGTGTGTTGGGCGCCAGCCAGTGGCAACTTGCATCTGCTAGCAAGTGATTGACACTCGAGGCTCTTACTGAAGGCTCTGAAAAGGCGTTTGCAATAAGTCCTAATGTACATGTGCAGGTTGAGGGAAAGGTACCCATGAGCAGAGTTTGGAGGATGCGAGGCATCATGACAGACGTGCCTAGGGCTTCTGACTTTGTGACATGCATTGTTGTTGAAGTGTACCTAGTATTTGAATGAGGAAAGGAAGACTGAATAAAGCTCGGTGACCTGATGAGGCTGATGCAAAAGCCTGTGGCAGTTTTCAAGTGTAGAAGCAAGACAGATGTCTAAGAGTTAGCATGAACACCATGTAAGGCTTCTGTTGCTTGACTGGGCTGCACCCTGGTCAACATCAGTTTGAAATGGGGCAGCTTTTTGTCCTGCAAACTTATGCTCATGCACGGCTTGTGCTGTAGTGGAACAGTGAAGCGCAATGTGGCAAGGGTGATTGAGCTGTTGCTCCCCAGAGACAACACTGCCTGGGTCTTGGAGACTTCCTGTATATGACACAAGATTTGAAGTGCAAGGGTAGAGCAATACTGGATCATCAATGCGGCTTCAAAGTGTGTGCCTTGTGTCCCGTCTATCCAGTCCGGAGGCTGATGCTTGCAACGACACATCCCTTTCGCATAAGGTGGGCATTGGCTGCAGCTGAACAGAGGAAGATGGCAGAGACTGTAGCAAAGTGCAAGCCTCGTGCATGCCGCACGAACCAGACCCAGTCAATGCACTTGGAAGGCTTTGGCAAGCTGTCTCAGGGTAGCTCATGAATGGGCAGCAGCCAGATGCTCCCCCCCCCCTTCCGCGCGTCAGATTGAAATTGGCAGGGTCGCCCTGTGTTGGTCCCCTTGAGCCCCAGAAAGCCCAACACACCAGAAAAGCTTGGTTTCTCCAGTTCAGACCAATAGGAGCCCCTTGAGGTCTCTTCCTCCTTTGATCCTCAGCTTATGCCTGCAATGTGCCCAATGCTGCTAACCCAACCTCCATAACCATTCTCTGAAGCCAAGGACTTTCATATATAGTAATTGATATCAAAATCAGCAATCAAACGCAGTCCTCACTCACTTTGAAGCGTTGACTCTCCTTATCCGTGCCTGCAAGCTGTCCACCGTGTGTGCCATCAACAGGGTCTCATCCAGATCAAACACCACGATCAGCCGCGCAGAGTGCAGCACAGTAGCGGCCAGATTCAGCAGGCTTGAAGGCACGACATAGCCCCAGTAGCTGCCGCTTATGCTCTTCTGACCTGGAGACCAGCAGCAACAGAGTGGAATTCAGCCTGCCTGGTCATGGTGAACAGCATCAACATCTGCAGGTGTCCGCTGCTGAGATCTGGGTGAAACAATCACAACGCCACAGGTCAGGGCAGCCAGTAGGCCAGGACAGGCTCTCCTTTGTCCTGCAAGTCCAACAACAACCGATGCATCCAGCACATGACCAGATGCAGGATCCTGCACCTCAACATACTGATTGCGATTGACAGTGTGGCGGAATTGCAATACAGGTTGAAAGTGCAATGCCGGCAACCTGTGTGAGGATTCTCTGCTACTAACATGCACACACACGCAACCCTGCACAGATCTCAACGTATGCCAGACTACTGAAGACCCAGTGCTTCTGGGCTACTGAGGACAAAGAAACCATGCAGCACGTCTCAGGAAAGCGCCACGACAAGAAGTCTGAACTTGGAACCCAGCCGACCACATGCGTTGAGCATGCACAACCCCAGCAGCACATGGCGTGCCGCCAGGTTGCAGAGCCCAGCATGAAGCACAGCTGATTTTACAACCCTTTCGAAAATGTCATGATTGATTCCTCAGCCACCTCAAAGCTGTTATACGAGGTCCACTGTGAAGTTGTTGTATCTGAGGTCCACAGTTGGTTGGATAGTAAGCCTTCGTCAGAAGACACTGCTCTCCCATAAGTCGCCCCACAATTCTTGTCCACCAATGCAGGTGGACACAGTGCGCCGACAGAAATCACCACTTGCAAGACAGCAACACCTTGCCCACAGCGTATGATAATGAAATCAACCACACTCGCCGCCTGCAATGCCTCTATCTGCCCAACAGAAGTCATGCAGCACTCACACATGGTACCAGAAGTAAGAGTTTATTTTGGCAGGACAGCATGCCAAAGCGGGATGCGGGCCTGGTTGCTTACATAGTGTGTATTAATCATCATTCCTGAACTCTCAGCTGAACATTGGTTGCTCGTATGCAGTCTGGCAGGCAAAGCCTGGCATTGGCAATGCTGCAGTAAAGGATGGCCACAGCTCCCTGACTTACAGCGATGCTATCAGGTGAGGACACAATCAGATCCCATCTGGCAGAGCATGCTTGTTTGCATCATCATCAGGACAGGGACAGCACAATGCAGAGATGCAGGAGTTGCAAGACACAGCATCATGAGGGCTGTTGACCAATGCTTCTAGTACAAGCAGGAGCGGCATGAGTGGTAAGCTGCGAAGCTTCTCTGACAGCATAGTTGTGCATACACACATCAACTTACCTCGAAAATAACTGTGCATCATACCGAGTGGTAACAACCTCAACTGTGTTCCAACAAGTGTTCCGACAAGTGTTCCGGATACTAAGCCACAGATAATTATCCACAACAACCAAGAAACTCCCACAGCATACCAGGCCCCCGTATATATCATGACTGCAACACACGTTTCTGACCTGGTTGCAAGAGGCGTTGCAGTGCTGTCTGTGTAGCCTGGTATGAGTTGCTGACCATTACCATTGCAGCTGCAGCACTGTGGCTTGTGCACACACGCAGCTGCAGGTGGCTGCCATCAGCAGAAGGGGCCCAGTCAAAACAGCGACGTGCCTATGACTGTGGATCGGCAGCCTGCAGCTATTTTGCTTGCAGGAAAAAAGCCAAATCGACTTCTGACCTGCACAGCTATATGCAGGTGAGGTGAGTGCAGCCGTGTACAGCACACATCGGCGCCGCAGCACATCCTGCGCAGCTTGCAGACGTTCACTACAGAACGCAGCCCAGAGCAGGAACAGCCTATGGCACTGCCTTCAGCAAGAGCCATGCAGGGCTGAGCCGCACTGCACAGAACGCAATGGTTGCTCAAGCCTGTTGTGCGGCCTGATGAAGCCACATGGCAGCTCTGGCAATGTGTTGCAACAGCCACAAAATGCGCTCTAGCTGTTACCCAGGCCAGACCCAGCTATGGTCCAGACGCGAACAGACAAATCAACCCCTGCCACACACATTCACAGACCCACCCTGACACCATCATGGACTCCCCATACACGACCGTATGCCAACATCTCATCCCCAAACATTCTCAACATCCCCAGCCACACACATGCACAAACCCACCCTGACACCATCATGGACTCCCCATACACGACCATATGCCAACAACTCATCCCCAAACGTTCTCAACAATAACGCACTATGACTCTCTTGTTAGATGAAAAATTCAGAAGGAAAATGATGGACAAAAGCGGATGCACCCCATGCCGACACTCTCCATCCCCAGTGCTAAAAACGATAGAGATCTTGCTGATTCGATTCAGCATGATGATGAAAGTACTTTGCTGAAAGAATGCAAGAGAGGTGTGATTGAATACTTTTGAACATCATACCTGTTTTGACCTTGACGGGCACCAATACAAGCTCCCTGTCCAACTCTGGGTCAAACCGCACCACCATCGTCTGCTGCGCATCCACCTGCAGCTTGTGCTGCTCCTCAAATGCTGATACAGAGCTGCATCACATAGACACATTGATCAAATCTAAGAGGGTGTTCATCCTGCTGGAGGTGACCCTGCAAGTTGATGTGCGGTGGTATGGCACCTTCATGTCCCTGTGTGAAACACCGGCAGCTTGCATCCAGTACAGAGTGAAGATCAACAACTACATGACCTCACATGGGGTGCAATCTGCAACCGTACCTAGTTTCGTCTGGGTCTGGAGACAACCTGACATCTGGGCCTTTGTCTGCAGCAGTCAAGAAATGAGGTTTCAACGACGAGACGTTCCCTGCACGGCCGTTGACTGCGTTGTTGCAATCTCAGATGCCCAAATTGTTTATAATGAGATTCACAACTCACCTCCAGCTAGAGCGTGCGCAACAGCCAGCGCAGGCGGTCTTGGCAAAGTATTAGAATCAGGCGCAGCATACGACCTGCGCACGCGACCGCGTTCAGCAGAACTCTTGCAACCAAATATTATGCATCATAACGTCCACAGCAGCCTTTCGAGAAGTCCAGCTTCCAGGATTACCATGTGAGGAGACTCTCCACAGTGTCTTGTTGCAGCAGGCCGCGAAGCTCCTCATTGAGAGGCTTGCAGGGCTTGAATATGCATTTTACGATACGCTTATCAGGAAATTTCACTTGTGCGCGTATGCTCTCCATCTCACAGGACTGTGTGCCGCGCACAGCTCAGAGAGGTCGAACCGGCCTCACTGGGGCAGGCGAGCTCTCCACAGCATCAGCAAAGCAGTGAAATGCCAGTTGGCCGGATAAACAACCTTGCAGGTGCAAGAGGGCACGCTGAAGGGCTGCAACGCTGCCTCAAACAACTCGTATCTCTCAAGCTGCCTCCCTAGAGGCTGTCAGCCCACCACATCTTAACAGCAGGTAATCCGTAAGTCAAGCTGTTTCCGGCCCTCCTCCAGTAAGTAGCAGCTGATGTCAAGAGTGAAAAGTCAGCAGGGCGCTGCTGCCTTGCAGAGGATGGGAGTATTGCGATCAACAATGCACATGTGCGTGGAACAATCCTTACGCCCGCTGGCGCTGTGTTTCCGTCATACATAGTAAGCGACTGTTGAACCTGGGGCCTAGCAAATGGTTGCAGAGTGTTGCAGCAAAATAATCTCATGTGCAAAGATTGCTGCTTGTGGCAAGTGATGTGCTTCTACAGAGCTTAAACACACAAGTTCAGCCAGGCTTGCCAAACTACCAGTTTATGCACATGCTGTGCTATAACCGTTGCTGGTTGTAATTGAATTTCAAGTAACCTGTTTATGCTGGGCTACTGTCCGGTGGGCCTCACAGCTCCGAGAGGACGAACGGGCACCAGGCTCTCCTCCCGCGAACATGCTACGTACCTTGGCGCATCACGTCACGGACTGTAGTCGCCAGTCGTGTAACTTATAGATGTCAGAAGCAATGGGCATCCGTAGCTTTCTCTATGCATGTGTGGTCTTCGTACTGTTGGCTTGGTGTCCCCTCCGAGCGCCAAGCCAGCAGCAGCCAGAGCACATACAGCGTTGGTTTGACAAACTAGACAGCGACAAGGATGGCCAGTTGCAGCAACAGGAGCTGCGGCAGTTTGTTGGGGCCCAGTTGGGACCCACTGAGTACAACACCATGAACAAGCTAGATGCAGCAGTTCAGCAGATAACTGGCAAGTTGGACGGATCCGACGTCGGTACAGAGATAAGCAAGAACGAACTTGACCAATACCTGCACAAAACACTCGAGGTAAGTTCTGGCAGCGCCTGTGAGTGCAGTTCAAGACACACATGATACATTGTGTTGCTGCTGTGGCATGCAAGGCTGTTGTTTCTGTCCTAACTGCATAGAGCCGTCTCTCCTTTTTGACCATGTACATTGCCATTCATGTGGCTAGATGACCTCAAAGGGGTGCTGGCAATTTGCAGGGTGTGAAGGTGTCTGACTGGGTCTCTCATAGCTTGGGTCTACCACAATATGCTAAAACCTTCAAGGACAATGCGATCACTGTAAGCAGCGTTTGGTCAGAGTTCTGCCACATAACCTGCATTCACTGTGCATTGGCAGCCAGGTACTAGTGCAGCAAACTTGGTTCTTTGCTGTTGCGCAGGTGTATCCATTGTTTGACACAGTTGTTGTTCAGGACAAGCAGCGTAACAAAGTACAGATACACCTTGCGGCTTTCTGATCTCTGCAAGGCCTGACACTACTGCTGTGCAAATATGCTGTCCTGCTGCATGCACCAGCTGTGCTGCAGCTGCAACTGACATCACTCTGACTCTTGCTGCATTGCTCCAGGTGCTCGACTTCCCAATGCTCGTAAATGATGGTGGCAAACTGCTGGAGACAGAGCTATTGGTAGGTTCATCATCGTCCTTGATTGGGTCAGGTTGTGCTGGCACACAGGTCAACCGCTACTGTGGCTCTCAGCTGGCGCTGGGGTTGCTGCAACCAGCTCACCAGAGCCACTGCAGCTGTCAGTTATTGAGCGTCACTTCTTGGATGCACATCTGCTCACTGCTATGTAAGCTTCTGCGTGCTGTTGCCGCACAGGTCAGCCGAGTGCTTCACCGCCACAAGATTATGAAGGCCATGCAGCGGCAGATGCTGGGGTTGGGTGCAGAGCCAGGACCCATACAGCACCTGCAATGCAAGGCCAGCAGAAGTAGCCCTGACACTGCAGAGATAGCAGTTGGCACTCACCAGACAGCAGCCACTACAGCTGTAGATGGCCAGCACAGTGTTGTCACCTGTGCCTGGGAACCACCGATAGCACCCGGTGAGCCGGCACTTCACAAGTACATACTGGAGAGGTTTGCTGTACTGCAGCCAGGGGCCAAGTGGGAAACAGTAGCTGAGCTGGATGACAGCGTTATAACAAGGTTCACTGACGTGGTGCGTCAGCCTGGGATGTATCAGTACAGACTGGCGGCCTGGAACCTGTATGGTCGCACCAGGTTCGTGCTCAGCAGCGAAGTGTTGGTGGACAATCGCCCCAATGATGATGCTCTGCATGTCAGTATGGCAGAGCACCCAACGTCTGACAGCATACAGCAGCAGACTACAGTAGCAAGAGCAGCTGGAGCAGCAGCAGTTACGCAGCTTGCTGTACAAGCACCCCTGCAGGTGCAGCAGGCTGTTGCTGCTGAGGACTCATCGAGGGACAGCGCAATCCGGCGGCATGTGCCACAACAGCAGCGGGAGTCGATGTTGCCACGGCATTGTGCTGCATTCAGAGCTGCACCAGACCACAGCTGTGGACGCACATTGTGGCAATGCACTGACAACATGCCAGAGGCAGCGGCGGTAATGGTGAACAGCTGCACCATTGCAGCAGAAGTAGCGGCAGCAGCACAGACACCAGAAGGAGCGGCTGCAGCAGCTGCTAGTCCAAATGTGGTTTGGGTGGCTGGGCAAGGAGCACTATCAGATGGCTCTGCTGTTGCTTCAACTGCTGCTGCTGCCATTGCTCAAGCACAGCTGCTGGCAAGCATGCAGGCTGCAGCTGGGGGAGCTGGGGGACACAGCGGCAGCCGCAGTGCTGCAGACACCTTTGGGCCGTGGTCAGGGGTTGCTGGAGTTGTTGGTGGTCAGCTGTGGCGGTTGCTCAGGGCGGGTCTTAACAGCCTGGTGCTCCTGGTGCTGCCGCTGCTTGTGCGATTGCTGCCTGTGCATATTATAGACCGATCGGCAGCTGCAGCAGGACGGGTATTGCGACTGCTGCCTCAACAGATGCAACAGTCATTGCTGTTGTGTGGCTTGGGTAGCCGACGAAGAACAGTCATAAGGGGTGACGGAGGAGAGGTATTGCCAGATGATACTCCAGCGGCTGCAAGTAGCAGCAGTTCTAGTGGCAGTGCTGCACAGCAAAGGAAGTCTGTCAGCAAGCCTTTAGCAGCAGCAGCTGCTGGGAGTAGCGTTACATTGCTGGACGCGTTGCCAGGCGACGAAGATTGCGAGATGAGTGACAACGCAGCACGTCCATTGCATTGCATCGCTTCAGCACCTGCAGTGTCAGCAGCAGTCGATGCAGCTGCTTTTGGTTGTCCAGGGGTGCTGCCTGGGGACGCAGCAGCTTTGGGCCTGCCAGCATCCAAAAGCTCCGGAGCACTGCAACTTGGGTGTCAGCCAGTCAGAGGGCAGTCAGATGGAGGGACTTGCGTGCACAAGATATGCCGTGAAGCCACATCTGAAGGTGGATTGGCAGAGAGGGCAGCAGCGGGAAGCGAGAGTATGGTACCATCAACAGTGGCAGACGGTGGACGGCGCGTTGCAGGAGATGCAGCAGCAGGGAGTTTGGTTGAAGAAGTGCGGCCGGGTGATGCAGCAGGCTCTGTGTATAGCCAGGGGTCATTTGAGCAGTGTGGGTTGCAGTTGGCTGCTGCATTGGAGCAAGAGGTGCCAGGCAAGAAGAGGTGTGCATTCCCAGGGTGAGTGATCACTGCTCATTCACAGGTGCTGCAGTTGTGCACTCACTCTGCTCTGCACTGTAACTACACTGGTTGCTTTTCTAAAGCTGAAGATGATCTGTCAGTGTCCATGTCTGGTGTGCATGCCGAATCATGTATCAGACTGAAACTGATGCTGCTTGCTGATGTGTTTGCCATGCCAGGTGCCAGCAGCAATTTGACTTGCGCCACTTCAAAGCCCTTCGTCAACGGCACTACTGCGGCCGCTGCCAGCAAGCCTTCTGCCTTCAGCATACAGCATACAGCCCACATGGAGCCAGTGGGAGTTGTGGGGCTGAGTCTCGCTGCGTCTGTGCTGACTGCTTCCAGCAGTTCACACCAGAGTACAGGTCCTTCCTGAGTATCAGAAACACACTGGTACAGAGGAGGACCTCCAGTGGGCCTCCAAGGGACAGGGCTGTTGTCAGCAGCAGTGATGCTGGCGGCATGGAGTTTGGAGGAGGAGGGATTGCTGCCAGTCGGCTTGTTGGCAGCTCTCCAGCCAGATTGATGAAACCAGCACCAGTGGCAGCACCTACCAGCAGACTCATGGTTGAGGGCCTTTCAAGTGATGCTGTGCAGACTGGACCTGTAGCAGCTAACGGCATACGGTCCAGCAGCAGCAGCAACAGGCTTGATGGTATGGCGAAGGCGGCTGGGAGCGTTGTGGGTAGGATGTTGTGGGCTAGGGGTTTGGCAAAAGCGCAGGCAGTCGTGAGGTTTAAGAAGGCGGGAGAGCAGCATAGTCGCTAGTATATTGCCCAAAACCACCCAATCAGGGTAACTGCATACCTGCAATTCAGGCTGCTAGCAGCCTACTGCAACAGTGTATTTTATCTGGAAACAGATACTGTACAATACCCAAGGAGCCTGGAACTGGCTCTCCAACGGACAGGTTGCACTCATGTGATTTACAACTGCCAGCCAGTGGCTGAACTCATGCTGCAGCATAGGACAGACAAGCAGTGCTGTGTGTTTTCATTGCTTCATCTACAGACATCCATACGCCACGTAACACATTTGTCAAGGAGTCGAGATGGTGCAAGAAAAGTTGTTCCTTGGTCTACAAGAATGATTCTTTGTCAAAATTTGACATTTGCTCTGGGGCAACAGTATTGCCATGGCCAGTGCTCCTAACAGATCAGAAGGCCCCTGTTGCTCCTCCTGATGTTGTGCCTCTTTGTCAGCAGTTTGAGGGCCCAGTGCAAGCCTGTACCAGCAGAAACATGTTCAACACTGTCAGCCGCTGCTAGTACTGTATATAACGGTCACAGGACTATCCTAGAGTGACCAACCAAGGTTACGCTGTGCATGAGAGACGTGCCAGCAGTAGTCAAAGATATTCCAGCTCCTTGGCAACTGTAATATCGGTGACGACTCCATCGTGCGATTTCTTCTGCTGTGCTGACTACCGTATCCAAGACGTTCCCCGATGACAGAGGAACTGGACCTGCAGCGGTGTTTGGCAGTGGCCAAGGAAGCAGCCCTAGCAGCTGGATCAATTATTAAGCAGGCATTCCATTCCACCAAACAAATCGAGCAGAAGTCCTCGCATGTGGACCTAGTGACAGCCACAGACAAGCAGTGCGAAAGCGTGATATGCAGCATACTCCAGCAGCACTTCCCGCAGCATCAATTCATTGGTGAAGAGACTGCAGCTGAGACAGGAGGACAGGGGGAGTTGACAGATGAGCCTACCTGGATGGTACGTAGAGTTGATCCATCTTGTGCTGCTGCTGCTATTGTCATGCCAAGGAATCTTTGCTCGTCACATACGCCAGGTCGTTCGATTGACATCGTTTGCCTCCCCGAATGACTCTTGCATTGATTCTAACAGCTGATAGCAGGTCCATGATCAGCCGCAAGCTCAGCCAGATCACCGCCAGTGTCTGCAGGATGGTAACCAACAACAATGTGCACACACAGATACATGCCATGTCATGCCACCAAACCTACATGGCTGCACAACGCATCACTGTCAGCATTGCCAGCTGCTCTGCCTGTATGTCAGCTCAGCAGCAGTCGTGGATTGTATTTACCAACATCCTAGACCCTCAACACACTTGTTGCATGGCTCAATTTCTTTTACTGTATCTGCCAGTGTTGCAGGTTGACCCCTTAGATGGCACAACCAACTTTGTGCACGGATACCCCTTCACTTGTGTCAGCATAGGCCTGACCATTGGCCGCGTTCCAATGGTAGGGGTAGTGCTCAACCCCATTCTTGATGAGCTATTTACTGCAGTGAAGGGGGCAGGGGCTTTTTTGAATGACAGGCCAATCAAAGTGTCCAACAGGAGAGGTATGTGTTGAGCACAACAATTGTGCCGTTGAGCGCATGCATCTATCTGTGTAGAAGGCATTGAACATAAGTATGGGCTACTTGGCCAAATATACCTAGTCAGTATCTTGATGCTCACTACTTCAGCCCAGCTGACAGCAAACACAGCTGCAGGATCCGCCATCGCAGTGCTCCTGTGTCATTGGTTTGACTGCTGTTGCTGTTGTTATTGCTGCTGCTGCTGCCCCAGATCTCAAGACTGCACTTTTTGCCACTGAGGTTGGCACTATGCGCTCGCCAGAGACGGTGGCAGCTGTGTTTGACAGGATACACACACTCACCACAAACATGAGGAGGTGAGTTGAGAGTCGGTGTGACATCTGCAGCAAGCCTTTCTTACGGGACTGATGCCCAAGCACCCTATCATCTTGAGCGTGAGCAGGAAAATGAAACAAGCGACAATGCCCCGAGCATTGTGACCCAATAATGCTGACTGCTGGGTATGTGAACGAGCGTCACTGGCGTTGACATATGCCTTGGTGGTCATATGCTTCACAATCCTGTTGCTGCTGATCCTGACAAATGCCTTGTACCTTGCAGCAGGGGCTGATGCGGTGCATTGCAAGACTGTAGAGCCAGTGTACTGCTTGCTGCAGCTCAAGCTGCAGTCAGGCTTCAGCTGTCTCGTCCAGGTGTCCCACTACAGTACCTGGCTGATAATCTTGACTGGCCTCTTGCTGACCCTGTTGGCTGCTGCTGCTATTGCAGTGTCCGCTGCTGTGGGTCTTGTGCTATGAATCTTGCTGGAGTGGCATGTGGCCGGCTGGATGCCTTTTATGAGATCGGCTTTGGAGGCTGCTGGGATGTTGCAGCAGGTTGGGTAACAGTTGTGACCAGAGTGAAACACAATTTGTAGTATTCTGGTATCTGAGACAATATTACATACCACATCTTGACCCACGCACAAGCAACAGTTGCATAAGAGTACCTGCTTTGACAACTGGCAAGTCCTCTGGTAGCATGCATGGGTACCTACTTTTTATGTTCAAAGCACCAACAGCCAGGATCCCTGGTACTGCCTGGCAAGTGCGGAAGTGCAAAGTGCTTGACTTGCTCATGCTCTTGTGTGTTGGTCTTGTCTCTGAGTACTCTGTTACATATCTTTGCTAGTTGTGAGTGACAGAGATAGATAGAAACCCTGTCAAAACCAAACACAGAGCGGTGCTGCACAGGCCTTAGAGCGTTATTCTGTGCCTGGTGGGCGCGCAGGTGCTTGCATTCTGACAGAGGCGGGCGGGCTGTTGTTAGATCCAGCTGGTGGCCCCTGGGATGTGATGAGCAGGAGAGTGCTGGGCACAAACACGCATCTGGGACCTGCAGTGGCGCAGTTACTTGCAGGTTGTAAGACCAGCTCAGAGGAGCCACAGCCGCCAGCACCAGCAGACAACATGAGACAAGAGCAGCAGAATGGGCTAGCCAGATAATACTTACAATGTCTCTGAGAGTCTGGTGACTGGTTTGTGGTGGAGTTGAGTTGGTTGAGGCAGGCTGAGCTCCCTTCCTGCCAGGCAAGGCTTGCCAGCTGGGCCACTGAGCAGCCACAGCTGCTGCAATAAATACCAGCCAAGTTCAACTCGCACTCAGATTGAATGTGTGGCCCAAAAGGGTAAGCTTAGGTCCTTCCTTGTCTTGCACAGCATTTGTATCCAGTGTCAAAACTGAATCGTTCAGTTTTCAGTCATTGCAGACATGCCAGTGGTTCAGGCTGAACTTATCAGATGCAACGCAGCAGCAGCTGCAGCTCATACAACACCGCATTGTGCTGTGCACAGCGCACGCCGCAGGCAGTGCCTTGGCCTGACATGTCAAGAGGGGTTTTGCCCTTGACAGCGAAGAGGGGTTTTGCCCTTGGAGTGCAGTGAGATTCTGATAGCTCAGTTGGTTTGCATGGGCAGGGCCTTACGGCCGGAACAGCCCTTTCATTCCCCCCCTGCCTGCGCAATTAACTTTCCAGAACTGCGCAACTAACCTTCCTTCCTTCCTTGACAGGCAAACACAACAGGCACATACGTGTACGGATGGCAGTGACCGTCAAAAGCGGCTTGTGATCACTTTCTCAGTCTCTTTTGCATACATAAGCTCAAATGGGCCAGCTGCTGTACAGCTGCCAGCTGACTGACGTCAGACGTCCCAGTCGACTGTTACATGCACCATATGGCGGGAAGGTTACCCTTTCCGGCTGCAAGGCCCTTGGGAGAAATACTGCAAATTGACCCATCGCCCCATCTACACTTGATCACTAGCTACCTATAGGTGCAGCCGCCTTGAACATGCGGCACCGCCGGCATGATGCAATGTTGCTATTTAATTATTACCAACCGCATACACACAATCAACAGCATTGCGGTCTTAGACTGAGCCATAGATGCAGCAATTTCATCGACTCTTCCATGAAGGGTTGAAGCGAACCCTCTGTGTGCTGAGAACTTGTAGCCTAACCCATACTGCAAAAAGTACTGCAAAGGGTTGCATGCTCCTTATAAGGAGCAAATCAAGGCAAGATTGCCAGGCATCTACATAATGAGAACACATGACAACTTTCTCATGTTGACATGCCCAGCAGCTCAGCTTGGAGCACTCCTTCATGAACTAGTTCAAGAACCTCTGGGAAAACCTTCAAAATATACCAGCTGCTGCAGCCACCGGGGGCAGCAGGTCCCTGCCAAGCAACTCCAAGTGCATCAATGCAAGGTGCTGCTCACCATGACGTGTGACACATGTTTCCATAAGACAACAAAGTTGCTTTAAGTGCGCCCAGGGGACAAACACTTTGCGTACAATATCAGACCCAGGATCGCATTATTTGCAAAGAAAGAGAATAGCAGCCAACGTACAGGTGCTCTCCAGAGGGGAATCCATGTCCCAACGCCCACTGGCAGAACACTTGCAGCAGGGACACAGCAGACATCCCTAGCCTACGGAGCTGTGCAGCAATGGGCATGCAGTGTGGTCTTACTCTTCATATCGACACGCAGTCAAGGCAGCAGGCTATGCTGTTCCTTCACAGCACTGTTAGGCAACAACACCCTCACCTATGACCATGTACACAACAGCAAAGCCAGCAGACATACAAGCAACCACGTTACAGTAAGCACATCTTATGCCAGCGGAGTACTCATTGGCGTCCTGCATTCACAACTGCCAGAGGACTGCACTGAGCGCACTTATGGCATCCCAGGCGGCCACAGCATGGTATCTCCAACTACCTGAAAGTTCTGGGGACCGATGGGGAACAGTTCACACTGATTGCAACAAGGATGTCGTTTCAACAGCTGACACATAGACACAGTACACCAACGGAATAGCTTATATGTTTCACATCCGGTGACAAACGATATACAGATGTAGCTACTGTGTTTCTCACAGCCGTTGCAACCATCTGAAGTTGGATATGCTAAACAGAACCTTCAGCTACTGATTGTAACAAGCATTGGCAACACTGACTCACCCCACCATCGCCAGCCATGAAAAATCCACACGCCCTCCCAAGCTGCAACCGGGCCTGTTGCAATGCAATGTTACTGTGTGGCGCTGACGGGAAGGCGGTAACACTGACCCACCCAAAACTCAATAGCCAAAAGCCTAAAGCAATGAACCAAGTTTTCAAGCAATGATACCGGGGAGGACAGTTGATAGACTGGTGAAGTTGGCATAAACATCACATCGCTGGACAACGCTGGACAACACTGCAGGAGGAAGCAGCAGCACAAGAATATCAGTGAGTGATAGAAATGCGCTGTGGGCATCAACTTGCAGGTAGCTTGCCGGCCCACTAAATAACAGTTGCCTTGAAATAATCGGTGAAGCCGTCTGGGTGACCGGCTGCACCACAAGTCAACATGTGCGACCAGGTAGCTCAGCACTGAGACTGCTGGACAGGGGGGTTCAGAAAAACCCCACTAACTGGAGCTGCATGCATGTATTCACACAATGATATGCAAAGACGATCTGGTGAGTGCACAAGATACAAGTAAGTACTGCCTGCGAGCACCTTCTAGAGCCACCTGCAACAGAAGGATTCTTTTAGGTCCATCACAAAAGAAAGGCATATAGCCAACAGCAGGGTCATCCACGAGCACAGCATATGTTTTAGTAATGGACACAAGATACAACAATCCTGCTGCCAAGACCTTGGATATAAGCCTTGGCCAAGCACACTGCCACCATACACAAGGAATGCAAGTTCTCTCAAAGGACAACCCGTGCAATGAGCTGCTGAAAGATGTCAGGGGCCTCATCACAAGTGTGCTGCAGACTAGACCTTCAGCAGTTCCACATGTGATGGCGGCTGCAGCAGTCAGCAGTTGTAAGCCCATCAAGACAGCATAGAGGATGGTGGGATTTGATGTGACTGCAGGAAAGCGGCAACAATGCGCAGTGTCGGAACCACCCACCTTCAGCCATGAGGTTCACATAACAGAAGCAAAAACTACTGGTACTGTCTATCTGCCCTGCTCCTAGGGCAGTCAAACAGCAACTATGACACAACCTGCTATGTGGAGCATGAGCAGTATAAAAAAAACTGTACATGTACTGCAGTCAATCATGCATAAGGACAAGTGCATGCCATGTAAGCATTTGATGCAAGATACAATTTTGCTTGTTTTACAATGACTATGAGTGTCGTCTGTTAGCAGAGCAGAATAGGCACAGCCACCTCTGCGGCCATCAGCAGCAGTAGGATGCCATGGCCGGCTGTCTATCCTAACGCACATAGCACATGCAGCAGTATTGGCTCACTGAGCACAGTGACACAGCAGGAATGCCTGGAGGCGGTGATATCAGCATGCAGCTACAGACGCATGCCAGCTGACAGCTGCACCGCCTTTGGCTGAAGGCTACACGGATTGCCTGTGATTGAACAAGGATACCAGCAGCTAGACCAAGAAGTCAGCTGGTCGCTAAATTCCCGTGACCAAGCGCACAACCCCATCAGCAAATGAAGAGCAGAACCCTGGGGTGATCACAGGCCATGGGATGGATGAGAACCACAATGAACCCCGACAACACCTATCATGCCGTATATAGCAGTCCTAGTACACGCCGCCCATCAACAAGTACTGAACACCTGTGAAGCTTTCAGGAACAACGGCCCATACAACGCCACACAATGCACCTGCACTGCACGCCAGGTGCACCTGTGAGGTGTGTCAATGCACCCACCCAGTGCTGTAAGAGGATCCCCCACTGCCCACACTGGACAATGCGTTCAACACCGACTCGCACGTGCTCAAGGAGATAGCTCAAGGCAAACATTGAACAAGGGTCTGCACAACTGCACACACACTCAAGACAGCTGCTTCAAAGCAGGCACACACATGTGCCACCTGGACTTGGAAAGCAACCAACCTATCAAATAAACTCTACTCTCCCTCAGAAGTAGGTACATGAACATGACATGACTGTGGGTTCAGGTATGTCAGATTTCAGCCCTGCAACCAGCTGCCTGCACAACAATCAGATACTCTATCACACAAGAACCATGAATCACACCAGCTTTCAAGTGTACGCACTTGCATGCATTTGCAGCACTAGATACATGCCAAGTCAAATCAACAAGCAACCAAGCCATAAGAGTGCTGTCAATTCATCACTGTGTTGCTGGCAAAAGCACTAACCAACCCAGATTCTTTCTTCATTGAAACGTCCGCACGCCTGCCCTCTGCCAGCCACCTCTACAAAGCAACACCCCCATTGTCACGCAAGCAAACAAGCAACTGATCACTGGTGATGTACATAGTACTGGCAAAGCCTATACACTGGGCCTGTCGAGCATGCCAAGTCTCCCTTTTGGCAAGGCAATGTACCATTGCCCTGCATGTGGTGGCAGTGCCAGAAGATGCAGGGTGCAACCCTACTAAGCAGTGTCTGGCTGCCTATGGGTTACTTTCACACTTTCAACAACAGAACTACCACATCATATGCACGCCATGAGGTAACTTTGCAGATCATCAAAGAACACACTTGAAATATCCCATGGAACAGGGAGAAAACAGATCCCCAACTTGCTGCATGCTCACACTGTCCTCATAACGACAGGCAACACTTGCCCAAGGCACCCTGTTTTCTGCAAGACGTACGCGGGATTGGTGCATCACCTGCAGTATTGCAAGACAGTCATGAATTCCGCCGCACGCAGCAATAAAGCACAGTGGTGGTGATACAAGCAGCTATCTCTGAACAACAATCAGGCAGCACACAATGTAAATATTCAAAGAACAGACATCAGGAGCTCAGCAGGCGGCAACATGAATCACACTGAACGTTGCGAACATGAGTTGGTATGGATGTTGATAAACGCCCTGACAAGTCCTACAACCACCATGCAATACCCGTCATCGTGCCTTGTACGTACAAGCCTATACATAAACACCGGCAGCCCTCGATGCAAAAATACAACACAAGGTAGGACAAGCCAACAATAGCCAGCATTATGTCCTTGAGTTGAGGGGTGGCATTAAGGCAGCAGAGCTTGGACCTTATTCGCACACATGGCATTTTGCTGCAATGGCTGCACGTGGGCAGGCAGGCAGGCAGCATGAACGAAGAGATGCACCCACAGTAAACCCTGAACAGGCAACAGTGTGTGAATTCAGTCTGACGACGAGCGTCCTAGTTCTGGGTTTCTGATGCCACCATATGCATGCATGGCCAGGATGCCATGCAACAGTGAGCTGTGTAAGCAGGGGGCAAAACAAGGTGTATGTACCTGTAAAGGGAAGACTAAGAGCAGGAAAACAGTGAACCAATCGCACAACTGTTGCACTGTAGGTTGAGGACAATGGTTTGTTGAGCGTGCCATTCTTAGACAGTATGATGGTCAATCGGCCCCCCGCTCTACCACCACCACACAGCAAAACTACCAAAGCCAAACCCCACTGCTGTGGTAAAAAGCAAAAAAACCCCGTCAAGTTCACAGCTGCACTGCCCCACTAAAACTGTCATATTCACAGTAGATTTCAAGTACCCTCAGTCAGTGCAAGGAAGATACACTGCACATCATTCTGGCCTCCTGAGTGACTCATGCACACACTCAACGATCGAAAACCCTGACCTTGAAAGGCACCTCTGGCAAAGCTGCCACTCGCAACTGCTACTCCTGCTGAAACGCTACCAGCAGCTCTGTGCATGACAAAACACTCACTAGAAAGCTGCGCCACGACCCTGATGCAAGGACTGCAGAGGCTAACCAAGGACAGAAAAGTGAAAGGCATGAGACAATGCAAGTCCTGCTGCAGGGCGTGACAATCAGCGATAGGGGCAATTCAGGTCGCGCACGACTTCCCTTCAAGTACAAATTCATTTTAACTGCTGTGAGTGGACACCTCTAGAACTCGAATGCCCCAGCCCCAGCACAGTTAGTCAAATGATTGGAACCACTCGCTGCTGGACTCCTCTGCAGTTGTGAGCACCTGCTCATCACTGCCATCTGGGGGTTCCACAAAAGCAGCAGGCTGCCGCACCACCTTCACCTTACTAGATTCGACACTCCAACTGCTTCTGGAGCCTGCCGGAGGGGCAGCACTACCAGTTGCCATACCTGCAGCGCCGCCAGCAGTGCTGCGGCAGGCACAAGAAGAAGTGCTCCCTGCAGGTGCCTGTGCAGGCCCTCCTGTCATTGTGACAGCAACTGAGGCTCCACTGGCAGTACTGCTGAGGGCCCGACTGGAGTCCCAAGGTGCTGGCTGCTCCAGAGGTTTGTGCTCTGGAACTGCCGCAGGCTGCCGCGCAAATGGCAGGAACAGGGACAAGCGCCGAGAGGCCCTGCGCTTGCGCCCCGCACCCACGACAGGCATGGAGTGGCGGCGCGGGCGGCTGTTGGGGGCTGCTTTGCTGCCATTGGCGCTGGCTGATGATCCAGCGTTCAGCTGCAACTGTCGCCTGACCTCGTACAGCATCTCATTCAGGCGCTTGAGGAGCTGCACATTGCCAATGCAGGCAGAGCAAGGGATTGTGGCCTGGACACTTGAAATACCGAGGTAAACTTGAGAAATAGACTGATTATGGACCTTGCAAGAGTTCTGAGAGACAGCAGGCAGCTGCGCACAGGCAGCCACTGCATACATGATTGACCACCCATCTACCTATTGCACTGTACGCCAAGGTGCCTCTGGGCAACCTCACTAGGAGCCTTACCTGCCGTGCGGTAGGTCTGTCAGTAATGTTCTCTGCCCAGCACTGCTGTGCCAGAGTGACATACACCTCGGGTGCTCCTGGGGGGAACTGTGGCCTGAGGCCTGTCTCACACACGCCATACACAACGTCTCCCTCCAGCAGGCCTCTGAAGGGCCGATCACCAGTCAACAGCTCCCACACTGCAGCAGAGCATCACACACGACTCATCCAGCACAGACTACTGAATGTCGGGCAATGACTGTTCGCGCCAGTATACAATGGGAAAGAAGGCCCTCATCATGTGATCAAAGGGACTCGTCTTGACATGAACTTGCCCATGGGCCAGATAGGCAGTGACAAAGTACCCAGCCACAACACATCATGCTGAAGTGCACATGACTGTTGTCCATTTAACTGACTGCTGGTCAACTTACTGATGATGCCAAATGCATAGATGTCAGCGGCAGGGGACAGGTAGCCGCACTTGATCACTTCTGGAGCCTGATGAGTGATGGTTCCAGCAGCATCAGTGCTGCAGTGGCTCTGCCCAGCCCTCAAGCACTGACTGAACCCAAAGTCACATACTTTGGCGCAGTACTTTGGCCGTGAGTACGCAGGTGGCACACAGTATGATGGGCGCCTTGCCTTGCCAGATGCCTGTGCTGATGTGGCGTCAGCTGTAGCAGCTGCTGATGCAAACGGAGAAACATTGGGAGTTGGTGTTGCAGGACTCCGCAGCGCGCCTAGCTGCTGGTGTGGCAACAGCTGTTGAGGACCACTGGACTGGTTGACATTGTCAAACACTAAGCCGCCATAACCCTTCTTGGCTAGAGCCTCTATGAGCCGCTGCATGTGCTGCTGAGCATCTCTCTGCAAATGCTGATCGTCCGTTGGCTGCACTGCATGCTGTTCCTGCTCTATTTCCATCGATGACTGCTGCTGCGTAGGTTGAAGGCCCAGGTGCTGATCAGAGTCACGCAACAGCCAAGCAGCAGCTGCTGCAGAAGCCAATGGTCGGTTGCTCACCATGTGGTATACACCAGTTGCTGTATCGTAACTCATTCGCCGCTGACCCAGCACCGCTGGCTTCCGTGGCATGCCCAAAACATCCACCCTCTGGGGCCTGGACAGCAAGCTCCCAGATGCTGGGGTGCCCTCTTGGCCCCTCGAGGACCCAACAGTCCCAGCAGCAGCTGCGCATGGTGCATCAAAAATGTCATCAAAGGTCCCGGGAATGCAAGCTGAGGCCCTGCGCACCTTGGCACCCTCTGCAGCACTCAGGTGCCTTGGAAGGGCTTGTGAGCGCAGCAATAAGTCATGAGCTGCAACCCCTGTGCTCCACCTACGCTCCTTGTTAGCACCAGGTGCTGCTGTTCTGCTGGCTGCTGTGCTTTCACCTGGCTGGATGGGGCTCATTGCTGAAGGACAAACAGCCTGGGGTGACACATCACCGCTATGAGAAGGTACAGGCCAACTGCTGTGGCTGCGAATGGCATCAGGCGACGTCAGCGGGCCCTGGATGCTTTGCTCCTGGCAGACATCACCTGTGGCGCAACTGAGCATGCTGCTGCGGCGGCTGCTGTGCCGGCTGCTTCCTGTGGGTTTGAAGTCAAAGCTTCCAGTGAACAGCTCCAGTGGTGGTTCCAGTGCTAGCTGCTGGCCGCTGTTGAGAACAGCATGCTGATGCTCTACATGCCCAGCTGCCGACGACGCGGTTGGGGATGCAGTCTGCTGCAGTACCTGTTGAGCTGTAGCCGGGCACCTGCTGTGACGCAGTTGCTGCTGATGTTGTCCACGAGAGGATGATGTGTCAGCAGCAATCCCAGCTGCTGCATACCCACACTTGTCTGTGCTGGACTGGAACAAAACCTGCACCTCTGCATGCGCTACGTCATCATCCAGCATATCTGCCTCTGCTGTACCATTGCAACTAACCCGCCGAATGCTTCTTGCTGCAGCGATGGAAGTACCAGAGGCCACGGCAGCTGGCAAACATGCAGTATGAGGAGTTGCTCTGTGTGCTCCGCCCTGCTGCAGGTGGTGGTTGACAGACTGTCCTAGATGAAGCTGGTCTGTTGCAGCGCTTTCATGGCCTGCTGCTGCAGAATCCTTGCAGCTGTTCTGAAGCTCTTGCTGCAGACCAGCAGGGCTCCCCAACGCTGTGATCACTGCGACCGCACCCGGCGAGCTGCCAGCAGCCTGTGCTCCAACCTGCTCCTGTCGCTGTTCTGGGTCCGGGCTATCGCTTATGCTGCAGGGCTGCCGCTCACCCAATTCAACAGTAGTGCTTGCTGTTCTGGCTGCCACTGCTGCATGGGCACTGAACAGAGGATGGTGAATCTCTGCACCATCCCATGAACTTCTCCTGCTCAGCAGCCCTGTACCCCTTGCACCCTGGTTGGCAGAATGATCAGCCTGACTGCAGCTTCCAGGCCCTTGGGTGACTGATGGCATGAACGAACCTGAAGGCAGCAGCTCTGCGCTGCTGCTCCAGCTGCTGTGGGCGCTCCAAGCTCCAAGGCTGATGTCTTCCTGTGTGCCACCACAACACCAGCTGCTGCGGCGCTTCCTATGGCCCCTACTGCTGATAGACTTAGCAGTGAGTCGGCCTAAGCACCCAACAATGACTGCTTCATTGGACAGAGCAGTGCCTGTATCTGGCAAGTCTGCATGTGAGCTGTGGCTGCCTGACAGCAGCGCCTGCTGGGCCTCTGCATCAGCATCATCAAGGGGCAGGTAACTGCTGTCGCTGCAGCAGCTGACACAGGATGGGAGGTGGAACGCCACCCTGTGAGGGCTGCCTGCATCTTCACCCTCAATCACCGCCTCGGCTGGAGCAAAGCACGATGACAGCCGCCGGGTCCCCTTGCCATACTTGCCTGCTGAGCCCGAAGCTGCTGCTGCTGCCAGGGTCTGCTGCTCTGTCAAGAACCCTGCCCATGAATGGCGCCTCTCTCTGCGCTTTCTGCCATCATTATGGCTGTTGGCCTTGGACAGTTTAAGCCGCTGCCCTGCACGTGCAAAGCTTTTACTGCTGCTGGCATTGACTTCAAGCTGTGTAGACATCCCGTCTGTGTGGTCTGCTTGAGCAATGTCCTCTTGCTGCTCGTATGGAAATAGACAACCAGCCAGGCCATGGCCTCTTAATGCAGCGGTTGCGGCGTCCATGGCGTCTCCTAGGTATGCAGCAGTCCAGGAATGCCTGCGCATGCGGCCTCTGGACTTGCCTGACACAGCAACCAGGTCATCATGTTCTGCTCCATGGCTGCTGACCCGTCGCAGCGCCAGCGGCATCCTGCCTAGCCCAGATACTGGCAGGTGGATATCCGACCTGCCAGGTTGATACAGAGGGGCTTCTACAACATGGGCATTGCTGAGATGCTGGAGCAGCTGATCATCCCACGACATACGTCTGCTTCTCAATCGCCTGCCGTTCCCTGTCTGCTCCACAGCCAGCTCTACACGCCTTGCTTCTTGAATTTCTTCCCTGGCTGCTTCTGCTGCAGCTGCAATTGCTGCTGCAGCCTCTGCTGCTGAAACCCCTGAGACCCCAGCATGTGAGCAGGTATACTGTTGCCGCAGGATTGCAGCGACAGCAGCAGAGTTGGACGCCACACTGAGGCACATGGCATCATAATTGGCACTAGTCGTGCCATAACAGTAGCTGTGCCTGCGACTGCGGCCATGCCTGTGTTGGCCATAGGCAGCTTGTGCAATTGCAAGCCTTTCTGGCACTTCAGCACTTCTGCATTCACTGATTCTGCGTGAAGACGCAACACGTCTGGCAGCTAATGGCTGGCCATTACTGCTGCTACTTGAGTACTGATCGCTGGCAATTTCACCAGTACCTGATGCTGCACAGGAGAATAACGTGGACTGCTGTGCCTGGTGTCGCTGCTGACCTGACTGCAGCACCCTTGCAGGACTATTCTTGCTTGGTGCTTCCCCATCATCATCACTGCAAGACTGAGCATTTCCATCACCACTATTACTGCTGCCACTGGCGCTGGCACTGGCACTGCCGCTGCCTAGCAGCCTGCTAGGGGCGAGGCTAGGATCCAGACGGCCAGCTGCTGCAGCAGCAGCTAGTGCTGCCTGCACATTAGACAGTGCCCCTGTCCTGCTGAGCCGTCGGCTGCGCCTGTGCTCCCGGGTTGCAGTGTACAGGCTCAGCGGTGCCACATGCTCCTCCTCTGCTGCTTCCTCTGCATGCTGCGAGCTGCTGCTGGTCCGCCGCACTGGCAGCTGCTGCAGGCTGCTCAAGTCAGCTGATGGTGTATTGTCACAGCACTCAATGCTGTTGTCTGGCCCCAACAATGCAGTAGGCGCTGCAGGGGTGTCTAGCTCCATTTCTGCTGCTGCAGAGATGCAGTTAGACACTGCAGCAGCAGCAGCTGAGTCGGGTGCCTGTTCCTGCTGCTCAGTTGTGGCTGCATCACCTAAGCTGCAGCTCATCACGGGCAATTCACCAAAGTTTGCCTTCTGCTGTGACATACACACATTGTCTGCAGCAACGGGGTTGACAATACAAGCGAGGCTGCCTGGTGACATTGAGTCCTCATCTACACCCTGATCACCTTTGATGTCAACATCATCACCCAGACCTGAGTCAGCCGATGCGATACAGCACAGGCCAGACAATGACAGCAAATGACCACTGCTGCGATGTCTGCTGTGGTGGGCACTGCTGCCATCACGCCCCTCAGACGAAGGACTTCTGCTGCCACTGCTGCTGCTGGTGTGTGCATCCCCCTTGCCAATGCTGCTGCGGCAGAATGACCAGCAGGAGTCATTGCTGCAGCGTCTGCTGCGTGTAAGGATGCTGCTGTTGCTGGAGCTGTGGCATAACAATTGCAACCAGCTGCAATCAGAGGTGCTGCCTGCTTCAGAGCCTGGCCGGTCATGGAGAATTTTCTGCACACATCAGTGATTGCACAGTCAGTTGACTTGGTGACCAGCAGCCTTGGCATTGTGATCAACAGCTGTACCTGTCACGCTGATAGCTGGGTAGAGTAAGGACGCTGATGAAGGAGCATGAGAACAAAGGCAACAACACAGCTCTGAAGTAACTTCAAGACAGGACATGCAAGTAGACATCTCTAGGCCTACAAGTCACCCACCAATAGCACATTCTCTGCCTTCAGATCACCATGGCATACATGTTCCGCATGCATATAGGACAGCGCTCGGGCAATGTCCAGTGCAACAGTCAACAGCAGCTCCTGCAAATTATAACACACACTGTGGCTTAACTCCAGCAGTCGCCAGCAGCGCAAGCAGTAATGAAGCACATGGCCTCAGATGCAGCCACAAGCTCTGTTATGTGAGGATGCAAGGCAGATGCCAAGCATGGTGGTGCAGGGCCGGATCATGCGCCGTCGTCACTTACCAGGTCCACGTGGTGACTGTTTGGGCAGTACTGGAAGCCTCGTCCAACCTGCTCTGCGAGTGTGCCGCCATCACACAGCTCCATGGCAATCCAGACCTCAAAGCAGGCATGGCCAGATGGTGTAGTCAGGCCTAAGCCCCGACCATCCAAGTGCAGTAAGTCAATGCCTGTGGTGTGGCTGTCGTTATCAGTGGCCCGAGCAAGCTCTCTGAACCCCTGTTGCTGGTCACTGCTGATGCTGGCTGCAGGCGAACATGGTGTGCCAGGCTCATGCTGCTTCTCTGTCAGCATGGGATGATAGCTGTAGCCCTGCTGTCCATTGCTGTACCAACCAGTTGGTGTTTCGTCCTGCAGTGCGCAAAAATCACACAAGGACTTTGGCTACAGCATTGCATGTTACCCAGCTGATAGTGCTGCAGTGACTTGGGTAGTGGAGCCGTGAGCGTCCAGGGCCATCATAACCTTGACTGTCAAAGAGCACTGCTAAGGAGTACTGGCAGCTGCAAGCTGAGAAGCCAGCATGTGCAAAAGACATTACAACCGAGGCTAGCTAATGACTGGAAGGGGGTACCATGGCAGTGTGAGGCTGCGTGAACTCGCTTACCAAAGAGGAATTGAGGGAGAACTGGCGGGATGACGTGCTGACCACCGCACAATCCAGGAGCCGCACGAGATTCCTGTGGTTGAGCTTCAGGCACAGGCGCACTTCATTGAGTATAGCTGCTGCCGACTCTTCATCCAATATGAGGAGTTTGAGCGCAGCTGGCTGCCCACGGTACGTGCCTGCACAAATTCGAGAGCCATGCTCTGTCAACTGCACATTGTCTTGCTGCTAGGCGTGGATGATGCTCTGTAGCCGGCGGTTGCACAGGTTGGGCTGCTCTTGGCTGCAGATAAACGCACCATAGATGGCTGAAGCTGGCTCGCAAGGCACTCAGGTATCTTGCTACCTCAGCCGCAGGTAAATGGTTAATTGCTTACCAGCATACACACGGCCATAACTCCCAGCAGCAATTAAAGCGCCTGCAGGGCAGGAAGTGGCATATTCTCCTGTTCAGCGCAGGTGTCACGACTTGGAATACGATGCCGACTGGTCTGTGCTAATGGTAGTGCACTGACAGCGCGCATCTGCCATGCTCAAAGATGGCCTCTGCAGGCAACATCGAGGGTAATACTATGCTTAGTAGTCGCCATTGGCTGCTCACCAAGCTTAAACTCCTCTGGGGCCTTGGGTAAGATACCATACACTGCTGGTTCACTGCCGCTTCTGGTGGCCAACTCTCGCAGTAATACCTTCTTCTTATGCTTGGAGGTCCCCTGTACGAGCGCTTCCAACACTTGCAATCTACACTCAGCAACAGGTCCAAGACAGCTGATAAGTCAGTCACCATGTTATCCCACCACAGCTGGGACCGGCTTGCAGCGCTCCGAACAAGATGTCGATAAGTTGCCAGAGCTATGACAGGCAGCTCAGCACCATAGCTCTCACAGTGCAATAGCACGTGATGTAGTTTGGGGCATGGACATACAACAGCGCGAACTGTGCTCGTAGCTTGCAACTACGACTATGCAGCTAGGTCAGAACAAGTTGCTGCCCTAACGCTGCCATGTTATTCACAAGTTGCCCCCGGAGGCGCCTATGTAGAGAATTGAGGGGTCATCATCTTGGAGTCCCGCCGCAGGGTAGCCTATAGGACCCACCTTTGTCTTAACTTTGACGATGCGCGTGTTTCTTCTGGACCTACACTATGATCTGACCGGAACTGCAACGAGGGACCCTGGCCCATCACTCAGGTGTGCGAAGGCCTTAGCGCACGCCTTCTGGTTTCAATCCCTCAACAAACCACTGATCCGTCACGTAAAAGTCTCCTTGCATTTACGGCAGGGCCATGATGGTAGAATGCTACGATGTATCCATAGTCGACTTCAATCCGACAGATATTGGGTTAGTTCAATCAATAATAGTCCCACATGATTGTTGCTGATGATGGGATGATGATTGAGTGGAACACAGCTCCCAGAATACGCACCCTCCAAACTCCAAGGTACATTGCTCACTTTGCGTACACCCAACTGGGCGCCAGAATATATAAGCGCGACGTTTTTGTGTCATAACCATGTATTCTCGTGCAGCTCATTTGCCGACAGATGAATCACTGCAGATTGCATGGCGTACGAATACGGTTGATCTAGTTATCTGCTCCGCACTTATTGACAAAAACTTACTTACAAAGCACTTATTTGCTTCATATCGAAGATCATATGTGCACGTGCTGCTCTGCGTCCCAAACACTGCCAGTCACAACCACCAACTGCTACAGCCTTGACTCTGCTGTGGCCGATGTGTGCCCAGCCCCGCTCACATGTGGTGCGTTGAAACGCACCAGATCGTGGGGCAGACTGTCGTTCATCCTGCAGGACTGGACGCAGCTAGTCCTGTCAAAGACCAGGCCAGTTGCAGAGGCCAATCAATGCAGCTCACTGAGGCCGGGCATTTTTTTCTGCATAAAATGCTTTCATGTACTCAACACACTCGTCCTTGCTTCCCTGAGGATGAGCCAGCTGCCAATCCATCACTGCTGCAGTGGCCTGGCCCAATTCCGGGCCCTTTGGAAGATTCAGGATGTCCATCAACTGTGAGCCAGCCAGCAACAGGAGGAGTGCAGGCAACATATCAGCACTTATGGCTAGAGTGACACAATGACTCTTGATTACCTGTCACTGTGATATGTTGTGAATGCCATGCAGGATATCAATTCCCCGAAATTAGATGACTCCAGTAGCTGCAGCTGGGGGCCAAAGACAACAAATGCAGGCAAGACTCATCAAATGTTGTTGGACCACGGAATAGGACGGTCTCCCTCTCTCTATGCACAGTGTTCTGAACTCCAATCAGGAGTGACCACCCACCTGTTTACCATCCAGTAGCGGCTTCCATTGCCAACAGTCTTCCAGTCCAAAGGCGGCAGCAGCTGAAAACATTGCCCTGACTTCTTCAACATGCTGCAAGAGCTGCTGCTTCATGCTGTCAGGCCCCTGCTGACTCCTGGGACCTTGGTTGAATGCTGCCGGAGTGCTAGCAACAGGTGATGCCTCAGCAGACACTGTTTCTACTCCAAGAGGTACAGCAGCAGGCAGCTGCAGTAACGGCATGAGGACCACACCTAGCTTCCAGTGTCCTTTCAACTGCCGAATCACACGGCCGACTTGTATGCGTACCTCTTCTGGTGAAATGTCCACAGCACCTGGTGCCAGGCGGACACACAATGCCGGAACCAGCAGGTCCAGAATGAAGGTGTATGCTCTATCCTTGCTGGCGTTGCAACACCACAAGCAGGCCTGCTAGCTGATGAATGCTATGCGGCAGCTTACACATTCTGGGCCCTAGACTACTGACTGTGCTGCCTATGGATTTCATGTTGACAGCAGCCTCACAAAGCCAATGGCCATGGCACAAAACCGCATCAAGGAAGTCAGAACTGTGGTGGCAGAGCTGCCATCTCTCCAAACACCTGGCTGATGCCTTGGTGGCATTGAATTGTGATGCCCATTCAACAAACCCACCTGATCCATGAATAGCCCTGTAAGCCTCTGCTAGATTGGTCACTTGCGTGTGCAGCAGCGCCACACCATCACCCTCCTTGGTCCTCCATTTCAGTGACTCCCTGATGATGTGTGCCGTCGCAGGCTGCTGTTTGTTGGACTTCCCAGAATAAGTCAGGGCACGCACTGGCATTAGCAGAGCTGCCAGCAGCAGCAACCTTTTATCCTCAGGTGACAGCTGTAAAGCATGCAACAGCAGGAGCAGCAGCTTCACTCCAAATAGCAGTGGCAATGGCAATGTCAGACTGGTTGTACAGACCCTGCGCCGAGTATTTGCTGTCCTGAACAACAGAAGCATAGTTGATCTGCCGACCATCATTTTATGACAAGAACAGCCACCTGGTTACTGCTGGTGTTGTATGTAACTGGCATTGCAATTGAGGTTGAATTCTGCCACCCTACTAGTGCCCCTCGCTTAGGACTGGAATATAAAAGGTACACGCTTGCTGGGCTGAACATCAGGCTGCAATGGGGTGTCCTTGCAGGATTCTTGCCCAGCTTGTGATCACAGCACTGACCAGCAAACAATAGCACTGACAGGTATACTGTGTATGTGTGTCCCCCAAACATGGACAGTTGTGGAATCTGCTGGGTGTGGACTTGCAAACATCCTCACGTCAAGGTGGAGTTCCGTCAAGAGTTCTTCTGCAGCTGCCATCACCTCCACACATGGACCTCCAAAATCACCGCTCAGAAGTTGCTGCAGCTGCGGCGGGGGAGTAAACACTTGGTAAAACAAGCTCAGCTGCTGTAGTAGTCGCACTGCTGCTGTAGGAGCCGCACCTGCACAGTGTTAATAATTGGTGTTACATCGATGCATGTCAACGATCGTGTGTGTGTGTGTGTGGGGGGGGGGGGAAGGTGATCTGGGGGCATCTCTGCAATGGACAATTGCACTTGACTGGTTGGTCCAAGACACGATGCCAAGATGGTTGACACTGCCTTTCAATGAATGCTGTGACAACTTACCGTTGAACATTCCTTCCAGTTCGGTGCCAATCCTTTCTCTGCTGACTTTTGAGCCCAGTGCAACTCGTACCTGCCAAAGTGTCATGACAGTTGATACATGTCAGTTAGGAAGTTTGAAGGTCGCCGAGCTGGTGTGCAAAATAAATCTCTGTGGAGCCTAGAAAGATTGGTTGCTAAATCAACCTGCCTTGTTGACCTTGATGTGACTAACACACTGCTGAACGCATTACCTCATCCCGTGTGCCCAGTTGCAAGGCAGGACACAACTTGAAATCATTGCAGATACGTTATCATTGTGCAGAAATCTTTCAGGCCATCCTTCCTTGCTCATTTGTGGGCGGTTTGTTTGGTTGCAGTCAGCAAGATGAAAGTGAATGTGAAATGGGGAAAGGAGCTGTACAATGATATTGAAGTAGACACCAATCAGCCTCCGATTGTGTTCAAAAGTCAGATATTTACGTTGAGCGGTGTGCCACCTGAGAGGCAGAAAGTACTTATCAAGGGAGGCCAGCTTAAGGACGACGAATGGGGCAAGCAGCAACCGAAAGAGGGAATGACGATCATGATGATGGGCTCGGCAGACGAGGTCAAAGTAGACGCCCCTGTGAATGCTCCCAAGTTTGTAGAGGATCTACCAGAGGAAGAGCAGAATACGCTGGAGACAAAGGCGTATGGCTCGGGGTTGAAGAATTTGGGCAACACATGCTACATGAACAGCACAGTACAGTGCCTATACAGCGTGGATGGTCTGCGTGATGCTTTAACACAGTACAGTCCAGCATCCCTGTCAGATCCCAACAGCAGTCTTGTGGTAGCTGCTAAGGAGCTGTTCCAGGACCTGCAGAAGGGTGGAGAGGCTTTTCCGCCCTTCAAGTTCCTGCTTACATTGCGTCAGCGCTACCCACAGTTTGCACAGCAGACGAATGAGGGCCTGTACATGCAGCAGGATGCTGAGGAGTGTTGGACACAGGTCATGTACACCCTCAAAGAGCAGCTCAAGGTAAAGGTGTCCCCCTTATTGTGTTTGACACTGCAAGAAACGGATGGCTGCCAGCATGGGCGCATTTTATGGCCAGCTTGAGGATTTCAGGTCCCGTGCCACAATATGAGTAGTTTAGAGTAAATCCCTGGAGGGCTGCCCTGCGAGATGTGAATTTGGTCGGTGCTGCGTGCAAACAAAGTCAACCTTTGCTTGTTTGCTGCATTATTACAGGACACAGATGGGCAGGCGATCATTGACAAGCTGTTTGGGGTGAAGTTGCATGCCAAACTTAAGTGTGAAGAAACAGACGAGGAGTTTGAGGTTAGCAGCTGTTTCTTCAACCTGTGTCTTTGAATAGCGTGTATCTCTGAGCAGGATCAAACCCCGCCCATCATGCTTACCTCAAGGTGGTATCTGCAGGCCACCTTGCTTCTTGCCAATGGCCGACATAGCCAAGAAGTCGATTGCGCATGGTGTTGGACCAGCAGAGAAGTGCTATTGTTCAGTTGTGTTAGTCTTTCTGTCAGCAGTGACTGGCTGCTGCTGCTGCGGTCGGTTTCTTGTGCTCACGTGCATGCCATGCAGGAGAGCAGCACCACATACACACTGAAGTGCAATATCAATGAGAGTGTCACCTATCTGCATCAAGGGATCACCCTGGGACTGACTGAGGACAGGGAGAGGAACAGTGCGCAGCTGGAGAAGCTGGCACTCTTCAAGGGCACAGCCAAGATTGCAGGACTGCCCCCGTACCTCACAGTGCAGATGGTGCGGTTCTTCTACAAAGTTGCAGTGCAGCAGAAGGCCAAGATCTTGAAGAAGGTGCGTCAGCAGGTGTTTCACGTTCTGCAATGCAGTGGTCACAGAGTAGACATGCTGTCTATCAGCCCCTTGGTACATTGACTGTTGGGTGTACATCCAACAGCTTCGGCAGCTTCAAGATTTGAGGTCCAGCGAGAGTGGAGAGTTAAGCGCCAGTGACCAATCACACTGTTGTCATGCTAAACTCCGTCACTAGATCTGTGTGCACAGCCAGTCAGTGTTACACAGCAGTATGGGCTGTTGTGCAGCAACTTATGGTCATTATCGCTCATGTCTGTGTTACTTGGCTGTTGCTCAGGTCACCTTTCCTTTGGAGCTAGACGTGTATGACTTCTGCACAACCGAGTTGCAGCAGCAGCTAGCACCAGCACGCACAGCACTCAAGGACTACCAGGATAAACAGGCTCTGGTAAGCCCACTGTCTCCCAGGCAACGTCCCCAAGTTGTACTTGAAGTTTGCAGGATACTGATGCCTTCAGCTTTCTGGTGGTGCTTTACAACAAAAGCATCTGTATACTGTGAAAGTGACCCTACAGTGATTGCACATTGCCGTCAAATCTATGCAAGGCACCAGTTTTGTCATTGCTGTTGCGGTTGCCATGCCAGCTTATCTGGGCAGCAGGGAGACCTTGCTCCTGCCTGCTGCCACCTTTCAGCAGTGGCTACAGGTAATGTGACATCTGGGTGACCCAAGCAGTGCTTGCATGTTTCTGTTTGTGTTGCAGGAGAAGAGGACAGCCAAACAGCTGAAGACAGAAAATGGCCCTAAGCCAGCACCCTCAGCACCCTCAGCAGCAGCTGATGTTGATATGAAGGACGCCGATGCAGCAGCTGGTACATCATCATCTGCAGCAGCTGGAGCAGTAGTGGCTGGAGCACAGACAGGTAAAGCATTCGCCAGTGGTGTTTTGGCATGTAAGCACTCACTGCAAAGCATTAACCCTCCGCTCGACAGTAGTGAATGGGCAACAACAGCACAATGAGCTGACTGAATCTTTTTGATGCACACTCACACAACATGAAATTGAGATGATTGGTCACGGATGATGAGGTGAGTTGTTTGATGCTTGTTTCTGCCAACCACGCATTCTGGTGCAGCAACAACAGGTGCCATGTGTACTGCAGGTCGGTATGAATTGACAGGCGTGCTCACTCACAAAGGCCGCAGCGCAGACTCAGGTCACTACGTGGCTTGGGTGAAGCAGCAAGACGGTACATGGGTGCTATTTGATGATGATGACCTGCTCATGAAGACAGCAGAGGACGTGCTTTCCCTTAACGGTGGAGGAGACTGGCACATGGCGTATCTACTGCTGTACAAAGCCGTTACAGTGCCAGAAGCAGCAGTACCAGCAGCAACAGCAACTGACAGTGATAAGCCAGCAGCAGCAGCAGCAGCAGCAGCCAGTGATCCAATGGGATCCTGAGCGCAGAAGGTTCCGCTGGGAGGAGTGTGACATAGTGGACACTATATATGATGCTGGTGATCAACTTGTGTTGCATTGGCGTCTGTGCTGCTATCATCCCACAGTCATTGCCAGCTGTTGGCCACCACATGGCCACTGACATTGATGCAGGTCTCTGGCATCATGGATTAGTGCATTATGATGTGGACAGCAGGCTTTGCAGGGTAACTGATTGATGGCCTGACATGATGGACATGGATTAGTGATGAGGACTGCAGCCAGCTGATGAGAGAACACTGGAGATGTTCATTGCAGTGGTGACTTAGGGTGAGGGACCCCAGTTATGACCGTTGAAAGTGACAAGTGATGCGGGCATTACTGCCGCAACTTGGGTGTTGAATCAGAAGTGCCAGAAAATGAAGACTGCTGCAGCCCTCCTTGCAAATGGCACTGTTACTCGCAGTGACCTGTAGCTGTAATCACTCACTGACTGGCGTACAGCTGACTATGTGAGGTAGCTATACGACAGTAGCAAAGTACAACAAATGACCTCACTTGGCTGCTCAAGTGCCTCCTTCAGCTGACTATGTGCCACTTAGTCCCAACCATAGGCAGTGCCTAGTTTCCTAAGCCACCACTGGTGATCACTGCCTCAGCCCAACTAAAGGAAGTGGCTTGGACCCACCATACTGTGTAGCTGTACAAAAACACCATTAGTGCTGCACAACTACAGATCATGGTGGGTTTAGGCTACTTCTTGGGATGCAGTTTGCCCAAAGGATTGTAGTGATGTACCACCATCACTCAAGAGTTTAGCAAGTCTGACCTCTTGGGCCATTGAGTGACACAGTGTATGCACTGACTCACCTCTTCACTGGCTGCTGCTTGAAGGATTGCTGCATCTGGAGCGAAGCCAAACCTCGTGGCAAAGCGTACTGCCCGCAGCACTCGCAGGGGATCTGCAGAAAGTGGAATATGCACATGCGGCTCTCACACACCAGTGATACGGGGCAAAGCCAACCAGTGATTGTACCATACATCCACGCAGACCGGGACAAGCTTGACAGGCTGCTTGATGCTCACTGCTGCCCCTACCGCTTGCCATCTGCACTGCAGCAGGTGTGCATCTCTGGAAGAGGCAGATGGCTTCTCACATCTATGCCCGCCAGACAGTCACTCTAGCCTCTTCAGCAACACTCACCATCTTTGAAGGTCTCACTGGGTGGCAGGGGTGTCCTCAGTATGCCACTCCTGAGGTCATCAATCCCCTTGCCTGTGAAGTCCTCCACAATATCTTCATTCAGGTTGTAGAACAAGCTGTTGATTGTGAAGTCCCTGTGTGAGCACAGACATGAAAATTAGCCGGGCCCACACGTAATCTATGCTTGGATCATGCCAGGCTCCAATTGGACGAGCACAAAGCAGTAAATGCATGAGCCAGGGTGCTGCTCAAACGGGAGTACAAGACCATGAATTGTGGATAGATATCAGCCAGAAGCTCTGTGGCTGAGGCAGCTGCTGCAGTGTACCTTCTCATGGCATCCTGCACTGGTGTGCCAAACTCCATCTTGGGTATTCTGCTGCCTTCTGCATACGTCTCTGAGCGCAGATTGACCAGGTCAATCCACAGGGAGTTCACTTTCATTCGTGCTGTCTCTAGGTGCTTAGACTGCTCAGGGTTACTTTGGATGACTGCAGCCCTGTGGGTTTCTTTCCCCTGGGAGGATAAGTACTCATTAACCTGCAGCAACATCCATGATCCCTGGTACATGCTGCTGGTCTGCAGATAATGGTACGCTGCTGGGGTGTGCGCTCGGTTCTGCTGCTGTCATTGGTGTTGGTGTTGGTCATTGAGCACTGCCTGGAAACAAACATCTCTGAGAGGCCAACAGACAGGAGTATCGTAATTCATGTGTAGGCACGCCGAGCCTGCTGAGACTGCCAGGTGAGTACCAGACAGTGGACTGTTAACAGCAATGTGTGATGCAGCAGGTGCTGCCAGGTGCTGCTGCTCCACACCCTAGCTGACGGTCTATGCACAGACTGCCAACAAGAGCTTGCTACAGCTGCTACTGCCTGAAGAAGGTGCAATACCAGCCACCGGCTTTGCCATGCCGTGTATGCTGTGTACCTTGTCAGCAAAGTCCTTTCCCAGCATGTTGTCCAAAGCAATGTCAATGTCCTTGGACTCCTTGCCAAGCAGTTTATCCCGTACCCAGCCTCCAGCTGCTCGGAGAACAGTGTTGGTTCCGGATAACTTTGCTGCAGCTAGAAGAGTATCAAACAGAGCTCGCTCTTCAGCAGTGAGAGTAATCTTGTCTTGCACCATGGTGACAGGCACTGTATGCTGCAAATTACTGCTGATGGGCGTACTGAATGCCAGAGACGAGGTACAAGCAGCTCTATCACGTTCTGATGTTTGTAAGTGTACAATGCATCGTCTACGAAGGCAAGTGATACGAGCGGCTTTATGCAGGCAGTGCCAGCGTTGTGGAAGCACTGCTGCAGATATGGCCATAAGGTGACCTGGCAGGTCCTGAACTCGGCTAAACCACGGTTATAAACATATTATGTGTCAATGATAAGAGTGCTGGCCTTGATCAGTTGCTGGAAAGCTATAATTTGGCTGCTACGGTACTCCGCGGCCAGTACAATGTGGCGTCGTTTACATCCTAGGCCGTTGTCATACAAAGAAACACAACTCCGTAAGAGCCGCCACATCACAATCCCGATTGGATCCTCCCCAACTTCCATGCCAGCCTGAAGCGACTTCTGGCCTTCGACAAGTTGCTGCGTGTTTCGCAAAGCTGCGATAGTCCGTGTTTAGGGCTTCATCTGCAGCTTTCTCTGGCTGTTCTGGCAACTGCAACCAGCTGCTAGTACCGTCACCTATTGTTCAGATGCAGTACACTGCCAGACACAGCTATGACACACACCAACACATGGTTCATGTGTAAGGAGCTGAATTTGTGAGGTAGCCTCAAAAGCACAGATTAATACACATCAAACCGTATCTTGGTCACGATATCTAGGTCCATGAGGAATCCCATCCAGGACATGGCAGGCCTTGACTTCAAGTTGACACTGTGTTGCACGGCTCAATTTCTTTTACTGTCACTGGCAATTTGCAGAGCTCATGACACATGCTTGCTGTAGCCTAGCTGGAATGTCAAGTAGTGTCACATTCACATCACATGAAAGTCGGTTTCTTTCGTTTTCTGGCTATCTGCCGCTTCATGTATTCATCATCACTGCTATCTGCATCACCCTTACTAACCTCTTTATGCCTTCTACCAGTGTCTTTACCTAATCCCACACCGCCTTTAAATTTGCCATGACCACACCCTACACCATTATCATCAGCATCATCTGCTGTTGTCCGACCATACCTGCTGGACTGTGCTCGCTGCTTTTTTTGTGCTGCTTCTGCTTGCCGTCGCTTCATCTGTTGCTGTATCTGCTGTTGAAAGCTGCGAGCCTGCGTATAGAAGAAACACAGAAACAGACTAATTTTTTGCACTCTGCTACTGCTTGTGATGCACAGCACATGACCAATGCAGCATGCTCTTCAAGAGAGAACAGCACTACTGCTGCCGTGTGCTGCAGCAGCCACACCATGCACTGTTACCGATACTATCCAGCTGTCAGTCTGCATCCTGGCCAACACCCTGCTTCTATTACTGCCTTGAAAGTGGTGCCATTGTCGATTATGCTGCTGCACCCCTGCCTGCTGTGGCTCAAGCATACACCATACCTCCTCCTGCCGTAGCTTAGTTCTTCTTTCCTCTGCTGCAGCATTTAATTCAACACGCTCAGTCATGCTTGCAGTGGCAGCAGCTCTTTCAGCAGCTCGTTGCAGAGCTGGCTCTGTATCACGTAGCCTGGCCGCCTGCAGCAAGAAGGTCAGGAGTGTACTCGGTGGTGGTGCTGGGAAGGCTGCATAGATGAACCATTAGGTGCATGATAATGAAGGGATTAAAGTCAGTCTATTATGTACAATGAAGGTGGCTGTGGATGAGACTGCTGCAGGCCTTGCTTGGATCAATTGTGCAATTGGAGGCAGTTGTGGCTTGCCACTATTGCTGATAGCTGTGATTGAGAATGCAGAATGCAGAGATGCCACAGACCCACCAGCTTATCTGCATCTTTCAGCTCGTTATATGCCTCCTTCAGCTGTTCAAATGCCTGCCGGGCCTCATCTGTCGGGTTCTTGTCTGGGTGTACCAATATCGACAGCTTTCTGTATGCTTTGCTGAGCTCACTGCTTGTTACTGGCCACTCAGCCTTTCCCAGGTCATTCAGCTGTGGCCCAGGCAGCTGCAGCAGCCTGCAGGTTGCCACCGAAACGGTGACAGCGGGCAGCTGTATCAGCAGTGGAAAGTGGATGACTGCACGTCAGCTGTGTGCCTGAAGCAGCAGCTGCTGTCATGTTCTTGCCAAAGTGATTCGGCCTAGCAGCTGCACGACACACTCCAGGAAGCCACAACTTTGCCATCTAACACCTGGGCCCGCCATCACGTCTGCACCGGCTAGATCAAGTCTGCTGCTGTTGTCCCTGCCAACTCACCTGAAGTAGTCTCCATCTTTGTGCGCAAGTCCAATGCGTTGCACGACATCATCTGCGGTCATTTGTGTTGTGATGTTGCGCAAAGCATCTTCCTTGCTTTGCTCTTTCTCCTTTTCCTTCGCAAGTGCTGAGCCAGTGACTGCATGCACAGTGCCATGGGCCTTGTTGAAGGCCCTGTCGAAGAGCCTGTCCATACTCGCTAATGTCTCATCTGACAGTCTTGTGTCTAACTACAAGTGGCCAGTATGCGCTCATGTCTACTTGCACTTGCACCTCCCCGCCTTCATCCGTAGAGCGCATCTCAGCAACAGCATTCACTTTGAGACATGTCACCGAAATAATCGCAATGAGGTCTGCTGCTACCAAATTGCGCATGCTGCCAACTTTGAATTCCTAACCCTAGGGCATAGCTACTGCTGTGCTGCATATTCCTCACGCCTACCACCATTGCAGTCAGCAGCAGCACGCAAAAGGAGTGCTGGATACTCTGGATGCCATCGTAACGGAGAATCTAGCTTGACAAAAGCTTTGTCTGATGCAACATTCTCACTTGCCGCAAGTACTACGTTCATGATGATCACTCCCAGTGGCCCAGTTGAACCTGCTGGCATCACAAGTCAGTTACCCTGGATCAATTCTTCACAACCAGTACTTTGCCAGCAAAATAAAATAACCTCAAGCCTGTGCAAATGCGGGGGAGAAAGAACTGCGACGAGTCCAAAAGCCAGTGAGGTACCTACTGAGCTCAACCACTGTGCCAGGCCGCATCTGGGCCATTGTGTGACAATCAGGCTTTGCTGGCAGCACCCATCAGGTGCAGACGTGTGTAAGAGCTGTACACATGACTCAGGTGCACCACTCCCACATACTATAAAGGTTTGATATGTATCTACTGACACCAACATTGAGTCATATTGGCACTGTGACAACAACATATGCTTGCTTGCTAAGATATGCAGCAGCTACACCACACAATGTAAGGATGTACCAAGTAAATTCAACGAACCCCCAATGCAAGGTCAACACTTGCTGCTACACGATGGTTGTGCAGCCAGGTGCAATGCAGGTTATCTGCGTCACAACAGAGCCTCTCTTCCTGCGCTGAGCGCCAATCAGGAGTAACAGCACTGCACACTGTGCTACTGTGATGCTGTGGTACTGCCCTTACACTGCCCCTTGTACTGACCTTCGGCACCCTAAACTCTCAGAAGTCCACTGATAAAGAGCACCGAAGACAACCAGGTTGGGATCTGATCAACAAGACATGCAGCTACAGCAAAACTCCCAAGCAAGTTCATCATGCTTGCGCTTGTCAACAACCTGTTCCTTCCCAATCTGCACACAATGGCGGTGGTCCAGCGTCACATGATCACACAGACACCTGCATTGACCTCTGCAATATGTCCCTTTCTAACCCATTGCATCAAGTGAAGGCCTGCAGAGTGGCTGACCTGTTTCTGCTGCTCATGCGTACTTGCTGTCCCCGATAATGTGTCCACCAAAGTATGGTGCAATCTCAACCACGCTTTGACCGTACTCCACAGCATCACCATCGTCAGCCTTGTACGTCACAATCTCACCAGCTTGAGGGGCCTGCAGGAACAAACGCAGGTAGACACATAGCCATATCAACAGGGCTGTATGAGATCAACACCACCACAAGTTTGCATGAAGAAACTGAAAGCTGGCTGCACAAGAGCCCCACTCTGATGTAAGTTGCTGCCAGTGGACATTCATTACTGCTTTATGCAGGTCCACTGTTGCCATCTGTTGGTAAAACACATTCAGCGGCTGGCAGGGGGTGACTACAGGCCAACTGGCACAGAGTCTGCACCACAATCCAAGAAAAACCTGGGCCTATTCCTGTTCAAGCCTCGCAACCCAAAGACAGCAAGTCCACCCATGCTGGCAAGCCCATGCACACAGGTAACAGAGATACCAAGCCAGCTGTTGGTTGGCATGCTTACAAAGCCACCTACCTTGATCTCCACAAAGGTGCCCAGCTGCTCAACATAGCCCAGTGTCTGGCCCTTCTTGACCTGGTCACCAACATCGGCAACATTGCCCTTGCCCACTTTTTTACCTCCTGCATATCTGCCTCGGCGGAAGACACCAACCTGAACAACAGAGCAGACATAAGAAGCTCAGCACAGCACACAGCACTGCTGCATCAGCAGCTGCCTGCAACCCAGGCATTGGAGAGCTTGGAGGCCACCACACTGCAATGAACCCCACAAGAGTGGTGCGGTTTAACACCAGCAGGAAGGCAGCCACAAGCAGAGATGTATCGCAGTTACCTTTGGAGTGTTGACATAGACCAGGCCCTCATCCATGCTCTCCTCGGGCTCAGCAGCATCTAGACTGACATATGCTGGTAATGCTGGTGCTGCTGCCACTGGTGCTGCTGGCACTGCCATGGCAGGTGCTGCTGTGGCTTCAAAGGCAGGGCCGTCAATGTCACGGCGCACCTTCAAATGGAAGGTCCCCATCTGCAGCAACATGAGTGTGGATGTTCACAAGGGTGGTTGCATGTTGTATTGCAAGGAGAAAAAGACATTGCTTGATAGCTGAATGCACTGTGATTGTTTATTGTCTATGTGGCCAACAGTCTGCTGATCTGCTGCTACTAGTATCAACAGAGGCACGTAGAGTGTTCTGGGCTGAAACCTCCCTGCCCCCCCCCCCCATGACCCAGAGAGGCAGTGACAGGATGGTGCTGATAGCGTCCTAGCAGGTGGGATGTGAACAGTGTAATTTGCCTGGAAAAAGTCTTCAATGACTTGCTGCAGTGTTGTTAGATGCACATGATGATGGGCATAATCACTGTGCATGGATGCTGCACCCTTCGCAGTGAAACATGGCATAGGTCATCACATAGATAGCTGTGCCTTGTTTGCGGCTGTCATTGCTTGATCATTATTCTATTTAATCAGCTTCAGGAGAGCAACCATTCCAGCTTGCTGCCTCTCACCTTCAACTCCATCTCAGCAATCTCAGTGTCTGCGACTAGTGTGTTCAGCAGTTGCTGTACCTGCAGACATTTGATAGGCTGGCTGAGTAACTGCTGACCTACCAACAGCATCCAACCATCAATCGTTGTTCTATCACCAATCCACTCAGTGCAACAACACCTACACAACTGGCACACTACTGAAACCAGCGAGGCTACTGCACTGCATCACCAAATCATGAGCTGCCACCCATTGAAAGAAAAGTCGCACGGAGATGAAATAATACTCGTTTTCCTACCTCAACAGTCGATGGAGCTACATCGGGTCCGTCTGTATATACCTCTTCAGCTACAATCGAACGCCCAGGTCAGCAACTTCGCATTTCATCTCCATCAGCATAGGTTTGCCCTGCACGCACCCTCTACTTTCTTTTCTACTTCCTTATCAACCTTGACAGCTCTAATTGGCTGAATGCGGGTTAATGCTGCTGGTTTCTGCAGACGGCAGCACGCCCTGCTGAACGCGCTCCGATACAATGAAGTCATTGCGGCTGCCATATCTAAACACTGTTGCTGTAGGTTTTAGTTTGCGTAGTTGACTTGCCCACTGCGAGCGTTTCAACCCAGCGCTGATGCCGATCCTGCCCACGTTGGTGGCAGAAAAAACACTATGCTAATATAAAAGCAGGTGTTCGGGTGTTGATCTGGTCTGGTGTCTCGCTGGTCGGAGTTTGAAGCGACATGAAGTTTTAACTGTCCGGGACCTTGCCAAATAAGTAGTGTGTACCACCACCTGGCGATCAGCCGCTATTACCAGCACTCCTCAGGAACGTACAAGCGATCAGGTTCATATTCATACCTGACTCATCGGCAGACCTTGCGTCACAAGTACCTACCAACCTGTATTCCCCAGGCCAGTTCTGCCATGGACAAAACAGCTGCAGGGTTGAGGCAGTACTATGTAGCTGTGGGTGAAGCAGATGCTAAGCTGGTGCGTTCCTGGACCTCCTGCCCAACTCTGCTTATCTTCACATGTGATCAACAGCAGCAGCTGGTCCTCTATGTAACAAATGTGCAGTTATGTGGCATCGTCGATAACTTGCAGACAACGCTCGTGGAGCTGCTTCAAGCCCTGCAAGTGGACACCAGGCTAGCTTTGGCTGTTGCATGCAGGTATGAAGGCAATAGCTAAGCAGCAGCTCAACCCATCTTAGCAGCTTCGCGCCTTAATCTAGCCATGAAAGGTCTTTCTTTTGGCTGCAAAGTGTTTTGCAATGTACGATCGCCAGTGCCAGCATTAGACAATATGAGGTTGCAGCTTCCAGGGACGAAAAACATGTGGTTATTATAGCCCACTACAGCAGGCCTATCATAGTGACTAATTAGCCAGAATGCCGCGGACAACAGAGCCACAACAACAACTGCAGGTTGCGAAGTCATCACAGCTGCAGGGTGTTGTGACAATTTGAAAGCAGCCATGGGTTCCAGCAGTACTACCTGCAACATGTGGGTATGCAAGCAGCAGCAACAGCTGGAGTTCAACCTTCCCAACTGGGACAAAAATAAATGCAACTCCTTCTCTTGCATCCCAATGCCTTTCATTCACTACCTGCCTGTCTTCTGGCCTGCTGACTGGAATCTTAATGCAGTTCACGCGACTCGATTGATGCTGTCGTCCATGTGTTGAATGCATGTACGGGCTTCAACATTGCTGTCCTGGTAAGCCAGGCATGGGGATCGCCCATCACAGTTGTTAAGCACTCCTGCTGCACTCCACTTGATTAAAGAGACTATTCACATTCAGCAAGACAACGTATGCGTTTTGCTTACACTGTATGTGTAGTATACATGGCGCCTTTCTGTTTGTCAACACTCCGTTGACTTGCGTGCCTGCATCCAAGGCTTGTCTTTGCTGCTCTGGTGTCTCAGTACATGATTAGCCGACGCACAGCAGTACTTCCACAACCTATCAATACAGCAAGGCTTCCAGACCACAGTTGCTGCTCCTGCTGTTCTTTGTGCTTCTCCACAGCATGCTGACCTGGAGATCTATGACATGGAGCAACAGATCCTGCAGCTGAGACGGAATCTGCAGCATCACCAACAGACAACAGAAGGTACGCTGCCCTGAGCAACCAACACCTAAGCATGGGCTCTATGCACTGCACCAGGAGAAGGTCGGGATTCTCAGACACTTTCAGGCTGTGGCAATGGATGTGATTTTGGTGGTCTGCAGTCCACCAGGCATTCTGTGGTTGCACAAAGTCATGCCCTGAACCATACATGACTGTTTTACTGAGCCACATGGCACACTTGAGCAGCAGGTGCCAATTGGTTGTGTTTGGGCCTAGAGTCTTTGTTCACTTGAATGTATGCTCTTTGGCTGGAACAGGTGTGCACCAGGCAATGGCATCACTGGAGCAGGCCGATCAAGCACAGCAGCAACAACAGCAGCAAGATCAGCCACAGCTACAGCAGCAGCAACATCATCCACGGCAAGCACCTGCAGCAGGAGGAGACGGGCTCCATCAAGCAATGGAAGCAACGCCGGCTGCACCCTCTGACAGTGGCAACAGCACTGCTGCAGCAGTACCAGATGATGGACGGTCGCTGGTGTTAGTAACAAGTGATGTAGTGCTTAAGAACCTGAGCAAAGACCTTCTCCCCCTAGGACTGCCACTTCTACTGCAGTATGACCTTCCAGCTAGCCGTGATGTGCTGCAGCGGCGGCTAGCAGCAGTGTTTGGCAGCAGCAAAGAGCGAGGAAGACGATCAGGCAGGCAGGTTGTTATTGACTTTGTTACTGCTGGTGATGTGGCGGCATTCAGGGCCAGGGAGAGAATGAGCAGTGCCCCAGTACTGGAGATGCCAGTTCATGTCCCCGACATATTCTGTTGACCCTCAAGCATGATTGAATCATGCAGTGTGCAAGTGATCTTACTGCTCTGGACTTTCATTCCTCCAGTACCCATCACTCTGTGAAAGAAATATAGCCATGCAGCAAGCTGTGATGGGCCATGCCATAGCTTGTACAGACAACGTAAAACACTGCAAATATCTCTCAAAGTGGGACTCATGGCAAAAGCTTTGCGCCCTGAGCCTCTGCACTGCATGCAGTGCCGGGTACTCCAGCTACTGTCGACTTTATTGTCCTTTGACAACTCTGGCGTCACGAGTGACGGTCAACTAACGCAAGGGACAATATTCGATTCATTTGTTGCCGATTGCCTTCCAGTCATTGCTTAGAGGCAGAAAATGCTCTGCAGCCTGCAAATGTGTGTTGTACCTTGGTCTGTAGGAATGATTCTTTATCAGCCTGCATGTATGGTACGTTCCTGGGTTTGTGATCACCATCAAGAGTGACCAATAAATGTGGCGACTGTGGCAGGATACTCTTACACCACCACTCTGGTTCGAAGACTTCAATGGCACTGGCAGTGCCAAGCCAGCAACCAGCTACAACTCTTCGTGCCCCTGGACACCACTCTTCCGCTGCCGCTGCTGCTCCTCATGCGGCCGTTTGCCAGTCTCATACTCAGTAAGATCCCTTGCACCGCTGAGGGGGATAAACGCCCCCTCTTCATGCTCAGAATCATCATGATCATCATCACCCTCTATACTCTCAGCGCTCAACAGCTTTCCTTCTAAGACTCCTGTGCGAGCACTTTTGGCGCTGCTGCTGTCAGCTGGTTTCCTGTTTTCTGCAATTGGCTCTCCTGGGCCTGTCGACTCTTCCTGTGCTGCTTTCCCTGACACTGGAGAAGATGTTGCTCTGTCAGGTAGCGCCGCTGCTGTGTAACCTGGCGACTGCTGGCCGCCATCAATCTGTGTGCAGGATATGAGCCTCAAGTCCTCAGCCTGCAGACAGCGTGAGTCACAGTGTGCCGGGCACTGCTATTGGAAAATGCAAGGACCACTCTCTTGGCAGTGTTGTGCAGCTAGCAAGTAGGCAACCTCAAGAATCTGCCCAGCGCTAAGTTATTATTATCATGCAGAAGCTGGCTTCTGCTGCATGGAATCCTTGGTGCGTGCAAGAGTGTGACGCACCAGCAGCCAGCATCAGACTGCATCCACTCCTTCCATCACTTGCTAGTCTGCAACCACTGCTAAATTGCTCTGTTGTTTTGTTGTGTAGGACAGCAGCGCACCCATAAACCAAGATTCTATTTTCCTGCTTCCACTATGATCAACACTGCATTACACACTCACTGGTGGGGCAAATGTGGGATGCTTGCACAAGAATGGTGTTGACACAACCACCACATAGTTGCAGGTTGGGAACTCCTGTACGGACAACACAATGTTCTCCTTCATATCACGCACACATGTATACCGCACCTGCAGCAGCAACAGCAGCAAGGTCACAGTACTGAAAAGACCTTTGGGACGTTTAGCAGCAGCAGCCTGCACTCAGTAACTCAGGGCCTGTGGTAGATCACTACCCATTCATAAGCAGGTACCTCTCATCCTAGCGTAGCGTCTACTGCAGAACACTGCACCTCATGCTGCTACTGCTTGCCATGGAACCTACTTCACTGCATTGCCTCTTGCAAAATCATTGCAACTGCAAACAGCCAGAGGGTCCACTACATCATCGCTGCTGAGCTACCAGATTTGGCTCACCTCTGCTGTTCTGGGAGCCCCTGTGAGCACACAGCTTGCTCCTCCTGAGTATGTGTGACTCACATAACGCAAAGGATGGCCACTGGAGCTGGTGTCCTCCTGAGTGCAACAGCAGCAGCAGTGGCGGCAGCTGTGGGACCAGATTAGATTGCTGCCGAGGCTGCTTGACAAACTGTGTTACTTGGAGACTGCAAATAGCAACCGCACACACAGGTGACTCTTGGTGCACAAATTTTCTGATCAGGATAGGGACATCTGCCGCATCACAGTGTGTGAGGATCACCTCCTCACCAGTACTGCTTCAACTTGCTGGTCATCTCCAGAATACTTGCCACAGATGAAGTCCTCATCCTTGTTAATGTCCTGCAAGCAAAAGAAGCAGCAGCAACAGTAGAGATGGCAGCAGCTCCACTAAAGGATACAGGCACTTCCTCTGAAGTGTTCAGCTGTTGCACAGCTCAGCATCATTTCAGCTGAGTCACCAGCAGTGGCGAGTTGTATCAGTGGCTTGTTGTTGCCCCCGGTCCAATGAATTACACAACTCACATCTTGTGCATTCAGCATATCCCTGACCAGTCTGGACAGATCCTCTCCACTGCTCATGGCATCAGAGATCACAGCCATGTCTGCCTCGCCTGACACACTGATGACTGTTGCAGTGCCTGATGAGGTGCTGATTGTGTTGAAAATGGGCGTGAAGCTCACCTGTAGGTGGGTGGGTGGGATGGTGGCAGCCACATGAGGCAATGCCGTTAGCATACAGCAACTGGCCAAGCTTCCCAAACCACTTTTTCTCACTTTTTTTATGCAACCCAGTTCTTGCTGACAGCTGCTTGGCTCATCACCCGCACTGCCCCTGGCACCGTGCAAGAAGAGCCCCCCAAAAAATAGTGAACCTGGTGGTACCAGGTCACCAAAAAGAAGCAATGTAAGGCAGAGTTCACACGTGACAGCCCGCACCTTTCGGAACTGCCTGACATGTTTTCTGTGGCATATCTCATACGTCCACACACCATCCTGCCGGTAGACGCATAAGCCATCTGCACACACACAAGCAGCAGTGAACATGCTGAGGATTCGAAGGTTGAAATGACGGCAGGTATGAAATATTTGAAGCAGGGTCCCAGAAGGCAACTGCAGGCTGCAGCAGCATATCACAACCATGTGATGACACTGCAGAGTGAAACAAGCCTTGGAAGTTCCACTGTTTCCTTCAAAGGCTCTTGAGACCACATATCTTAGGGTGTTTCACCCTACCTAGGGAGTCTATCAACTCGAAAGGCGTTTTAGTCACTGGGGGTGGCAGCTGAGCATCCTGCAGTCGAACAGTGATAGATCAGCAATGCACGAACAACAGCATAAGGGACAAAATGGCTTGCAGCAGCAGCCAACTCAACGATGATGGCAGGTGCAGCAGGCTATGTAGGATACCTATGGCAATCTGCGTCTGTCGAAGCATTCATTGCAGCTGCTTCTCATCATCGGCAAGCTATGTCTGCAAGTCGCTGATCTCAGGCAACAGATTCTTTGCAACAGGGCTCAATTTCATCAGCAGCAGGCCCAGTCACATGCCTGCAGGAGCACTGAGGATGCATAAGCCATGCCAGGCGCACCTGCTGCTGTGCTACTGATGTTGACCAGCTGCTGGCGCTGCTGGGTATGCTGCAGTTGTACTGATGCCCTTTGGCATCTGTCATGATTGTGGTCCGGAAAGAGGCAATGTCTGGCAGCACAGATGCTGCTTTGACCTCTGCATGAAACAAGACGCAAAGCAGCTGAAAGTGGTTGGAGATGCTGCCTGACATGTGCCTGAGCTTAGCCTCCTGCACTGCATGTGCATCTGCTAAGCATATCACACAACATGAACTGCTGTTGAAGATTGATGCAGACGGCAGGGAAACACTGGAAGATTTTTCTGTCTTTCTGAGCACACATAGCTGCTTGCTTGCATCATGAGCACTGCTGTGGGTATACGCAATGCTGGACATGCCTGGACTTTCATGTATGGCAACACCTGTGAACATTCTGTTATCTTCACTTGGTTGTGACCCAGCTGCTGTACTGTCGCCAACTGCCGCTGTGATGTATGCTCCCAGCTGCTGGGTTATGGCGTGTTTTTGATGCTAAGTGTCTGCAACTACTTGCTCACCATCGTCAAAAAGAGAGACAATGAACTTTGGGTCATTGGGGTCTGGTGAAACAAAAGAGGATGGATTCTCTGCAGCGCACAACTGTGGATGACATCTTGACTTTGTATCCTTAGAATCAAACTGTGAATCACGGGATGATCAAGATTGCTGTTCAGTCTACAAGGCAGCTTGAGTTCACAAGACATGTCAGTGCACTGCTGCTGCAAGTTTTACCTGCTACAAGCTGCACAAATCTGGCATGAGCATCGAGGCTCAAGCATACAAACAACAGCCACAAAACCAAGACTGATAGTGACCGGTGGTGGCTCATGCGCCCGGCATACGATGCTTAGATAGCCAGCTGTGCTGCAACCAACTGCTATTGACAGCACCAGGACTATTGCCCAACAGGGTTGCTTTGGGTTACAAAAAAGAAATAAGGATGATCGCAGAAACAGGGATCAGTGATTGCGCGACTACAGGTTGCTGTAACCAGCAGAGTGAGTGGGTAAAGAGTGGGCAACAGTGGAAGATCGGGGCTGTTGCTGGTTCATATCCAACATAAGAGCAGCGAAAGTACCAAAGTTCATAGAGCGGCTCGGATCATGTCAAGTCTGCTGGGTTTTGTCTGCTGCAGCACTTGAGACACCAAGCCCTGGTTGATAGTCGTGAACGTCTGTGTCAGTACTGCTCGGATGTCCTCTGCCTCATAAAGGCTGCTGCTTATATGACGTGCGTGCAAATGTGTCAGCATCATCTGCACTTTGCATCACACCTGCAGAGCAACTGGACAACAACACAATTCTAGCCGATGCCATGATACTGTAGTTGTCAAACTGCTTCCACACAACATAAAATGCTTCTCAGCATTGGCAGCTTACAGTCGCACGCTGGCAGGGCCCTGGCCTGCAGACCAGAGCATCACAGAAGTCTGGCTGACTGCAAATGGTCCAGCCTGAGACCATTGAGACAACTCAGCGGTGTCAGATCGAATACGCCATGCAGAAGATGCCAAACCTTTCAGGGAGCCCCTTCCAGCCTTGATGGCCAGCAGCAAGAGCCATATATAGCACCAGCGCCCACCAGCACATCCTCAAATGCTGCACCCAGCAATGGCACGTATTCCCTGAGGAGTATATACACTGGCCTTACAGCAGCAACCCTAGCCTTCTGCTTCTTCCACGGCCAGGCTCTGGCTGCTGCAGTAGGGCCAGCAACAGCAGTGGTTCCTGCCAGTCCGGCAGCAGTGGCGATAGTTGTCAGGACCAGCAATACTTGTGCCAAACCAGTCCAAGCACGGCAAGATGCTGGTCTCCAGGAAGCTTTGCACTACCGCACAATGCAGGTCAGCTGCAAGGTGCTGTGTACTACAGCAGCAGCTCATGTTGTTAGACTGTGCTGCCGGCAACTACTGGTACTTGCAGCTGATGCCACGTAATCCTCTTGCTGATGCGCTGAAGCTTCCAAGCTCTTGAACAAAGCCCTTCAAGAACATCTCTCATGAGATGCAGTGCATTACTACGTATGCCTGACCTGTCTTCCCGTAGCTATTTGCCCTGCCGGCCGTAGGCAAACTCCTAGCAGTGGTAGTAGTAGCCCTACCCATTGTCCTGGTAGGAGGGCTGCTGTACCGCCGAGCAGCAGGAGACTGTAGTTGGTCTGAAGCGCTTGGCAGGACATACGCAGTACTGAATAACTGCCCAGGTACATGGCCACAGTGGCAGCAGCAGGGCTTGCAAGCCTCACCATACCTGTTGCTGCTGAATGCCTGCCTGGCATACAAAGGCACATTGCTCAGCCAGTGCTTGATTGGCTGACTGTTTAATGTTCCTGCAAAAGTCTATGAAACGTTATAGGACGATTCGTCAGCCACACTGGACCATTTGTCAGCCATTTCACAGCAGTAGGTTGTAGAGGCTGACAAGGCCGACATGCAGCGCCTTGGCTGCTGAATTACCTGACTGTACTGTCACTGTGTTGTGCAGGTAGCAGCGTGGAGTCAGAGCGCAACCTAGCAGCAGATGTGGTGTTGCACTTGGTGTATCTGGCAGGCCTGTTCACATTTGCAGTTGTGTTGGGTATTATCACTGATGACATCAGCACACATGTAGAAAATGTAAGTGGCAGCAATGCAGCTGATTTTGTTGTTTAAGAGACTTGGTGAGAGATTTGTGTGCTGGAAAAGTGCTGACTGCTGTATGCACATTGCTGCAGACAGCTTTCTCTGTCAGACCAGACCAGACCAACTCAGACATTGATTCAGACAGATTCAGGCCTGCCGCAGCATGTAGAACCATCGGCTCAAATCTGCACACATTCACTGACTGTGATCCAGCCTCTTGTTGCTGGCCACTGCTAACTGCATTGCTGACTACTGCACTGCAGGTCAGGCGAGGCAATCACCCAGTCATCGAGCAGAACCACACTGTGGTGCTCAACTGGAACCAGCAGACACTGCCAGTGCTGCAGCAGGTGAGCTTCCCCGGGCTGCTGACAACACACAAAGCCAACAGGGCATGTTGCAGCCTGCAGCACCTGCCCACCACATGTGTTGCCTTCTGCACAATCCCTGCAAGCGGTGCTTTCTGCCAAGTGGCGCCATGTTCTTGTGCTTTGCGTGTGCAGATGGCCAAGGCACGTCATGAGTCTGCTGGCAGAATGTTCAACCAGCCCATTGTAGTGCTGGCGGACAAAGACAAGGACGAAATGGACGAACAGGTGTGCTGACTTGGCAGGTCTTACACCCACAGCAAAGCCATGATGTCCTTATAAATTGCCGCAAAATGTGCGTGTTGACATCTTGAGCCTGAAGTGGTTGAACAAGCTGCAAGTGAGCAGCACATTGCCAAGCATGCAGAAGTCAGTACATGCCCCAACTTGGTTCAATATATTGCTGCCAATGGCCCCAATGCTTCTGTACCGGTGTATCATTCAAGCGTAGGTCATCCATCTGCTGCTTGTTCCCCACAGGTTGCAGAGGAGTTGGAAGGCAGCAACCTCAGTGTTATCACTCGGTCAGGCAACCCTGCAAAACCCTCAGAGCAACGTAGAGCCTCAGTAGCAGCAGCAGACACAGTGGTGTTGATGTGGCCGTCGGGGCTGAGCCCCGCTGATGCTTCTGCACAACAAGCTGCGGTGTTGGCGTCTCTGAAGACCTCTGGTGGTGTTCTTGGCCAGAAGATTGTGGTGCAAAGCGCAGGACAGGAAGTGGGAGAGTATGATGCAGTGCAGGTCAGACCGGGGTCTCCATGCGCAGCCTTTCCTACTGCTGCTGACAAGGGCAAAGTATCCTTGCCTGATGATATGGACTCATGCTGCCAAAAGAATGCAACAGGTTAACCTCCACAGGTCTATGATTGTGTTCCTTTGAGTTCTAGCAAGTGACCCAGTACAGGACTCCCTTGGTAAACCCTGAAGAAGAAACCGACTCAACAATCAACCTGTGGCTTGTGTTGTGACTTGTTCCGCTGTGTCTACTGTTGGCTTCAGATGGCTGTTGAGCTGGCCAGGAGCTCCACTGGCTCTCATGAAGTGGCCAGCCTCACAACTGCAGGCAATGAACGAATCAATCAAATCATTGCACAGGTGGGAAGGCACACGCAGGGTCGCACAGTGCTTGAAGCAGATTGAGCAGGCAGCAGATATCTCAGGTTGTGTCTGAGGCAACTCCAGGGTGCCATTGTTATGATAGGCACGCTGTGCTGCATGTTGATGTACCACGAGCCCTGGAATGTGGCTGCGGTTGCCCGCCAAACGTGTTGCCTTGTGGCCCTGTATCTGCTTGCTACTCAGGTTGCCAACCAGCCGGGTCTAGAGGACGTTTTTGCTGATCTGCTGGAGTATGAGGAGAGGGGTGTTGAGGAACGGGGTGCAGAGTTTTACATGGACAAGGTTCCAGAACATCTGGAAGGTGAAAAGGCACAGCGTGGCAAGGCTTGCTGTGGCTATTGTCTTTCCCTCTCAATTTACAGCATTGCCTACCTTGTTGCATATCAAGCCTTTGTTGCAAATTGTTTATAAATGGAAGACATTCAAGTGACGAGGCATCTACAGCAGCGATCTGTTCATCATATTATTAGGGAAGTTATCACATGTTGTCCTGCAGGAAAACGCTTTCAGGAGATCCGACGCTCTTACCCCAAGTCAACTGTGGTCGGCTGGATCTCTCCAGATAACAACCACTTGCACTTGAACTCCAGGGACACCACAGTGGTGCCACCTGACAGTCAGCTGGTCTTTGTAGCAGGGGGGAATGTGGAGCACACAGCCCTGAAGGAACCCTATGAGGTCAGTTACCATGGCACCGTGCAGCGCATGCTGTCTGACCTTTTCCGCCGGAGGCAGAAGTCTTTGAGTTGGCTTCAGGACAAAGCCTGGCATTCAATGCTGGAGTATAGGGTGGTGCCAAAATCCTCCATTCTGTTGTTCCTCTGGCGCTGACAGCAACTCAATGTTGTAGGTGTGCGCTGAACTTGCAGGTCGACAACATTCGTGTTGGGGGTCGCAGGGGCTCCCATTTGCCCGCGCATGACATCACCATGTTGTGCTTCAGTTCTGGAGCTGCTGAGAGTGCACTTAAAAATATATTGGAGTTCAGTTCAAGAGGGTCCAGAATCACACTGGTCTGCGAGTAAGTCTTGTTCTTGACTGACTATTGAAACACTGTTATTGTCGCTGGTGCTGTGTTAACGGATCCTGGTGATCGTAACAGCGTCTGCACTGACCAAGACATCACATGACCGCCATGTGTATGACATGCCAGGTCAAGTCACCATTTGCTACAAATGCATGCTTGTTATGGGTATGCACTCTGTAGATCATTTGATGTGGAAGCTGTGATGGCGTTGAAACGGCGCGGAGTGCGGCTCGACATTGTGAAAGGCAACCCAAGTAACAGGAGTGTGTTGGCGTCAAAGGCTGCTAGGCTGCAGCAGGCGCACACAGTAGTGCTGTGCGGCTTGGAGGACAGGGACCCAGCTGCAGCAGACATGCAGGTGATCTTTGACATGGATGCTGAAATACTGGCGGTCTTGATGCCTGGGGAAGGTTTGGGATGACATGACTGACATTCTGCTGATACCCATCATCTGCTGCGGCTGCTGTGCCAACTCATCTAGTTACTGTTATTTTATACCAATGAATGCCTATTGCTAGGGCACCTGAGGTCACTGCTTAAGTGGATGGGCTGCTGGCATCTTGAGCTATCAATGATCATGATGTAGGTGGTGGCATCAGTGTTGCAGCTTCAGAAGCTTGCGTCTGAGCAGAAGAGGCGCAGGCAGCCCTTAGCCATAGTAGCAACCCTCAACAGCACCGCAACAGAAGATGTTCTCTGGCACACCACCCTCAGCTTCTATGCAGAACAGAGAGCAGCAGCAGCGGCAGCAGCAGAGGCAGCAGCTGTGCGGCAGAGGTGCAGGGGAAAGAAGGTGACGCAGAGCCCTGAGGATGCAGCAGCAGCGGTGCAGCCCGCAGTTTCCTTGCACCTTCTGAGGCCTGATGAGCTCATGAGTGGAATGCTCACTCAGGTGTGTGAGTCATCCTGACATATAACCTCACCATTTCTGTGGGTGTCTATAGAGACCAGTGTATGCTGATGGTGTGCTTGTAGGCTGTTCTGCTGCAGGCCAACACTGGCTCTCTCCTGCTGTGGCTGTGCTGATTGCTCAGAGTTCAACACTGATGCAAGTGCCCTAGATTGCTTTGGTGACGTCAGGACATCATCAATTAAGTACTTGAGCAACAGCCAAAACTTGTTGACTGCTGCTGGGCTGTACTGTATGACAAATGGCCGTGGCGTCTCCCTGTCAACAGTTGTGCTGATGCTGGTATTGCTGCCTGCCACTGCAGACTGCTTGTGCTCCCCAGTTAGCTGCTGTTTTCAGTGAGCTCTTTGCCAAAGAGGCGGGGCATGAAATCTACCTCAGAGATCCTCGAAGGAGCTATGGCATCGCGTACGATAAGCCGATGTTATGGAAGGATGTTGTTGAGCTTGCAAGGAAACGCCGTGAAATAGCAATAGGGTACAAATGCTCTCTGCAGAGTGATGGAACTTTGTTGAGGGGTCAAGCTGAAGTGAATCTGGGTGTTCATGCAGATGCTGAAGTTGGGTTCAAAAGTGGTGACAAAGTTGTGGTGATTGCACTGGATTAGGCAAACTGGTATTGTATATATGCTCAATATATGTAAAACAAATTGAGCCATGCAACAAGTTGAGATTATGTGGAGATTTCAAGGCTGCCACCCAGCAGTGCTGCTGGTAGCGATGACTACTCTTTGATGTACAGGCATTGGATTGTGCAACATTTTGGATGTGGCCGCGCCAAATTGGCTGGGTGAATGTGTCCAGTAGTGTGTCCATCAGTACTGATGAACCAACTTTGTGTAGTCTATGAAGACTACTGCGTGTATGTGATTGGTGTCCTGTATTGATTGTATCAACATTTTGCACCTGACCGTCAGGTGCATGGGTGACCCATGAAGGCAAACCATAGTTGAATGAAGAAAGATGGTGACCCATTCTTTGGGCGCCCAGTGTGTTTTTAACTTCTAAAACCAAGGTGCCGGTATGTTGATAAATGTCATAGAAGTCCTTAGATTGCTGTGGTTGCTGCGACGTCCATTTCAAGTCCATTTCCAAGTCACTTTCGGTTGCATGAGCTTATAGAAACTTGCTGAGCCTCTAAACCATTTATTGAGCTTTTCAATTCACCGTAGCTGATCAGTTGATGTTGATATGCAGCGGCTCATCAGCGCGGGCAGTGCCGCGCGCTGCTGCAGACTCGAGCTTCGTTGGTACTACTTGGATGATACGGGGGTGTTATATGGCGATGTCATATCACGCAGCGGTGGATGTGGACTACGGGGTTTCTGTTTCCAGCCAGGTGCGTGCTTTCACACTGGCCCATGGGTTGTTCTCAGTAGTCCTTGTCACCTTTCAAAAGTGATTGACACCAAACCGTTACAATGCAATGACCTAAACATCTCCTTTACTACATCGCCCTGCGCACCATGCTGCGCAAGTAGTAGTTACCCTTTGCGGCCGAGCGGCCCGGCCCCAGGATCTGGCTCAGCGTACCACTGGCAGAACACCAAAGATCAGTACCTGCTCATGCTGAGCGAAACATCACCAGATGCTATTGGACAGTGCATGGACCTGATCATAACTGCCACACTCATAAGTGGTGGCAAACACACTACAAGCTTTTCCCCAGGAGCCCAGGGAGTGCTGCTGTTGCTGCTGCTGTCCCTGCACCAACATCATGTTCTGATGGTTCTGGGCCTCTCGCTGGCTCAGTGGCCAAGCTGACTGAGCAGAAACAGAGTCAATGCGATGACTGGCAGCATAACTGCAGTTGAACTCGCAGCCGGCGCCATCAGAATGCATGGGTATGGCGCCAGCACCAGGTGCATGTACACCCCATCCCATCCCAGCTTGACCTGCTGCATAGGCTGCAGTTTGTTCAGCACCATGAACAGATTCTGTGGCTACATAACCTCCATATGCTTGCTTTCCTGCTGCTGCGGCGGCAGCGGCAGACAAGCTTTGCTGTTCATGGTACTGCAACTGCTCATAATCACTGGCGGGCACATGCGGCACGTACCTGCTCCCCATGGTCTGCATCATGCATTCCGCAGGAGGTGGCAGGGTGCTGCTGCACCTGCTGCCAGATACAGCAGTTGCAGGTAGCAAAGCTGCAGGGCCCAGGTTGAATCCATCACCTGGGAAGCTGCCAACTGAAATTCCGCTGTAGCCATGCCCCATACTGACATCATTGAACCCTGCAGGTGTGAGCGGTTGGCCCCTTAGACCCGTCTGCATCAGCTGCAACTGCTCCAGCTGCTGCTGCTGCTGACGCTGGTGGTCTACTATCAGGGCCTGAAGGGCAGGACTCTCCTTGCTGCCACAGCTCAGAGGACTGTCCCAGCTGCTGCTGTTGCACAGACCAAGACCATATTGGAAACAACTGCTGCAGCTGCCATTATATGACCCCTCAGGGCCAATTGCCGGGCTCCAAGATTGCTGCTTCTGCTCTACCTTCAGTGCTGCCAGCGGCCCCTTTGTGAGTGCAGCACTGGATTCTGCCTGGGATGTCAACAGGCCCGCCCCTCTGTTGACTGCCGGTAGTGCCGTGACTGTCTGCTCCGCATTTGGTGTTTGCGGCTGCAGATCAGAGGCAGCGCCTGTACTCTCTGCCTGCTGGTGCTCTGCCTGCTGGTCCTCCGCCTGCTTTATGCTGCTGTTTGCACTCTTGATCTTGCAGGTTTCAGATGTGACCACAGGACTTGCATCAACAGACAGACGCCTTGCTGCTGAGCTTGGCATGGCTGATGAAACAGCAGCAGGCGGCAGGGCAAAATCATCGTCTGGGCAGGTAAACAATGCCACCTGTATGCTGCTGTTGGTCCGACTTAAGCTGCTGCGGCTGACATTGCTGCCACATGTGCTTGTGTTTGTGCAGCCTGAATGCCCAGTTGAAGGGCTGGTGCAGGACTGACTGTAATTGCTGCTGTGGCTGCTATGCCTAGCAGTAAAGGCAGCATTAGAACCCGCTGTTGCTGCTGGTGTCACTGGTGTCACTGCTGGTGACACAGTAAGAGATCGGCTAGGGCCCTCAGCTGCTGCTGGTTGGCTTGCACCAATAGACTGTGGTTTCTGCAGTGGCAGCATTGCAGGAGTGCCTTTGGTGATGACGTGTGATCAAACTACATCATAACGCTGGTGATGGTGTTGTCTAAGTGAATTGAATTGCGAAACAGCATGCATAAGCAAGTGGCTTAGGTGCCATGCGACACCCACCACTTTGCACTTTGCAGGACAGTCAGCATCAGCAACTCCAAGACACTGCTGATGTGTGCTCCTGTGCGTCACAGTCACAGTGATGCAAACAGGCCACACATAGTCCTAGCACTACCCTCGGGCATCATTTGAATCAGAGCGCAAGCTTACCCCTAATGCGCTGGGTGCCGCAGCTGATGAAGGTGTTGTAAGCTTGCTGCTTTTGCTGGATTTCTTGGTCTGCATCACTGTCAGCCGTACGCTGCCACCTGGCGTTACTTCTATTGGCTGGTATCGTGCATTCACAGGCTGCAGCAGTTCCCACACCATGTCAGCGGCTTTCTGCAATTTTCCCTGCAGGTCAACAGCCCCCAGCTTCATCAGCCATGAATGTGCCAAACCCATCCTGCCATGGCATGCAGCGTGAGGCAATCCTTGTCATTTTGGAATACATGGAGCAGACAGCACTTGGGGCAGCACACCAGACACTCGAAGCAGCAACGCACGATCTAACCTTCTGAGCTCACCATGCTGTCTGCTGTTATGAGGGCATGCAGTTCAGGGTCCAAGGGGTCAGGGTGAGCACCATTCAAATTCCCTTGTGCGTTAACTACCTCAACACGTGCTGAGGATTCTTGCTTGATACGCTGCAGCTGCTTGCCCCCTATCCCCAGCAGTTGACCCTGCAGGAACACAACAGCAGACCTGTTAGGGGTGACACCGCGGCAAGTGCAAACAGATTGAGACAGGCATCTTGTTGTGAATGGTGTTGCTGGGTTTTGACTTGAATGCATGCATACATGTCCTGCAACTGCGGGTACTGCGTTCCTCAAAAGGCACACAGTAATTCATATGTTGCACCACAGTTTGCAGGACGTCACTACCACCATAATGACGTCTATGGCCCTAACAAGACCTCGTTCATGAACATTGGTTAGGTCTTGTTGCCGCAATTCTCCTCAATAAAGGTCCTGTGCCTGGTTTTGCACAGGTTGGCCTGTGCTGACACTCACTTTATGAGACTCAGGACTGCATCAGGAACGAGCTTCAGCAGGTACTGCTGCACAATTGCATGTGGATGACAGCACCAGCTGCAATCACTCACAGTGAAGTTGAATCCAAGGCCAGATCGAAGAGCATTGAACTGTAGTCCATCGTAAGGTGGCAAGGGGAAGTATATCCGGAAGGAGTGCTTCAATTTGGATGCACTTGAGCTGTGACTGGAACCAGTGTCATCATGAGATAGGCCCTGAGGGTGCAAGGGACAGTTTCTTGGGTCTAGCTAGGTGTTGCACCAGTTCGGTACTGCAGCACCTCTCCATACGGCTGATTGGTAACAGAGGCAACGGTGCCTGTACGCTATAGTATGCAAGCATATGACAACACTGCGGGCGTGCAAAGGAGCAAACGCTCTTCCTGTGATCGCAGATTGGGCTGTATGCTATGCTGCCCGTTTGGGTCAATGCCTGCAGCTGAGAGCTGCCTGGTGCAGTAATCTGCATTGATACGTACCAGCTTCCGAAGCTTTTCTTCTAAGCGGTTGTTTGGTGCCATGAAATTCACTGTATATCTTTGCAGCCTGCAATCGTGCAGATGTATCGGGACAACTCCTGGATTGTTCACAAAGCTGTTGCCAGTTCAGATAATAGGTTATATAAACATGTGATCTGTTGGTTGATGGCGCGGCCTGGCTTGCGGTCAAGTGCACATCTGCAGCTGACGAGCTCCCCTCCAGCTGCCTGAATGCTGATCGGCAATAAGAATACTGGGCCAAGATCCAACACAGGAAAGCAAAAGGTGCTTGCGAAATTGAGAAGCTGGCCAGCTGACATCACAAGCTCATAATCTATTCAAAACTCCTCCGACCGGTGAACTGGCCCAGACACCGAGCGACGTGAAACACAGCTGTCAATACTATTGACTAACACAACGCACTTACATCTCCAGCCAATTGGGGCAATACATGCTGTCAAACAGGGGCCAGGAAGCCAGCGAGATAGTACAACTGCATACGCCAGCACATCGCCAATGACGCATAGGTGGGTGCGAGAACAAGATCAATCAATCGTGATGGACTGGAATACGACCATCCACCTGATGTTGGATGTGACGACTAGCCAAAGCTGGAACCCAACCTGAGCTGGTGCTGATGCACCCAGAGTGGTCTACAACAACCGCCGGATGAAGAGGGGTTGCGTATCTGAGACATCCTCCTGCATCCATCAATGTATGCTGCAAGCGTTATGCAGCCAGCAGATGCAGCAGCGTGCCATGAGATACTGAAGACACAGCTTGCTGAATGGGATATTTCACCTGGCATCCTGGTGCAGCCTACTCACCCCAGGCCTGCTGAGGTGCTGTCAGCCTCTGAAGCCGCTCTTAAGGTAACAGGAGGCAGGTTCTAGTTGTGCTGCAAAATCTGTGCAGAATAGCAGAAATCTGTGCAGAATATGACAGCACACTAGCAGTCCTGCCGCAAGATTTTTCCGACGGCCGCCGGGCATCTTAGGACACCATCACACCAGCCTTGACTCTACCTTGTGGCTAACGTCTGGCGCAGTGAGCTGCGATCAAGCGCTTCCAAGTAGGTTTTACAGTCTGAATTTTTCCATATATTTTAACAGAATTCAATTCAATTCTCCTTACACCAGCCTTGACTCACGCAAGAGAGACTAACAATCTGTGCACACATGAGCCTCATGCGCACAATACAAGTCCCTGCCCGTGTCTGGTAAGGTGTGCCTGCATAAGTATCCAGTCACTGTGTGGATCATGTTGATTAATCCTAGAACTAGCACGGTGCTAGCGCAACGTCGTTGGGTGCCTGCCCACTGTGCTCATTGAATAAATTTTTTGCATGAGCCACATCTTTCCTCTTCTTGAGGCACATACTGCCACACTTACATTAGTTATGGAGCCGTACAAAGCTGAAGTGTGCACAGTAGCCTTTCATGTATGAGGCTGCAACAGTTCCAGGTACGGCTTTTTCATGAGCAGGGTTTTTCTTTTTTAGATGGGCGCTGATGTAGTGCATGTGGTGCCAGGGGCCCCTGCCACCAAGAGATATGCTGCTTATGTATAGGAATACAGGTGCTGAAGTGGCAGCAGCCAGGAAATGATAGCAACAACCCAGCTTAGCTTGCAGCACTGGCAGTGCCCTATCTCACACAGCACTCCATGGAAGCCATTGAACAATGATGCATCATGGAGCTAGAGCAACACCACCTCGACACTACACACCTTTCATTTGTGTACATTCTACCCTTGAGAGCCTCTCACGCAATGCAAGAGCGAACCTCTCTGGAGTGCTGTACACAGTGCTTTCAAACTTGCTGTCACATGTCTCCTGTCTTAGCAAAACTGCTGGAAAAAAGAGCAGGCAAGCTCACGAAAATGATACTGCTGTAGTACAACTGGCAGAACAGCACATGTTGGGGATGTACGTGCATGTTGATTGCACCTTCAGCTCGGCCGACCATGGTGTTGCGAGTGAATCAAAGGTACAGCATCTCCGACAGCACAGGTGTTTGCCTGTGATGTGGGCCTCTCTACACAGCGTCAGTGCCATAACAACACAGCTTGCCAGGACATGCTTCATTTTGCACATCACAGATGCATTCAATCAGGTGTTCTCCAGTACATTGCGCTGAAGCTGGATCCACACGGCACCAATGCAAGTGTAACTTTTTTGCAGCAAACGCTGCCACCACTTAACCAGTTTAGGTGCTTACTGCAATCAGCAGATCAATTTCTAACCTGCATCATGGGGGTTTGCCAACCAACAACATAGACTTTCATCGTGAAAAGCTCAATTGAATGCCCAAATGCTGTTCACGCAAGTGCCATGCAATTGCAGGAATTGTGCAAGGATTGCCAGCCTGGCAGCATGTAGTAAATCTGGTGGATCATGCCCACTGCTATGGCATAGCAAAGCAGGGTACTGGGAAGCTTGCCGCCACTGATCACAGCAACACAGCCAACCAGCATGAAGCCCATGGCTTTCCTATCTGTATGAACAGTACACTCATTATGCCAGAGTGAATTAACCCCCTATGGGGCTAAAGCTCGTACTTTGGATGTGTACATGGCTTCCCGTATGTCAAACATGGCATGGGCCATATGGCATGCATGCTGAAGGCAGTAAGCACAGTACTATTCCCGTTGTGTTGAGGCAGTGCTAAACTCATAGTATGAGCAGAACAAAACACAGGGCCAACCAGTACCGTCAGTCAATGGCATGCACCAATGCTGTCTTGAGCATTGCTAATACCTAGTAGGTGTGAAAACACCATCACCAAGCCAAAGACAATATATGTTGTGACACTACCAAGCTAAAGGCGATTGCAAGCCGCCAACACATGCACAACACCATGAATGGACAGTGTAGTGTGACAAGACAATAAACCAAGATATGCAGACTGCGCAAATCAGACAAGATCCACCTTCACCTGTACAGTTCAATCAGCAAACTCAAGCAGTACTTTGAGAACATGTTCAGCTTATGCAAGCGAACCTTGTAAACAGACAACAGCAACTGATGCAAAAACTGCCACACCCTTTTTCAACAACAGTGGTCAGCAGCAGTGTTGTAAGTTGCATCTGATGTGCTGTAGCGCCTCAAGGCCACCTGGCTTTTGCTGATTGGGTGGCTTTGCAGCGATTCAAACTTTACAGCAAGTGGGCAGACACGAGCATGCTGCCATGTGCAACAAGACATGATTGCAAGCACTCAAAACCACAAACGCATGCATGCATAGAAGAAAATAAACGGCTGTAGCAAACAGCAGAGGCTGTCGCAGATGCACATGGTATGAGCAACAGGTTAGTAGGGTGTCCGGCCAGTGCACAGGCAGACCATAAGCAGTACAGAAAGCGCCTCAACAACCATCAGGCAGGTGGTTGTGTCGTCTTTGTGCAACTCAGCCTGTACAAACTATGCTTGCAGATGCAAAGACGCTACGAGATGAGACTGCCAGCATGACTATGGCATAACTCAACAGATTTTGGAGGAGGCTGGTTCTGCCAAAGCAGCCAACGACTGGATCGTGAGTGTACTCAAAAGTCAACTGCCAGCCCTCGTAAAATTCATCAAGTAAGTGTAGCATTACTGGCAGCCAGCACTGCTACACACACCACCAATGCAGCACATGAGCAGACATGCAACAGCGCAACCAACCACTGCAGTTGTTTAATGTATCAATTGTAGGTATTATATTGCTGACATATACGTTGGTACTCATGTACCTAAGCACGCTCTGGGATTGCAGAACAAAAGTTTCCCATGCTGCTGTCTGTCAATGCAGAAAAGTATTGCAGAGTGATGTGGAAGCCGATTGACACCATGAAAAATCTAATCCCCTCCACTTAACCAATCTTCAGACACAATTCATCTCACCATGCATGGCTCTCATATGAAAACCATGCCACATGCCCAACAGCAACCTGCAAGTGAGTGCAGGTTTCAGCAGCTGCTACACAGTAAGCACCGTGCCATTTGGAGCTCACCTCACTTACTTCCAAATTTGAAGGGCACTGTTTTGTACACAGCAGGTGACAAGCCCAGCAATGTCAGAAAAGTGGCTGGTACTCTGCCACAGAGGGCCTTCAGCCAAGGGTCATGAAATGAGTCACAGGAATAGCTATAAAATGCTGTGTGGGGACCACAAGACCTGCGGTGTTGCCTCAATGACCATGCACAATGCCAAAGCAATTGATCAGCTGTTGCCAAGAGGTCAAAGCTCCGGACACACACACACACACCTTCAATTTGCAGCATTGGAACTGGGTGTATTGCATGCTCAATGGTGGTAATGTTGCTGCATATTGTGGCCCATCAACATACCACTCAAGCGCAGGATGAAAAACTGCCAACAGGATGCTCAACCAGATGCCAGGCTTCGAAGCAAAAGCTACCAAAACAAGGTGTCAACCAAACAGCCGCAAGCAGCAGCAACAGACCCAGGAGACTCTATGCAGGCGAGCCACAGATAAGAGTAAAGGTTTATTTGTAGGTGAAACTGAGAAAAACCAGATTACCCAGAATAGAAGTTGATCATCCAGAACCAATCAATGATGTTGCCATTGCCACTGACGGCAGACAGTTAAGGTGAAATTGTAGGCATGCCAAGGGTATGCACAGACCAGAACGCTCGCAAGAATAGAGATAGCCTGCTTAGAATGTTTTCCTGCTGATAAGGTATAATGTATAATATTGAATATCAGCTATAATACTGCATATAAGACATCCTTTGAAAGCACTTGCAGCACCAAGTCGCCTGCATTTGATGGCCCTCAACAATATCATCATTGTACAGACACTAGCGTAGCACAGTGTTCATGTTCTAACAGGCACAGTGCTGTTTGAGGACTGGACAAACACCCAAGGGACCAATAAGCAGATTGCTAGTATAACAATGTAGAGTAAGCAGTGATGAGTCACTACATTAACAGTCTCCTTCTGTTCAACATGTGTTTGCCAAAGATAATCAAATGCCTCAGCCCCATACCATACTCATCGCTCTAACAATGTACACTGGCAGTAGAAGTCACATCCATCACCTCCATTTGCAGGAAAGTTACGAAGTCCTGCATGTCATTCAGCTGTCTGTCAAGTGTTTCCTGCTGCAGCTTGACATCAACAGCAGTTCTGGAATCATTGTTCCCTGTCCCAGCACCGGCGTCACAGTCTGCTGCCATAGCCTGTGCTAGCGCTACCTGACTGTGCATTTGCTGCAGTAGCACCTGCTGTTGACGGAGGCGCTGCAGTTTCTCTGAGTGGCTGGGCAGCATTCGCACTTGCTGCTGCCGGAGTGATGCAGCTGCTGTATGGCTTGGACCAACTGCTGCGTTGCACTCCAAGCCACCGCCACCCCTTGCTCCTGCATGCTTCAAAGAAACATTTGTAGGAGAACTGCTCAGTGCTGCTGGTGCTGAGGCACAGACATCTGTCATCTGTATCTCAGGAACAAGTGTGCTACTGCTGTGACAGGCTACCCGACCATGGCTGAGGCTGCCGCTGTCGTGCATGTCGTGTTCTTGCAACTGCAGGGGGGTGTTGACCTGAGGCTGGATATAGATGGGACTGAAGCTGCCGGCACCTACGGACACGCTCACAGGCGTCACCTGTCGTCCCTGCTGCCATTGCTGAGTGTCCTGCAGGGCTTCAACTGATGGGACCGACACATTGCCCCCTGATGTGCTGACCAGAGCTCGTTGTTGCTGCTGTGGCAAGAGCAGGTGCTGCCGTGCCGGCGCTAGTTCTATCACCACAGCCTGCTCCAGTGCAGTTTCCAGCATGCGCCTCAGGTCAGCGTCTGTGTGTTGTTGTAGTATATCATCACCAGGCAGACTGTTCAGATGCATCAACCCCTCATCAGCAGTACCCACAGGCGCCACAGCAGCATCAGCCCTGACTTCCATTAGGAGGTCGTTCAGAAGTTTGCTGTAATATGATGCTGCTTCTGCTGACTCCGCCTCGCCCCCACCCACTGCTGGTGATGGGGAAGCTGCCTGCTGCACTGAGATGGCGGCTCTTGCAGAAGGTCCAGACATCTGGGATACAGCTGGCATAGGTGCTGACTGGCAAGCAGCCACACCGGACATCATGGGCATTGTAGGCAACACCATGCTGCTGCTGCCACTGGCTAGCCATGGCAGCCCAGCAGCCTGCTGAGCTGCGTCAGCTGGCACAAATGAGACCCGCCTGGGTGCTTGCCGAAGTGCCACTGATGTGCATGGCATTGCAATCTGCTGCATTGACATCTGCTGCTCCTGATGTGGCTGCTGTGTGACCCTTGTATACACATCAGTAGCCACCGCTTCTTCTGGTACTGCAGGAAGGCTTGGCGTGGGACTCCTCTGCTGATTGTACTGGATCGTACAGTGTAGGCTGTTGTTGCTGCTGAAACCCGCGAACCCGTCAACAGTACCAGTTCCCGAGCTTGGTGTTGCTGCAAAGCCAGGAAACTCCTCTTCTTTTGATGAAGCCAGAGGTGGCTGGCATGACAATTGAGACTGTTGCAACTCAAATGGGCTTGATGTCACTCGGCTAGCAGCTGGGACTGCTGTAGGTTGTATGCTAACTTCTGGCTGCTGCAGGCATGCATGCAGTTCTGTGTGCATGTCTTGCAGCAAGCTGTGCTGCGCCGATGCCTGACCGTGCCCGCCTGGGGCCTTGCTGCATCTGCTGCCATGACCTAGGGGTGGCAACCTACCGCTGCCCCTGGAGCAGCGGTAGTTAATGTCACTGTGACATCTGCGTGTCTCTCGCTGTTTGCGTTGAGCCAGACGGGTGCGGCAGCTTCTGCAGGGTGCATGACAGCCAAACGCAGGGTGAGGTCAAAGATGGTTTATGTGCTCTTCTAACGCAAATAGGAGGGACTGCAGCATGGTGTGTAGCGCAGTTTGAACAGCAATCGCAGGTCATCCATAGCCATGCTGTTTGTGACGACAGTGCAACCGGCCAGACCACCCACCAGACCCCCCACCACCACCACCACCACCATCACCACCACACCACCACAACCCTGTTTGTGCTTTATCTTCTGAACTGCATGGTTGCTGGCACAGTGTGACGGCAGCCTTACCTACTGCGTCAGCAGATAATCAGACTGCACAGGAGGCAGCCCTTACCTTTTGTTGCCTTCGAAGCTGGCGAGAGGCTCAAGCTTGCCACATTGAAAACAGAACCGCCAAAGACCTGTCTGTCCTCTGCATGAGACGGCATCAGCCTGTCCAATCACACAGTCACAGCAAGGCCAGGGCGCAAAAGTAAGTGAAAAGCCAAGCTCCAGTGAACAAGGGCCAGCGGCTGGCTGCTTGGGGTTGATATGGGCCGTATTCCTGACTGACCACTTGAGAATGGCACAGCTCAGGTGCGATACAACTTTAAAAAATTGTTTCATGCTTGTGTGTGAGGTTGATGGGAGCATGTGTTTATATCGCAATTGGCTCTCTTGCGTCCTTGCTGGTTGCTGTACTCACCCGCATATGCTCGTTGCATAAGCGCCTTTTGATGCAGTACGCCTTCTCAATTGCTAAGTTAGTGGCACAGCCTTCGACCTACGAACGCAATGTGTGATGATGCAGCTGCAGGGTAAAGCTACTAGTTGCAGTACTGACGAAGGGGGGGGGAGCTCAGGTATATGCAGTAACAAGCAACAGCAGTACTTGACAACGCGGGTGCAGCAGATCTTGTTTCGTGCCATCACGCGGCTGTAATCACTCCCCATGAGCTACCAGGACAATCTGTGGGCTGCTGTATTGAGTGGACGTGCATGTGCGATGTGCAGGTTGCCGCTGGCCTGCACACTAAGAAAGTTGTCTCCTGCACGCTCCTTCGTCACCTACCTGACATTGTAACTTTCTTTTATAGAATATTGTGGTGTTATCGCTTCCTTCGTCTTCGTTTTGGTCGTCTTGCTCTGACTGAACAGGGTCACCTGGTGGAGCATCACACAACAACACATAGTGAACTTGGCACTGCTGACCAGCTATGCACGCAGTTGAAACAAGATGTGAAACGCCTACTCTCCAAAAATGGTTGGCTTCCAGGCCGCGAAAGTACGTGTTTGCATCGCAAGATGAACTTCGTCAGCCCACCTGCCATTGAGTCCAAGACATCCGGCGCAGGACATAGGGTAGCAGTGATGACTTCCAGCTGCATAATGATGGCTCCAAGACCTCTGCAGACGGCGGTGTTTCGTAATGCGTCCGTGAGAAAGGGACCTGAGCTGCTGCTGTCTATGATCTGTCTATTGACCTTACTAGCTAAAGTTTCAACTCTTATGTGCTGAATAAGCGTAACGGGCCGTACGGCCTGACCTCAGAGTATCAAATAGGGCATCGTCTGCTGGTGGGTCCTGTAGCTCAGCGCGGCAATTCTTGCAAACCCACTACATTCATGAAGCAGCTGTATACCGTTGCTGATAGCCCGTGTCATGGTACGTGTCTGACAGACGCTGTGTTAAAAATCCTCTAGACAAGATACGTGAGTTCTGTGTGCACCGTTATTTGTACAGATTTGTGAATTATTTGTTTGTAATGATAGAGCAAGTCCTCAGTTGCTGAACAGCAGAGTTGCCCCCACAAGTAGCTGCAGGGAGAACGGTCAGCCTGCTTTGAGGCGCGGCGCTGTGGTTGTTCAATTGTGTAACAAACGTTCAGGCGTGCCAATGAACTCATTTTATAGTCACCATTCTGAATGGCGCGCATGCGAGTGTGAAGATGAAGTTCACACTGACAACTCGCAATTGATGCGCGCAGCGTTCGCGCGCCCACATGTGGCACTAGCTAGCTCAATGCCTTGGTTTAAGATGGAGAACGCCAATGTGCTTGGTAGAAGGTACTTTGTGAGCTGCGGGGCTGCCTGACAGACCAACCAGTGTTGCACACCATGTTCCAAACTGAAATCAGTGCAGGTGCATATTCTGCATCATGATCATGCACATGGCCAAGCCCTGTCACGCAACGGTAGCTTTGTGCCGTGAGCCCCACTACAGATAATAGATGCTGCTATCCAACATATATAGGTGGCAACAAGCAGCGCTCGAGCGACCCCAAGTGAAGTAGTCAGTGTGAAAGAAATAGGGCCATGCAACATCCAGCTTGAGGATGAGCTGGCAAATGAGCTGACAGACAAGGGGGCCGCCATCCAGGGATAACGCTGCCATGCTGGTGCTGCTGATCCCCCTTCTGAGAGTCCTCTTGCATCGGCCATTACTCAAATTCTTCCAAGTGCTGCCTGTTGCCACCCGCTCCATGGCCAGCAGTGTGCCGGCACCGCCCATCCTCCTCACCGTGAGGCCTGAGGCCGCATGCATGCAAGGCAACTTCAATCAGACCGTGAACAGACACAGGCAACTAGCTGCAACATGTTACACCGCTATGTGACTTATTGCTCTATTTACTGCTGCCATCTTCCATCATGTACATGTGTACATGTACGCACACACATGGAGACTCTCCATGTGTGTCCAACAAAGTTGAACCTTGTTCCACCTGTGACAGCTGGAATGTCAGCAACGCAAAGACTCGATCATGGTGTTGTCTGTTGTCATGTTGTTGTGCACAGCTACTGGCAATAGCTCCAGCATCACTGGCATCCGCGTTCTTGACTACTGTGCGAGGACTCTCTGGCTCAGGATCAGCAGCAGAAGCATGACATTGCCATGCCTGTATGACGGCTCTCTCATATGTCAGTTCATCTTCCAGCTCATCCAGTGTTGCATCTCCTTTGTATACCGCTGGCCAGCCCATGGGCCAAAATCGTTCGGTGTCATTGGTCACGCATACTTAGCACTCTTCGACCATCATCTTGACCGTCAAGTGTACCATACCATACATAGCATACCATACCATACAACCTGGCCCCAGAGGGGCGCCCCGGAGGAGCCAACATAGTCGCTCATGGGGGAGTGTCAATGCCATCGAGCTGATGCATGCACATAGTAGCAAGCCTGGCAATGCCAGCTATATTCTCTTGGAGACAGCGATGCCATGCTTGAAGCCGAGGGTCAAAAGATATCCTACTAGGGCTACTACCTGAGGTTGACAGAGGTGTACTCCACCAGAAACCGTTTCTGGTGAACGGTTCATTGTGAGGCAGCTTCTGATCAGAAGGCTTCATGAAGCCTTCATCCTATGAGTAGCTTAGCTCATCATGGACTGAGCTAGTTTAACCCAGCTGGGTTGAACTTTAGAAGAAGTGGATGGTTACCCTGTGTTCTGGCCGCAAGGACCTTCCAGGTCCAGTGGACCTTCCCAGTGGGAATAAGGCAGGCCCTCAGTGACTTTTTCCCATGCTGGCAAACCAAGATTCTTACTCTCAAGTTGGCCACACGTATGGGCAGTATACTGTCCATTTCACATGCCTCGGATGCCAACCATTGCAGAACGACTCGTTGGTAGCATCGGATGCTACTGTGTCATGGCAGCAGATCCACCAATCGAAAGAAAGCGAGCCATATGTCAAGTTGCCTATTGTTACGGACGTAGATTTACCTTACCATACTTTGCCGCACTGCGGTTACCCCAGTGCTGAGTATTGTGCTGAGTCAGGCAGTACAACAGCAGCTAAATATACACTACACTTGCCAACTCAGATGCCATCAAAGTATGAATGCATAAGAGATGCTGCAATCAAATCTGTCCCCTTAACGCTGAATGGCAGCAGAAATTGGCACAGAGTATGCGACAATAAACGTCAGTGAATGGCGTTGTACCATGCAAAGGCTCAGCAGTATGACACAGCAGTAAACTTGTGCTGCAGTACATCTGAATGAGCCAGTCTGATGCAGGCCGCCTACATGCATCTGTCAATTTATTTTCTGCAGGAATGACAGCCTGCTGCGCCACTCTACAACACCAACTGCCGCCACAGGCAGCACCCAGCCAAGAAAAGCTTGCAGGTAAACTCCAGCATCGCTCTCAGCTGCACCGGCAACATGCAGCTCTCCTGCAGGGTTGCTTCTGATCTCACCAAAGACCAACACTGCACAAAGCAACTGTACAGCAGCATGCAACACAAATGGCAGTTGCCCCATAAACCCCTGCATTAGCAAGACCCCACACCCCGCCTTTTCAGCTTGAGACATACTGATTACAGCATTGTGCAATACACCCTGCGCTGTGCTGGACCTGAAGAACACCTTAGCAGGCAAGTGCCATGATTGGTAACAAAACCAGGCTGCTTGCACCAGCCGTAATGCTGCAATGCAAGGCTGCCTAAGGGCTAGGTAATGAGCTGTTGGCAATGATGTCAGCCGCTGACTGCCGCCAATCATCATCAGGAACAGCAGCACAGCAAGTGAGCCATCCAACACTGCATTATGAGTCAACCGGGCTTGCAGCAGAATCGGTCCAACAATTGTGCATATTGACAGCAGCATGAACAGGACATCGAGCTTCTGCTGCCATTGCCTGCTGGTTGAGCTTCTGTAGGCCGCTTCTAGCTGCGGCTGCTTGAAAGACATCGAGAGGGACATGATCGACTTGGGCCTCTGGGGCTGCTGTTGCTGATGCAATAAAAGCTGCTGCGGCGCTGCAAATTCAGTTGCATGCTGCTGTACAGGTTCTACTGCTGCAGCAGCACCAGCAGCAACAGGCACAGCAGCAGCAGTGGCTCTGCGTGCCGCAAACCTGGATGGCCCAGCAACTGCTGCTGAGCATTGCACAGGAGGCAGGTCATCTGCAGTTTGGCCAGTACCTGGTCCAGAAGGCAGTCTAGATCCACCCGTTGTTGATGATGACGCTGACACTGACCACTGCTGCTGCTGCTGCTGCATTTGCTGATTCTTAAGCTGCAGGGCCACTCGCACTGGCATCATCTGGGTCACAAGTCCTTCCAGAGCCTGCAAGTGTAGCAAACAAGTTGTATGAGTTGAATGCTGTAGCCAATGGCATTAGTGACTTTTCACGTGAAATCAAGGCTGTGAGCAATGAACATATGAGGCTTCCCCTCTGACCAACACATTCTGACAGGCCTTAGATGAACAGGTACGTATGCAGGCGATATGGTCTCCCTATAATAGTCACTGACATTCTGTTGATGCTCGGATGGCGCTGCTGGACACCACTCTGTGCCTGAATCCCTCCAACCCAGCAATGTCACACAGCACCGCCACACACACAGCTGCAGCGTCAGGAGACTGTCACAAGATGCACTGTTCCAAGGAAATGTGTGACGCCTGGATCAATTAGGTGAAGGCATGACAGCAGTGAGCCTGCTCACCAGGAACTCCTGTTGCGACTTGAGCAGCATCAGGTAGGGGGAGCACAGGGCAGCAACAACCTCAAAGAAGTTCTGCTGGCTGCCCCAGCAGCAAGACACAGCACAGACAACAGCCCAGCACAGTGACACAGCACATGAGGAACCTCGTGTCAGCATGCAGCATCCTTCATTTGACAGGTAGAGCATGTGCTGTTGACAGGGCACATGTGCCACATGTGGTTGCTGGCTTCAGCAGCTGCATAACGCATGACCACTGAGGCAGAGGACACCATGACACTGCCATCATAGCAGCATAGTGTGCTGAAGAAGGCGATGCATGCCTGTTGAGCCTAGTCCCAGCAGTGCTCGTCCTTGGGGCCAGGTCTGATTGTCATAATCAGGCAACTGTTGGATGACACCACTGCAGAGATTACCCACAGACAGAGCAGCCGGGACCTACCCAGCAAATGCATTTGGCTCTGAAGCAGCTAAGCACAGTGCACCCAGTGCAGTCTGGGCAACCACCAGTGCAGTTGCAAAGAACGTTTGGGCATTGTGCTCATGCTTGAAGAACTGCAGGTCCTCTAGGCCGAGGTCCCTGCAGGACACAACATGATGCTGGCTCAGCACAGTGATCTCCCTGCATCGCTGGACCATAGCAAGATCCTGGGGAGGGGGACAGGTTCATGTCTAAGGCTATTAGGCATGTCTGATGCCGCTGCTCTGCTTTCGGCAAGTGGTGAACATATAAAGCAGCCCCAACAGGCGCAACATGTGGCAAGCACCACAACTGATTGCTGTACATTCCTGCCAGCTGCATCAGCTTGCACAGGCGAGGTCAGTATGCAGGGACTCAGCAAGCCGCTGATGGCGCACCCATGCTCAACATCTCTGACATGAACCGCTTGCTTCGTCTCCACAGCAATGCCAGCAGCTCCTGCTATTGTTGGCAAGGCGCTTGGTCGTGCTGCCTGAGGGTTGCTGCTGTAAAGGGCTGTATACTGCAATGACTGCTTGTCACGGGAAAGGATTGCAATCCTGTTGGTTGGAGGAAGTTGGAAAGGCCTTTAAGTGGCAATTGCAAGGAGCTGTCGCATATGCAGCAGCCAGTCTACAAGGAGAGAAACCAACTTGACTGGCTATGCTGCGAGCATTGATATATTTCAAAAGGCACAATAGTGAGAAATTTCTGACAGAAGATCGCCGATGTTTGCTCATTTGTGACACAAACAGTAGTTTGCTGACTTCTGACCCTACCAGTGCCGATTCTGGCAGGCAGGGCATCACTGTCAAAGGCGGTGCCTGCAGCAAAGACCTTACCCAACGTATACAATGGTGTTGCTGTGCTGTTTGCACGCCTGAGCTGCTGCAGCTAGGGCCTGCTGCGGCCCTGAACTACGGCACATGGCAGCTGCAAGTTCCTTCACCTGATAGTGGGCAAACCATTGCTAGACGTTGGTGATCAGTACATAAGCGTTTCAGATGACGATGAGATGGAACTAGGGCGCACCAGCACAGCAGAACCAGCTTGCATGTTTGCACTGTCATGACAGAAATTGTGCTACAGTGCTGGCCCAGTGTCCAGTGACATAGGCTGATGCTAAACGCGGCGACATGGTCTTGCAACAACTAGCAAAAACGTTGACCAGTCCATGCACTCAGAACCGCAATGAGCGGCCTTGCATGCCACAGCGATGAGCCTGGCAGCATGTTAAAGATGGTGCTGTTCAGATGACGCAGCAATGCACACTCCCCTGACTGTCATTCATGTTTCGGAACAGTACCTCAACCCTTAGGATTGACTTACGGCGATATCTGCTGCGACGAAGAGGCCCGGAAGTCGGCACCTGAACCACGGGCGTCAGAGGAAGTGTTACGACTGCCGGGAGCCTTGAAGCTAGTGAAACTACAACGCCGCTTATGCGGCATCAGCGGTGTACTCAGAAACGATAATATTGCACAAACGACAATATTGAGGGAGTCTGAAGTGATCAGGAGTCATGGCTACACCTTGTGAGCTTGCTTCTACCTTGCCTTTGCCAGCTGCTGTTGCAGCCAGCCACGACATACACTTGAGCCAGTCAATGCAGAAGGAAATGATACGTAGCAAGAGCATGAAGGTTGACAACAGCAACGTGCAGCTCGCTCCCTATCAAGCCCTTCCAGTGCTAGGGGGACCTAAAATCACACACCATAGGGCAGCTGCATTAGATGTTCTGGAGCCGGGGCCTGACGTTAACGAGGAGGTATGCATGCGTCGACGCGAGGCCCCGCGACTACTATACGGTAGTGCGTTGGCTGGCTGTGTCAGCTGACTTGCATGGACTTCGCAGGAGCGTTTGGCGGCCGTTCATGAGATCATTCAGAAGTATATGAAGAAGCTTCAAGAGCGAACTAGCCACCATATGGGGTGAGTGTGACAGCAGCAGTTCCGTTGCCAAGAAGGACGTGTTCGACCTCTTGACGCACACTTATATAAACTCCACAGGTATCCATACAACCTTGACTTCGACTTTGGAGCCCTGGAGGGCCTGAACAAGTTCAGTATCAACAATCTTGGGGACCCTTTCATCGAGAGCAACTATGGTGTGCACTCCAGGGAGTTCGAGGTGAGCATGCACAGCTTGTCTGCATATTTCATTCCTGACATCCCAGCTTGCACAACATCTATGGTGCTTTCATGCAGTAGCCAGTAGCAGTTTGATTGATGTACAGTTTCCTGGATGTACAGCTGTGCTGACTCATGTACCCTGCCCCAATAGTTGCAGCAGCATGTTGGCAAACATGTGGCTTATTCGCAGTAGCTGAGCATCTGCAAAACACAGTCCTCCACATTGTCAACACCCTGCCCTTGTTTCTGATTATCTGATTCCACTGCAGGTTGGTGTGTTGAACTGGTTTGCTCGCCTGTGGGAGATCAACGAGCAGGAATACTGGGGCTACATCACCAATTGTGGCACAGAGGGTAACCTGCACGGCATCCTGGTTGGCAGGGAAAATTTCCCAGATGGCATCTTGTATGCCAGCAGGGAGACACACTACAGCGTGTTCAAGGCAGCTCGCATGTACAGAATGGATGCAGAAAAGGTGAGTCATGGTGGGGCTTGGTTAGTGACTTGGGTCGTCCAAGACAGCAATCTCTCGTTGCTTGTAGGTTCTGGGTTGTAAATTTTTTGTGCTGGCCAGATTCAGGCAGTCCAAAGCAGCAAAAGCGTTGGTTGACCGGATCATCTTGCTTGGTCAATGATTTATACTACTCGCGCACAACACCTTGCACTGCAGTTACGATCATGAGCATTTCATAATGGGAAAAACCAGGGTTGCATGCAGGGCCAGCACGGCAGATAAACACCTTGATCACCAGTACACAAGAGCAGTTGGCAGCATGGTGCAGTTGATTAGCAAACAGGGTCGGGCAATGGCCATTGTGGGTAATCGAGTGTTCCTGACATGCATGGAGCTCTGTGTCATGGCTACGCTGATGAGCTACAGGCTGTGCTAGTGCTGTCAGCTGACCGCACAAAGGGTCCAGCAGTGGCGGCGTACAGGCCTGGAGTCTAACCCCACTCTGCAGTGGGCTCACCTGCCTCCACATCACGATTCTCTTGACAGCTTTGACTGTCCTGGTAACTTGCAGGTCAACACCCTCGACAGTGGAGAGATTGACTATGACGACTTGAAGGCTCGCCTTGCAGCCAACAAGGCGCGTCCTGCTATCCTCAATGTGAACATTGGCACCACAGTGAAGGGGGCAGTGGACGACCTGGACCGTGTGCTGGACATCCTGCAGGAGACGGGCTACACTGAGGACAGGTGCGGTTGATGTGGGTGTTCCCTGCTGGGACCGTTGACCGGGTTTGTGAGATGGTTGTGTTCAGAAGTAGCAGCTGCAGTGATTTTGTTGCAGCAGCAGCTGCTGATAGACCCGCTGCTGGAGTAGTCTTAAGGCCCTTGTCTATGAGGTTTTTCGTAGGGATGTCGCACCCGGTGGCGAGAGCACAGCAGTCAGTTTGGCAGGCATGGGAAAGCAGCAGTAGCAAAAGCAGCAAAAGCTGGGGTCCCAGACACTGTGCACAGATTGTCAACATCAGAGGTTATTTGTCTCTTTCAAAGAAAGTGTCTGATTCATATCAGTGACACCACATATGGTTGCAAACAAGTCTGACAGCCGCTGTAAGTTGTTCAGCATTGACGAATGTATGTGCGCCTCTTGTTGAACCCCCGCAGGTTCTACATCCACTGCGATGGCGCCCTGTTTGGCATGATGATGCCCTTCATCAAGCAGGCACCCATGGTAACCTTCCGCAAGCCCATCGGCAGCGTCAGTGTCAGCGGCCACAAGTTTGTCGGCGCTCCAGTGCCATGTGGTGTGGTCATCACACGCATGCGCTATGTCATGGCCCTCAGCAGTGATGTGGAGTACCTGAACAGCAGGGATGCCACAATTATGGGCAGCCGCAATGGCCATGCACCAATCTATCTCTGGTACACGCTGACCATCAAGGGGTACGAGGGCATCAGGCAGGATGTGGAGCGCTGCATGAGGAATGCACACATCCTCAAGGTCATGCTGGAGCAGTGCGGTATCAAGACCATGCTGAATGACCTGTCAAACACGGTGGTGTTTGAGAGGCCCAGGGAGGAAGCTTTTGTGCGCAAGTGGCAGCTGGCATGTGAGGGTGACATCGCACATGTGGTGGTGATGCCCAACATCACCATTGACAAATTGGAGGAGTTTGTGCAGGACTATGTGAACAGCAGGGCCCGTGTGGCCATTGCTGGTGCCAAGAGGATCGCCAATGAGGCCCGGGCAGCAGAACAGAGTGAGGGGTCAGATGGAGACTGCTGAGTATGTTGTATCAAACGCAGCAGCAGCTGCAGCAAAGGAAGCAGCATTTATAGGGTTTGAGATAGGGGTTAGTTGAAGGGTGCAGACTCATGGTGGAGTGAGATAGGGGTTAGTTGAAGGGTGCAGACTCATGGTGGAGTGCCTGTGCCTCCACACAAGCATAGCAAGCAAGTGTTGCATGCTCATCATGTATCCATGAGGGTGTAGAAATGAAGCAGGGCTTCAAATGGGCTGCGGGGGCTGATTCGGAATTATTGCATAATAGCAGGCAGCTGACCTTTTTACAACCATGGTCTTCAAAAGGGTTGGGTGTGTGTGTGCTCTGTTGTCAGCAGGCTGGTACTGCTGGCAAGTTTTGTGTGTGAGCTGATTGTCCCCTGTTTACTCTGTTTGGAGTCCGTTGGTGTTTGTCTGTTGGCATTGAATGATAGCAACTCAGCAGCTTGCCAGCCACTGCCTATGTGGCATTATGTAGTGACGGCAGTTGGATGGCAGCTGCTGAAGTCCCGAATGAGTACAGTCACTTGTGCACTCCTTGCTGACTTGTCACGAAGCTGCAGCAGCTTGTACAACCGTGATGTTGTACCTTGTCTGTCAACATTGGTGATGTTCATCATATGCATGTGCACTAAGATCACAAACAAAGTGTCATGGACATTGCCATTCCATGGACTTGGCTGGTTCCTTGTTTGCTCACACAATGCACACATGTATCAGATAAGCGCCGGCAGTAGGCAGTAGGCAGCAATGCCGTATCACCAAGTCTGCGATGTAGTGTACCGCCAAGGCAGCAATGCCCTGGTGTGTAGCCTTCATACATCAGATTGTGACCAATATCAACTCTGCATTCATCTGCTGGCGGTGCAAGGCATGCTGCAGCTCAGCTGCTGTATGAAGCCCTTAATGTATCTCTTTTGGGGCTGCAGATTCAGCAAGCAGCCTGTGTTTGGGGCTGAGCATTATTTAGTTGGGTAAATCTGTTTAAGCACCGGCGGCAAGCCTGGGCTGGCCCTGTGCACTTGTGCACTGTCAGTTTGTTGTCTCCAGGGCACAAGTCCGAATTCGGATGGTATAGTGTGGCGTCAATGCAGCTCAGCAGTCCTGGTGTATTTGATCTTGGCATATGTTGCTTTCTGGGGTTGGTTACAGCAGGCTGAGTGCTGTTACATGATAGCTATGTGCTTGATGTTGTCGACAATGTTTTCAAATGCATACGCATGTGCATCGCAAGCATGTCTGCTGTTTGGTGATCTACAGCTGCCACGGCCTGTTGTGGGGAGTATGTGTTGGCTGCAGAGAGGGTGAGGCATTATAAACGAGGTTGGAGTAAGCACTGCTGGCAGGATATTAGTATTGTGGCGATTTACTCGCTGTTGAGGTGCTGTTGCACTGCCAACGCTGCAACAGTAGCCAGAATGCTTTGATAAACGTGTCTGTCTATTGACTGTATACAGTACACTTCTTACACGTCATGGACACATCCATGGCCACGGGTGCACGATGTGGGGAATGACAAGCAACATCGCAGCTGCAGCAAAGCAACGGTTGCTTCATCTTGCACCACCATGGGGCCTTGCCTCGTCCGCTTTTAGTTGGCAGCAGTGTGAAAACAGTACACTATGCGCTACGCAGCGCATGTATGCTTGATTTTCCTGAACTGATCAGTTACATTACTGAAATAGTGGGGAATCATCCGGATGAATCCGGACACAGATAATTAGGGGCCACGCCGTGGCAGCCTTGTTCTGCTCTCACAGCAGCATACATACTGCAAAGCTTTGCTCAAGCAGTGGTGATCACAACTAGTGGTACAGCGTTCAAACTGCTGAGTCGGCACTCCGGGACAAGCTGTCAACACAGCAACACCATTGCAATTGCCACTGGCTTGATGCAAGTGATCCTCAGCCGCTGAGATGTTTTGCCTTTGTTGGACCATATCATAACGTATCATAAGCATCATGCATGGTGCAAGATGCAGTATGCAGCATCATTTGCCACAAACATGACTTTGGAGACATAAGCAACACTGGCAGCTCAGTCCTAGATTCATTGTGTCTGCAAAAGGATTGATAAGTAGATCCCACATCAAGCAGGTGAGGGCACACCATTCTGATGAGGCCGCAACACCACTTATCATGGTCAGATGAAAGGTGCTTGAGATACAAAAAGCTATTGAAGCAAGGGAATCTTGCAGGCATGCACAGTGTGAACCAAGGCATGCAAGGATCATTTCATTATTCACGCACACACACTGTGCATGTCTGCGGGGCAAAGCTTTGTGGGTGCTGGTCCAGCAATGCATACTATGCATTGCCAGACCAGCACCCATGTAGTTTTGCCTTTTGAGGCACCTTGAGGCATCAAAAGTGCACACCAACTTCACTGTGTACCACTGCAACTCAAAGTAGTTCCTGAAACACCTCCCTGGCGTAATTGGCGATAAAACAACTACAATTGATATGCCAGCCTGGCAGCACAATTGTTGTGAGCAACTACTCCCAACTGTACCAGCATGTCATGGGGCAGTCCAGCATGCCATGCTTGGACAACTTTCTTGACTCTCTCCCCCCCCCCCCCACCCCGCCCCACCCCACCCCATCTCCATCGCCCCGGGCGGGGCCCTCAATATTGAATATTGGGCGACCAACAACTTTACCAGGGTCCTGCACAGGCATGCCATCGAGCTGCTGAGACAGCATTCAAATGGTGCTCCGACCAAGACATGATCTGATCAAAGTATACTCACGTATTGCTCTGGATACTGCAGTTAGTAGGGTGCTGCAACAATACAACCACAGGCAGACAGCAGCACAACCTGCATTGGGTCATGCGGGTGTAGGCCTGCTGCAGGACATGATCTGTAAAACAATCAAACTGCCCAGCAACTGGTCCACAACAAGAAGTCGTAGCCCTATCAGTATAAGTTATCGCAACTATGCAAAGAGTAATGTACCTAGCTGGTCGTGACAAAGCACAGTGCTGCTTGAAACCTAGCTCAATGTCTGAAGTCAAAATACTCGTTTGAACCAAAGTCACAGCCTCCTAGTCCCTGGTCTGAAACACACACCATGCCTTGGCAAGGCATGCCATGAGCAGCAGCTAGCAACACGGTAGTGAGGTCACAACACAAAGTCAGGTCTTAAACTGAGGCAAAGGTCACAATATGTAAACTCTGAAGCAAACACTACCTGGTCCTGGTGCAGTGCATGCACAGCCTGCAACTGAGTTGCGCTGAAACAACAATTCTTACCCAGGACGGCCTGAGTTGATTGCAAGGTGCCATCGAAGCTGGCAAAACAGCTCACTCCACCCATATCAAAAGTGCTGGTAACCAGACGAGCACATCACAGGCCAATTCCCCAAACACAGCCTGTCACTTGCTGTCTGCTTGCTAGCCTATAGGCAACAATTGCTCCAACTGCAGTTTGTGATGCACAGGCATGCAGTGCCTGTGGATGCACGCGTATGGGAGACTTGAAGTCATTGTCTGCTAGACGAGCCAACACCGCACAGCAGATATGCATCCCAAGCCAATGAAGCAGTGACGCACCTTTTCTACATTACTACTCGTCTTCCCAAGGACAAATTTGGCTGCTTACCATTACTGATAGTATGCATGTCAGGCTATGCATGGAAACAGGATACCAGAACAAGCAGGTAGGACTGCAGCTGTCACACCATTGGTTTGGTCTACCCGACTGTGATCAGATCTACACTGCCATAGAGGACCACACAGACGCAGTATCACAGGCCTTTTTCAAGCAGAGCAGCTTCCACTGCTGCTTTCAAACACACGAATCAAACATGGTCAACTCACATTGTGACATCAACATGACAACAGCCAGACCACCACACAACAGTAACATCAGCTGGGAAGTCTCTGAATGGGACATTGCACACAGGGCCACTCATCAGAGGCTCTTGTTCAAGACGACGTGCTGGTGCTGATCATGATGTTGTGCTGGAAACCAGATGGCCATACAACAGACAGGCAGGAGTGCAGCAGCACCACTAGCAGCAGCCCAGCAAAGCCAGCCGTGTTCTTCCACATGGAGCTGGAGCCAGCAGCTGCAAGCAGCCCAACACAACTGCAGCTGGTGATCCATAGCTTAAATACTGCGACTGCTGACCAAGGGGAACTGAATGCTGACTCGTTTCAGGTCGACCATCAGGGTCACCGACCCATGCCATCGACATCATTGGGTGTCATTTGCTGCGTACCAACGCTTGACATGCAGCAGACCACACACACCCAATCATGTTGACGGCACTACCGAGTGTAGCATAGCAGCAATATACACTCCAGATGAGGCGACAGCCCCACTTTTGAAGGTGGCTGTCACCAGCAGAATGTGTAGCACTGCAGCAGAACAATGAGCCAACTGTGTAGCCCACCGTGCACCACCCTGTACTGCTGAGAAGCTTGGCAACCTGATACCCGGTCCCCTGCAGGATCAGAGTCACCAGCATGCCACGCAGTGCGTATCCGTGTCTGACAGCAATGCCACAGCCTGTGTGATGGCATCACCTGCAGAAGATCATCCCAAGCATGGGCCATGCACACAACAGGAAGTACAGAGTGAAGCTCAGGCAGCACAGCAGATTCTGCACAAAGCATCTTTGCTGCGCATTCAGCAAAGCAATGCATTCAGAGCCAGATAAAAGCCACACAGACACCATCCAGCACTGGGCAAAGGCAGCAACCATTTGACAAGGTATCAGGGCATCGCGTATCATGCGCCACACCACAAAGGAAGGCAGAAGCAAGACCAAAGCTTGAAGATATTGAACAGTGTGCCATAACTGACTATTCATGTGCTCAACATGCTGTACTGGGATGTTACTATCAATTCAAGGACGACCCTCTACTCAGATATACTCTGGGGCTGTGTTGAAGCAGCCTACTTCATGCCCTGAAAGCAAGGACCCGGTTACTCATGATGGATTCAGATTGCCTGCACAAATGTATGCATGATTACTGTAGCAGTTTAATACTGTGCTTAGGTGGAGCATGCAGTAACAAGATAAGAAGATTGCCGCATCAGCCAAGCTCTGAGCTTGTTGTTGAGACGTCAGCACGGCATGCACTTGCAGAAGCTTCATAACAGAAGGTGCTGGTCTGCTGGTCTGCTGCACTTTCGACATCCTCCTTGACATACATTGCAGCAGCATTCAATGCAACAATTGCTTATTTGGCTGGACACAACAAGCCAGCACATGCTGAAAGGAGTAGAGGCCATCCAATGGCTGTGGGGGGGTGGAGTGGAGGCTGTGCTACATCATGTGTAATACCTGTACTGCTTTAGGACACACACACAGACCCCACTGCAGCATACCAGCACTGCTCAACCTGTCACAAGCACAATAAAACATGTCTTCACATCAGCTGCAGCTTGATCAAAGTACCTCGCAGCCTTTGCTGGTGCAGACGGTGTGCACACTAGCCCCTAATGTGCTACCAGCAGTACTGGTGCCATACTAATGTGGCCCTGAGCCCTGCTCCGCCCCCTGAAGCCACCATCTCCTGGCACATACTGGCGTACAATAGTAACGCTTCAACACCTATCCGCTATTGGAAACCAGATGCTCATCCTCCCTCAGCTGGCTGCCCACCATCCAAGCCGTTTGTTCGACCCCCCGCCCCAGCCCTAAGCCCTAGAAGCATCCAGTGCTGATGCAATCGACTGCCTGATATCTCTCACAGGCAGCCACACACCACCACCATGCTGCTCATCAGGCAGCAGCAGTGGCAGCGGTGAGCAGCACAGCAGGCCAAGTGCCAGCCTGCCAGATCCTGAGAAGGGCACGAGCAGGTTCATGGCTGAATCACACCCCAACATGGCCCCCAGTTGGCCACTGAGTACAGCTATGACTGCTGTGTGCACACTGGTCTCGCTGCACGGAAAATCGCAGCTGCCACTGCCGCTGCTGCTGCTGATGGTGTTGTGACGCGTTGCTGCTGCTGCTGCTGTTGATGGTGGTGGTGGTGGTGCTGCAGGTTGGTTGGGTGTGATGACTGTATCATTTGGGGCTGGCAGGAGGTCCCTGACTGCTGCACCACTGCTGGAAGCAGCAGCAGTACTACACGAATCAGCAGGACTCCTCCTGCCATCAACCTCAGCAGCACTGCTGCTCTCACTCGCTGCCGCATCCGCTGCTGTTGCTGCCATGGTTGAGGCACTGCTTTCCGCCTGTGCTGTGTTGTGGCGTGCACCGGCAGCAGTAGCTGATCCTGCCCCTACTGGTTTATAGAGCACCACCTGCTCCAGCTCACTCTTGCTGGGAGCACCAACATCACCTGTTGAGATCCTGAGGTGCTCCACTGTCAAGGACCCCCCGGATGCCTGCGCCTCAACAATCTGTCCAAGGTAACTGAGAAGCAACACCACGGCCTCTATTGCTGAGCACCCCTGCACATCCAGAAAACTCAGCGGTGCTGCCATCCCTGCACCCCCAACCAAGCCCTCCAGACCAAAAGCACCAGCAGACATTGCGAGACTAGCCGGTATTGAACCTGCGACCTGTCCTGCCCCGAACCCACCAGGGCTGAGTATGCTGTTGCCGGCAGCAGCATCAGCAGCAGCACTGGCTGGTGGGCTGCTGGTTGAGATTGCGGCTTGTTCAAGTTGCAGGATGAGCTGCTGCTCAGGAGACAGGAGGCACGTTGACAGTGCTGCTGTCATGCCTGGTGTACTGGGGCAGGCCTGGCTGGTCATGGGGCTGCTCTGAGAGTTGGGGTGAATGATGTAATGAGCCATCGCACCTGCAGCAGTAGCGCCAGCAGCAGAAGCATGGCAACGCTTGTCAACTATTTCAGATGAACATTTGAAGCCCACCCCATGGCAGTTGGTGCTTGCCCATTGATGAGAAATAGCTGACATTCTTGCTGCAGGTATTGAGAGGTCGCGGGTTCAGTGCAGCACTCTAGAGGTCTGTATTTGCTGACTAGTAATCCATCTGACAGCCTGCAAAACTTAGCTGCCATCTAGCACAGAGTGCTGCCTGTGTGCCTGCGGCAGGCAGTCTCTTCAACTGCAAAGGACTTTCAATGCAAGACGTTGCTGCAGGCCACAGAGGAATGCAAATCCTGCAGGGCTCAGCAGCTGACGATCAGTTCAGCGCAGGCATGGCATGAGCAAGATTCTGCTTACAGCATGTTACTATATAGTACATAAACTATTTTGACCTAGCCAGGCCTCACCTGAGAGATGACAGTCATCCACAATTTGCACAGCAGCCACCAGCCCCTCAGCTCCTCCTCTCACCACCAACAGCTCCAGCAGCGCCCCATGAACAGCAGCGTTGCCAGCAGCAAACCCTACACCTCTGTCATTCCTCAGCTGCCTAAACAGCTCTAGACCCTGAACCCAGCCACCTGTGTTGTACTGGGCTTGCAGAAATGTTAGGAACAGCAGTTCGTCCAGGCTGTCAGGGTTTATCAGGCCTGGGGGTGTGGGGATGGAAGGGTCCAGCTGGCCGGTGGTGTGAGCTGTTTGTAGGTGAATGCGGTACTGCTGCAGGAGTTGAGCAACACTGTCAAGCTGGTGGGCAGAGGAAGTCACCTACATGGGTAACAGTAAAAGTTGACAACAACAATTAATTGTGACAGCAAGGTACAATGGGGTCAGACCAACTGTTGGTGCGGCTTGCGAAGTCTCTTCAGGCGTGGAAGTTTATTGATGTCATTGAGGTTCAGGCAAGAGCTGCAGACCTGTTGTAGCGTTCTTGCAGGTGCACCTCGAACACCGCTGCAGCATGGGGTGTTGAGAACTTACTGCTGGCTCACCTGTAGGACCTCCCTAGCCGCCTTCCAGGCCCCCTCATTTGCACAGCTCAGCAGCACACACTCCAACGTCACAATACTCACAAGCGCACCAGCTTCATAGCAGCTTCTCAGCAGCTGCCCAGCATATCCCCACGCTCCCTGCTGCTGCAGCGCATGCATGGCAGCAGCAGCAGTAGCCGCATCCAGGCTGTGTCCTTGATGCGTCATGTTGAGTGTGACTGTCAGCACCATTTGGTGGGCATTGCAGGCTGAGAAGGTGGAGATCATGTTGCGGTAGAGGGTGGTGTCGGGGTGGATGCCTGACTGGTTCAGCATCAGGGTGTACACCTCCAGGGCCCTGAAACGGCAGCAGCAGCGTTATGGTGCAGCAGTGAGGCAAGCAGCGGTGGTAGCAGCGGTCGTTGTGGTGGGGGTGATGCTGGCGACAGCAATGTCAAGCACAAGTAGTGCTGGTTGTCAGCTGGGAAACGGTGCTGTTGCGTTTCATTGCTTCATCTTGAGCACCAGGGGAGTGTTGATTGGAACCTGCAGCAGCTCCATGTGCAGTACTGCTAGATGACTTCAGACCAAGTGACACCAGGCGGACTGCACAACACTGTCAACACACTGCTGCATGTCAAAAAGGATATGGGGATATCAGGGTTGGTGGGATTAGTGAGCAGGCACGATGCTGCATAGGTTCCAGGGCTTCGGTATGCTACTACAGCCTGCTGTGTGGTCACCTAAGTGAATACAGTAACCTCAGTGACTGCAACTTCTAGGCTACAGGTGATCACCCCGGGATCCCTGCCTGCAGTCTTTCTTGGGTCAATTTGGACTGGCACAAGAATTACTCCAGGCAGGGATTTCCAGCTGACCTCAGCACTGCTGCTGCCCTTTCACGCATCACTTAAGAGACCCTCGATATGACAGGACCAAAGTACAGGCTGTAACAGCAGGAGACATTTAAATTGGTTCATCTGCTGTCGCATGGCAACACAAGAGAGGTCAGCTGTCAGCTGTGACCGGTGGTGGTCTGCAGTACTGACTGGGATCTGTCAGCCATCCAGTGATGTGTGGCACACCTGCTTTGTATGGTCTGCTTGTCAAAGTCTCCCACTGCTGCTGCCACACTGCCGAGTGTGCAGAACACGGTGTTAAATGATGTGGCAGACGGGCGGACAGCACCACTGCAGAACAGCAAACAATCACACGCACACCTGTGTTTGGTACGTCAACAAAGGGGTCAGCTACAATAAACAAATGTAGCACCTTCGGCAAGATGTAAGCAGGCTGGCACGCCAGCTGTTGCTTTTATATCAGATTCAAGCAGCCCATGTGCATGTGTTTAAGCCGCTCAAGTGGTATTTCCAAGAGCTGTAGCCTATTGAGTTGCAGGTACAGGTTGTACTCAGACTGCCAAGGCCTTTGACAGGTCTGTACCCTGGTTTCAAGGTGACACTGTTGCATGTAACTGACCACTGGCAGCTGCGTTGTGCATACATAAGTGTCACCAATTAATCAGGATATTCAACGATCATCTGATTGATGCAGGGCGTGCCTTATCTCATCCCCACATGTATCTGGAGGCCAAGACATACATACTAGACACAAACAGTCCAGCAGAACATAACAGGCCTTTGAGCCTCGAGTGCAACACACCATGACAGCCCGGCTACTCAGCCCCGGAATCGCGGTTGAAGGTGGTAGCCCTATAGACCACAATTTTCTTTGTGAGGGTGTGCAGGTACGAGGAAATTGTGGTCTATAGGGCTACCTACTGGTATTGCATTCCCTCATCTGAGACTGCAGCTGTCCATTATAAGTTGCAAGTTGCGTTGTTTGTGCAAACAGTCGACATCCCTAGGCCCTTCATACAGGCTGACACAGTCAGTCGAGGGCACCTCAACATCCGCAACTGTTGACAACACTACAAAGTCTGATAGCGTCAGACTTTGGAATACTTTCAACAGTTGCGGGTGGTTGAGCTCAGATGTGACATTCAGATGCAGCTTATGATGTCTCACGCTACGCTCCTGACCCGTGGGTCGCACTGCTTGCACCTGCTGCTGCTTCTGCTTTTGCTGGGCCAACAGATTGTAATTAACAGTTGATGCTGCCTGCTTTGAGATAAAGACACCCACACCTGCTGTGCAAAACCCTGTGGTAGTGCAGGCACCTGGGTGTCTTTATCTCAAAGTCTTGCAAGACTGCCTGCTTGCTTCACTGGGCTGCAGCCGGCGCTGGTTCCCAGTCGCAGCTGGCTGCTCCTGATGCCCCGAATGTTGCGCTGCCTCATGCTCTACCGGCTGCTGCTGCGTCTGTCCCTGTGTGCATGCTGCCACATCCTCTGCTGGCTGCTGCTGCTCCTGTCCCTGGGCACATACTGCCTCGGCCTCTGCTGGCTGCTGCTGCTGCCCCTGAGGTGCTGCTTGATTCTCTGCTGGCTGCTGTTGCAAATCACTAGTCTCAATTTCAGAAATTTACAGAAAATCTTGCTATATACAAGAGGCTGACGAGCATCCTGGTTGCTGCTTCAGCAGCCCCCTATCCTCCCCCCTCCCATGCC
>JABEVS010000001.1:248765-378668 GCA_018290735.1 Coelastrella sp. MACC-549 | reverse complement strand
GTCCAGTTTGCTATAAGAGACAAGGTTTGCTATGACTGCCAGGCTCTCCTGCCAGGCCCCCATCTTGCCATAGGCATGCAGCAGTGTGTTGAAGCTGATCAGGGTGGGGCTCAGATTGCTGGCAGTCATTTCATCAAACAGGGCCTTGACCTGAAAACAGTGGCAGCAACAGCAGCAGCAGCAGTACTGGGAGAAGTTTGCACTGTTGTGCTGTACAGACCAGCAGGACGTACAGAGCATGAAGGCATACGGAAACTGCAGCTGCTACAGCCTGGCAGAGCAGTTCCGGTGAACACTCATACTGACATCAGTGGCAGTGTTGACTCAGCCACTCGCAGTTGCAGCAAGTGAGGTGTAAATGAGCCCAGCTGATGTCTCACGTACTGTTTGCAGCTTGTCTCTTGCCAGGCAGGCGCTCATGAGTATGTTGTAAGTGACACTGTTGGGCCGCACACCCAGCTGGTTGGTCTTCAGCTTGTTGAAAAGATCAACAGCAGCATCCCAGTTGTCCTGAAGCAGCATCAGCAGCAGCAGTTAGAGCAGGAGGAGGAAGAGCAGCTGTGACCTCATTGTCAATGTAACATGTACCAAGCCACAGGGCATTGCTGGCAGACACACTCTTAGTTATGAAGTAGTCTACATAGCAGCATATTTGCTACCCCTACAGACTGCTGCTGCTGCTGCATTTAACAGCAATTTATAGGGGCAGCAAATATGCACACTCATACACGTGTGTATAAGCCATGCACTGTGCAGTGTACAATCTGCATGCAGCTACAAGTAGTAGTTCCTGCAGCAGTCTAGAATCATGCTCATCAGCGCATGCCATGCCGTGGTGGCACTGCAGGCAGCAACTTATTAACTGAAACCGATTCCTGTGATAGTGAGTGCCGCTAATCCGGTCAGTACCACGCAGATCAGGTGTTAGTAACATGCTGATAACGTACAGCTAGGGTTGCTCCCCACCTCTTTGATAAGAGCTGTCAGGTAGCTGTTGACACATGTGACGTGTACTGGCAGTCCACTGGCCTGCAGCCAGCCCCAGCTCTCTTTGACCTTGCCGTAGTCTTGAGACTCACTGGCGATGGTGATCAGCGTGCCGTACGTGGCAACTGTGGGCTCAATGCCACGCTGCTGCATGTGGTGGTACAGCTGAAAGCAGGAGGCCATCATGAGGAGCACAGCAGCAGCAAGCAGCAAGGAGGAGCAGCAGATGAAGCATCAGCAGATTGTTGGTAAGGGGAGTGGTGCTTGTGCCAGTAGAAGGTGCATGATGTGAGTTGGCATGGTTTGTACAGTGCTTGCCACCTCTGCTGTCTCGCTGCTAGGATGAACCCGCTGTGGTGCACTCAGGAGGGTCACCATAGCAGTGGCACAAGAGGCAGCATGATTAACCCTTCCCACAGCATGTCTTCAACAAGCAACACTCAAAGAATGCAGTAGCTACATTTGTAAGAGTCATCTCCTTACCTGGAATGCAATGTCAGTCTGCTGTGCATTGCCACAAGCCTTCATGACTGTGTTATAACTGACAATGTCTGGCACCAACTCGCCGCCACACTGCCACATGACGTTCAGCAGCTTCAGAGCCTGTTTCCACCTGGGGGGAACAGCACGGGCATATGCAGCCAGCAGGGCATTGCAGCACACCCTGTTGGGGCTGCTCTTCTTGCTGTTGAGGCTGCCAGCTCGGCCCAATCGAAGTCCAATGTTTCCACCAGGAGATCCGATCTGAGTGCTGGGACCACGCTGTAGTGAAGTCAGGGCGTTGCTGCTGCCGCTGAAAGCAGATTCAGCACGCCTGGGAGTGTGGGCTGGTGGTCTGCCAGGGGATGTGTAGTGCCCTGCTGCTGGTAATTGTGGTTTGTTGCCTGCTGATGCTGGTGCTGCTGGCTCATCATCTCTGACAGCAGCAGCAGCAGCACTTGATGGTGGGATGAGACCAAATTCAGCAAGCTGTGCGGAGAGTGACCTGGTGGTGGGCACAGCTGGTGATGAGAGCTGCTGTTGCTGCTGGGTGTGCTGCTGTGAGCCGTTGTCTGCAGCTGTGGGTGGCATGACATCTGCAAAGCACAAGAGCCTGTTGACAAGACACAAGAGACAAGAGACAAGACCACACTGTGCAAGGGTCTGAGTCACAACCAGTACCTCACAAAGCTGCTGCTGCTGCTGCTGCTGGATCATGAAGTGCATGAGGGATTGGTGAGTTTTGTGATGCTGCTTCAAAGGCCACACAAACACACATAGAGTCATCTCACACTCAACCAGCAAGTAACCAGGAAGTCAGGCAAATTGACTTGCTCTGGCTTCGCTGCTGTGCTGTCCTGACTTACCAGCCAACACCACAACAGCATCTGCGGCACTCTGGCAGCTATCACCACTACCGCTGCTCACTTGCCAATCAGGTGCATTGCCAACGCTGCTGCGACACATTGCACTGCTGCCATGTGTAAGAGCATCAGCAACCTTGGCTGCCTGTTTTGCTCCAATAACTCTACTCCAGGCTCCTGAGAGTGTCCTGACAACGCTACTGTCAGAGTCCTGACAGCCTGGGCCAATGTCAGGCTTGACCAAGCTGCTGCCAGGGCAGATCAGGTCAACAGCAGCAGTCTCAGGCACTGCCAGGTTGCAATGTGTGCCAGCCTGGGTGGACCTGACACTGCTGCTGCCAACTGTGCTGATCAACCCAGTGGCAGCAGCGTGCTGGCTGGCCTGACATGTCCTGGCACAGCTGCTACTGCCGCTGCTGCTGTTGCTGGTCGGAGAGTCCAGGCAGTCTTGCAAGCTCTGACAGGTGCATTTCCCGTCAGGACTCCCAAGACTGCTCTCAGGATCTCTCAAATCAGCAGCAGCAGCAGCACCATGGCATTTTATAAGGCTGCCAGCAGCAGCAGCAGCAGCAGCAGCAGTTGGTGCGTACTTGAGACCACCCAATGTGCTGCTGCTGCTGCTGCTGTCACCCTGATGATGCCCGGGACCAGCTGCTCCACATGCTGTACTCATCAGTGCTGCTGTAGAACCATGCTTTCTGCAGCCCCTGTGTGACTCACCAGATGATCTGTCACTTGCGTTTGCACCAACTGCTGTTGCTGCTGTGGTGTCTGAGCTGCCATCCACCAAGCTTGGCTCCTCCCGGCTGGCGGGTTGCTCTGCAGGTGTCTCTGTGTCCTCCTGTATTGTGAGTGCATTGAGTGCTGCAGCACTGAATGTACCAGCCAGCAGTGCTGCAGGGCTGTTGGTCAGTGGCTTGTCAGGGCTGTTGCTGCTGGTGTCCTGCTGCATGCCTTCCAGCAGGACGTGGAACTGCTTGTGGGATTGGTACATCTGAATGAACACCTGGCAACATGACAACAGATCGACCCCGCAAAGTCACTTCAGCAGCAGCAGCTGACAGCAGAGTTGAAGGCCTTTGCTTGAGAACAGGTTTAACGGGTGGCGTACACCCTTACTAAGACCCTGCAGCATCTGATTACAGCAATCCCCGCACCTGTTCTGCCAGCTGCCACTGTCCCCCCTTGTCCAGAGCGGTGATGAGTGAGCAGCATGTGACTGCATCACACTCCACCCCCTCAGCCACCATGTGGTTGAAGACATCAATGGCCAGCGACCACTGACGACCCTTGGACAGGGCAGAGATCAGCGCAGAGTAGGTGATGGCGTCACGCTCTAACCCAATGTCAGCCATGGACCTGCAACACTCACAGCAGCAGCAGCAGCAGCAGCAGCATTGGACACTTTTCAGTGTCAGGCAATTCTTCCTGCTCAGGCTTCAGTACTGTTCAAGCTAATTGTGGATGGCTGATTGTTGTCATGTATGGTGCTCAGTGATGATTGCCAGGGATTCTGTGATGGTCTTGGCCAAGACCAGTACAGGATCCCTGAGAACCATCACTGAGCACCGTGCATCGCAACAATCAATCATGCACATCCAGCTTGTTTTGCTCAAAAGATCTTATCAGACCTTACCTAGAATCAGATTATCCAGGGTTTTGCCCCACAAGGGCCTGCAGGGAGTGTTGCTACTGATTCATGTTGTCTGTGCTGGACTCACCTGAAGACCTGCAGTGCCTTCTCCCACTGTGCTCCCTTGTCACATGCACTGATGGCTGCATTCGTGATTGTGGTGTCGGGCCGCACACCAACAGCGTCAAGTGACTCATACACCTCCAGGGCCTTGGCCCAGTTGCCCTCACGGCTCAGCTGACTCACAAGCTTGGTCAGACCTGCAGCAGCAGCAGCAGCAACAGCAGCAGCAGCAGCAGCAGCAGGAGGAGAAGGCAGACAGGCACAGAAGTACATGCAGGAGTTCAGTTACGTGACTGATCAGACGCTGACTTTGCTGCCGACTGGTCATTGCCAGTGGTGTGGACTGCTGGTCTGTGGGGGGGAGTCCACAGTGCCTACACATCAGTGACAACACATGTACGTATATGAGATGCACCTACATGCTTTGCCAGTGCCAGTGAGGGGGAGCACTGTAAGCTGCCTTTGCAGCTACTGCGGTGTGTTGCTATTTATTGCTGGGTCTGCGGTGTACACTCTTGGGAATCGTTGTGAGCATGCAATTGCTCAGTCAGCATGCAACTGCAATAATTCATGACATGCCCGCACAGTCGGCGCCCACCCAGCCCCACCCGCTACGAATAGTCCCACAAATGCAGCCAAATACAACCTGGCCAGCAGAACACACGCAAGCCTGAACTGTCTCACGACCCTGGGAGTAGGATGTCCACGGTGCATACTATGTGAAGGGTTGTGAAGTCCAGCTTTCCTCCATTGTCTTGGTGTATGGGCCAGGCTGTCCACGGCAGCGGATCAATGGAGAAAAGCTGGACTTCACAACCCTTTATACTATCAACTGCAGGACCCATGCCTGCAGTTTGTAGGGGCTCCTGGCAACAGACAACCGTACTTGCACTGCGGCAGATCAGTACTGCAGGCAATATGCACTGACAGTCCCTTGTCGCACGAGAGCATTGAGGTGCATACAGCAGCAACCACATGGGACATCAACAGATGTTATTTTCCACCACAACCATGCAGAGATGGTTGGGCACTGCAACAAACCACAGACATCAGGCACTGTGTGCTGCAGCAACTGACCTGGCAGTCTTGGCCTGAAGGTGCAGGAGGCCAGCAGCCGCCGTACATCACCTGTGCCGGCCTGGACGTGGCACAGGGCAGCTGTCAGACTGCAGCAGCAGCAGCAGCAGTAATGGTGTCAACCTTGCAGGTGGTAATCATCATTATGATACTCCACTTGTTAACATGCCAAAGGCAGCCAACCAATACCAGCACTGAGCAGGGTGGCAGGTGCTGCGTGCATCATACATGAAGCCACAACTGACCATCCTGACATCACTGAAAAACAGCGCCATGCACAGCATTCCTTTAAACAAATCAGCTAACATGGTGTGTATGGGCACCTTTTCATGTCGTAGACAGCTCCAAAGAGTCGCCCATGCTCCACACCACCTAGATCACTCCCACACCTGCCACCCCACCTCCCTCCACCCGTACTATAACCCCCCGCATACCCAACATAACCCCCCGCTAGGTCAACATCTACTGACAGACTCCTGGCTATCTGCTGCTGCTGCTGTAGCAGCTGCTGTGCTGAGATCGTTGCTGCTCGTGACAGTGGGCTGGCCTGATAGGCCGGAGGGAGGCCTGCAGCTGCTGCAGCAGCAGCAACCATGGAGGGGTCATGTGGGGCTCCAAACTGCTGCATGTGCTTCTGCTGCAGCATGTTGGATATTGCACGGGAAGGTGATAATGCGGGCCCTGTTGCACGCATCATCTGCTGCTGCTCCCCAAATATGCTGCTGCTGTTGCCGCCATAGTGTGACTCAGCAGCCACAACTCCTGGTGGGAGCTGAGCAGGTAAGGTGCCCAAATGGTTCACACCAGGGCCTCCAGTACCCCCAAACATGCCTCCTCTTGCAGCTGCTCCCCCGCCTGCAGAACCCAGCCAACCACTGCCACTGTGATACCCTGCTGCCGCTGCTGCTGCTGCTGCTGGTGATGAGCCATAGTAGCTGTCCACAAGGTCCTGTTCAGTGAGTCCTGGGAAGGAGTGGCTGCCAATGCGGCTGAGGGAGTCTGCTGCCTGAGGGGGGGTCTGGAGGTGTGTGCGGGGTGGTGTAGGTGGCAGGAAGCTGCCAGCTTGTGCTCCACCAGCAAAGGGGGTGAAGACTCCTTGGGGTGCTGAAGGAGGGGGAGGAGGTTGAAAACTCTGGGCCGAGTTGTGATGCTGCATGGTGGTCAGAAACCTCCGGAAATGTTGCAGGTATGCAGATCAAAGCTACTGCTTGACTGTCTGGGATGTGATGTTGTGTTGCTGTTTGACTTTCCAACTTATGTAGCAGATTGCCGCTGTCAGTGGTACTGGGGACAACGACTCTGACTAGCTGCTTGAGATGGGGCTGAGTATCAACATAGACGGGAAAGAAACTGCTCTTTGAAACACAACTGGTGCTGTCCTGCAACTCAGTTCACTGGGGTACTGCTGTAGACACGGGGGCTGTGGGCTATGATTCTTGCTGCGACCACACAACTATAGCCAAATTGATGCTGCGGGACTCGCTGCCAACATACAGCACTTGACGAGTTGCACGGGTAGACACACTCGGTCGCCTGGTCACTGACACGCCTCGGATTTGCTGAGAGCGTGGTAGCACTGATGGGTTTGGTCACTGGTTGTCAACGCTGCTACGTGGCAAGCAACGGGTCGGTCACAATACTGCAACTTCAACTTGTTTTGACGGCTACTAGCCTAGTTATCAGACCTTACACCCCCTTGAACATCAACGGAACAGTGCTGGCCAGCTTCCGTGGAGAGTGCTGCAGCAGGCCAAGGAGCAGACAGACACAAAAGGACGGATGGACGGATGAAATCTGCCCGCAACGAATGCAAAGTTGCAGTGTGTTTACAAGCGCCTGCAAACAATGCAGTATCTCAGCGCTGGTGATACCAGCGCTGACGACCTCTAGAGCGGTTACGAGACGGCAAGGTCTGGGCGCAGTCTGACAGCAAACGCAAACAGCAAGCTAACCCAACTGAGAGCAAGATGCGCAGATGAAACACACAAGCTATTTGACAGCGGCTGACGCATGCGTTTGCTCACCCGACAAGGTAATACTGCTTTTGCCAGTGTCGGCGATGAAGACTCACACGAGCAGCAACGGCACTAGACTGCTTGAGGTTGCTCAGATCACCACAAGCGCATATTAGACAGATATAGGATAGACCGGGGAATTTCCTGGTACTATGGTGTGCTGAACTATCGTAGCCTGTCTATGTGTCAACCGAGCTTAAAGATAATCGCAAGAGCATTTCCCGGACGATGTGCCAATCAATGCGCAGGTCGGATTCCTCCAACCGGCGACCTAGGACTGTCACGATGTTCTGCACCTTGTGGGTCTTGGCCGGAGGTTTGCTAACTCCCGCCGGATCATAACGCAAGGGAGCAGAATAAGAAGAGGCTTTCACAGAGCAGCAAATAAACAATTGTTTCCCTTGACATGCAAGTTGAGCAAGTCCAAGGCCGCCCAACGCAAGCGGCGCAGGCAGCTGTTTGGGCAATGAGGTTGGCGAGCCATGTTCCGAGGACTTATCGCTGCCGCACATACCGCCAGTGTGACAACAACATATCAGGGTCGATCAAATAGGCGATGTACTCAAGACGTTGATAACGGTGTAGGTGCTACTGCTGCTTGCATACAGGCAGCTGCAGAAGTCGCACTGGCCAGGGCACCAGCAGAAGGCCCAGGGGCCACGTCCGTGAATGCCAGAGATGGGCAGTTCAGATATGGTAGGGGAACCTCCAGCGGTTGACTGCAGGCACTAGCGACTGATTGCAGTGCAGTGCAGCATGTTCTGCACTGCAGCACGACATGCCGCCGGACATGCATGCAGACCATGACACACTGTTAACAATGTTCACAATGCAAATTTGAATTTATCACCATTATGACACCCAACAGCACCAGGCAATCTCATTGACCGTGTGCACCAACATCGTTGGCGGTTGCCATCGGCCACTGGCATAGCCCATGTCTGAGTGCTAAGAGCAACATAGCTCAGCATGGCAGCTGCCAAATGTAGATTGTCTGCTGCATGCTCCGCACCAATCCCACATGGCACAGGCAGCATCAGCTGAGCACCACTCGCCTGCCCTGACCCTTGCAGTTCATCCAGCACAGCATCAGCAGAGCATGAGTCTGCACAGCATCTTGTATGCTGCAAGTATTCCTGCACAGCGCCCAGCTACTGCACATCACCAAGTTGCCCTGCCATGGCATGATGTATGCGCTCCAGCAGCTGAGGTACAGTTGGTCGCCGGGTTGCATCAACCTGCAATAGCATGCCCAAAGATCACAATCACAACAAGGCAGATTTGTGATACTCAGCTTTTAAAGCCGACACAGCACAGCAACGCTACCAGTCACACTTGCACTGTTGCTGTAGAGCAGACCGAAGGCAAGGAGTGATATAATAAAGACATGCTGCGGCAAAATAGCTGCAGTGAATTATTGCTCAACCACAGCAATGTGTAAGCACCTGCAGGCACAGCTTGACCAGGCTATGCAGCTCATCAGGGTAGTGGCTGGTGGTGTCTTTGGGCCAGGGAACACGACAGCTGCAAAGCAGATAGACATGCATACCAGGAACTCAGAAGGCTGAAATTCTAACCTCAACATGTTGCAGTTGTATGAGGGTTGGAAGCACTTCTCGCGCACTCTACTGCAGGGCTGCTGCTTCTCCTGCCATGTTTTGAAAAGCGGCTGCAGACCCCCAGCACCAGAGTCAACATTTTCTTGTTTAGATGGGCCCTGTGGCACAACTCACTGCTTTTTGCTGAAATGATGCCAAGCCAGAGGTGCTGTGTATCGCATCGCAATTGCTGCATTAAGGTCAACTCACTTCATCACTGCTAATGCTAGACTTGCACCCTGATCAAGAGCTTGTTGAAACGGGGAGGCACCGTACATCATGGCGTACCTGAGCAGGTCAGCACTGAGTAACTGTCAGAGCATGTTGTTCAATAGGTGGGGCAAAGCGTGATTTGCATCTAGTGGCTGGGAACAGCACAAAGTGAGGCTGCATTCTGGAGTTGACAGAGCCTGTAAACCCTAGAAAGGATTATCTGGCACATGTTACCAGGAATGCAAACATTGTTGGCTCTGTGTAGCACCTGCCAGGAGCTGTGGATGGCTCAACATGCTGCGGGCACTCAACCTAGTCACTCCCAGGCAAGGCACTCACAGTGTACAGCCAAGTGCCCAGACGTCAACATTACAGTCAACAGTACAATGACTGGGCACATCAAAAAGCTCAGGGGCGCGGTATGTGGCTGTGGAGTGGGCCTGCAGAAGGTCAAGAGGCCAATACCGAAATGTGCTCAGCCTGTCTGACAAGATGTAGGGCCTATACAGCAGCAGCTCTGCATCCCTGGACTTGACTGCAGGACTCACTATCAAGCTGCTGTCTGTTGGCATTGGCGACATGTAAGGGGCCTGGCAGCGTATGCAGCTTCCTGAAGGAAACACACAGATATGGTGGGTGCTGTGTTGCCCTCAACTCAAGCAGCTGTCAGGGCTGAAGCTGCCAACTTCACAGTTGAGTGGCCTAGCACACCTCCGCCTCTTCCTGCAAAGTGAGTGCTTCAATTCTGCTGCTGATGCGTCGAGGCATCTGCTGGGCACTGCCAAAGTCCATCACAACAGCCTCATAGCCACGGGTGACCTGCAAAACACAGCAAATAACAGAGGTCATGATCAAGAGACCATGCCAATGCATGAGCCACAGATGCACTGGGCCCAACATGGACACGGTATCAGCTGCAGTCAACAGGACTCAGCATGTTGTCACTACAGACCTGTGCTGCAGCCCTACAAGCTTTGCTGTCCTCTGTGTCAGGCAAAGCCATGGCTCAGGAGTTCTAACTTGTCTGTAACGCAGCATCGGCAGCTTCCCAGAGCTCTGCTCTGCTCAAGGGAGCGTTATGAGCAGCTGCAGCATCTCACCAGGTTCACCCCAGCTTCTATATCTGCATCTTCATCTGCCTTAGCAGTTACTGACATGCTCTGGTGCCCTGGTGCAGCAGCAGACGTGCCGCTGGAATGCTGCTGCTTTGGACGGCGTATGAGCACATTGTGTGGCTTGACGTCCATGTGGGCCCAGCCACGGCTATGTATGTGACCGATGCCAGCACAAACCTGAGACAGTTTTGGCAGATCACAGCACAACGGCAGTTGCATAGAGCAGTCAACAGTACAAATTGCGTGCACCCTGTACACAACAGTACATCTTCCCCTTCTCTTATGCTGCAGCTGTCTGAAACCTTTGAACCAGCACACCTTGCAGTCAAGGGCATACAGCACCAGAAGCCTTGTGGCAGCCTGTCTGAGCGGCAACCTTCTGAAGCCGCACCTGTCTAAAGATGTCAAGCACCTGATGGCTGCTCAGCCTTCTGCCAGCTGCTGATAGCCGCTCCAACTCCTCAAACAAAGTGCCGTCCTGCAGCAATTACAATGCAGCACAGCGAACACAAGGGAGTAGGCAATGGCATGCTGACTTTGCAGCAAGCATGAGGAGCGCTCCACTGCTGACTTCTGGCAGGCCTGTAGAGCTCAACACAGATTTGGCAGCTGTCGTCGTCGTCAGTGCAGCAGGTCACATGCTTGACGTTGCCCCATGTGTGAAGACAAAGTGGCGACTGGCATGGCCAGGTGAGCACCAGGCCTGCAGATATCACGTGTGACATTGCTGTAGAAATCTTACCTGATATGCCGGGAAGACCAGCAGTACGTTGTATGCCAAGCTGCCATGGTTGCTGGACTGGTTGATGGCGTGGTCGAGCAAGGGAATGCAGTTGACATGTGAGAGGGACTTGAGAACCTCTATCTCCCGTTTTGCTTCTGCTAGCTTATCTCCAGAGACTGCTATGATCTACAACACGATGTTTGTACCCACTTCAGAACAGCCAACGTTGCCACGGGGTGGCTAACAGACAGCAAGCACTCAAAGGTACTGTAGCCTGCTGCTGAAGGCACCAGCAGAGGTCCGTCAGGGCATCACTAGTCTGCTGCATGCAGTGCTGGGAAGAGTGCTGAGAATGAGCTGTTTTGGAGGCAACCAATGTCTGTGATGACGTTGTAAGTGCACATTGACGGTTACATTCATCTGAAAGCTCGCCACAGCATACCTTCTTTATAGCTAGTGCATCTTGCGGGGCTGCAGGCCTATCTGCTGTCTGGAGCTCCTTCGCTAGGTACACAAATGCATAGCCCCCTTCACCAATCTGTCGGCAACGCGGATCACTTCATAAGCTGGCCCTGGCAACGCGATCAAATGAACGTAGGATATGTGGGTTGGGGTCCAGGCTCACCTGCTTCAGCACTTTGTACGAACGGTTATTTATGGTGAGGAGTTCCAATGGCAACAAGCTGGTAGGTACAAACTCAACAGGGCAAAAAGCTGAGCAACGTCCCAACAGGTCCCACAGCTGTTCCATCCATCCCAGTTGCTCTCGCCAGAGTGGCCAGAAAGCAGTCTGTAAATTTAAAAAATGGGACTTGCCACTTTTCTGATCGACATTGTTAATGGATAGATAAGACAGCGCTCGGGGATGACAATATCCTGAACCCAGCTGCTTGACAGCTGGTTTAAACTCCTGGGACTGAGTCCTGTAAAAGAAACTGAGCCATGCAGCAAGTGAGTCCTGTGTGTAGTGAGTCCTGTGTGTACATGTCCCATGTACTTGCCTTGAACTTCAATGAAGTGTTGCATGCACGCATGGTGACACCTATCATAACGGTTACATTGTTGAACACCTGATGCACCACTGCAAAGCCACACTACAAATGCGCAGGCCAGGAGGACCCATACTATGTGAGGCTCAGAGAGGTAACAGCTGTTTGCAAGCCCTTGACCGAGGCTGTACCGGTCCTCCAGAAACGGGGACCCTTAGGTCACTAAAGGGGTTTGCCCATAAAGTGCACTGCAGGCGTCAGCCCCATGCTGATCCTATAAAGGACATTAATGCAGTACTTTCCACCTCCCTGGACACTAGGGCAGCTGAGCTGCTGGGTGGTCACTTGGCATGTCCTGCTGGTGACAGACATTGGCCACTTGGGTTGCTTCGCAGTTCTACGGGCTGGACCATACAGCCACCAGGGCCGCAGAGGTCTTACACCCACTCTCTGGGCTTCTGCAGTACCTGCACCAACTTCTCCTCCTCTGACCCTGCCTCAGGCACAACATTGTACTTCCAAGCAATGAGCGGTGGTGCTGACACCATGATAGACTCAACGCGACCACCATCCAGCCCAAACTTCACACCCCGGTCATACAGCAGGTTGAACTCCAGGTAGCGGCCACGCCTGCAGAGAATAAGCAGTGTCAGTGTTGGCACAACTGTATGCAGAGGGTGACGTCATGCTAATACTGGCAACGCTCCTTGCTCAATGACTTTGCAGAAATATAGCTGAACAGCCTGTATTCAAAGCACTTAATTTGAAGCATCTGTAGGATCCTGGTCTCTAATCATACTGGTTGGTCCATAGGAGTCTTCACAGGCAGGTTTGCAAAGAATTGTACCTGAGCAGCTGCCAATTTCGCTGTGCCTCTGTGTATGGCATGGCTCTACGCCGCTCCGCAATGGCCTGCCAGCTGGGCAAGATTCCGAAGGCTACATCCTGCAGGTAAAGGCAGGCGCATGAACATGTGCTTTGTATTCACAAAATGCCTACCTGAAAGCAACTCAAACGCTGCACCTTCCAATGGTTATTTTCAAGGCCTAAATGAGGATCCTAGGAGTTGATTGTGTGCATGCTGATGCAATTGATATGATTCTCAGATTGAACATGAAGAACATGATACAAGGGAAGCTGTGCAAGCAGAACAAGGGGTGCTGCGATCTCAAGATTTCATGCAGCCTTTGCCATAGTGTCGTACTTTGACGTATCCTTGGACATCGTAGTCCAGCTCTGCAGCATCCAAGTCATCAAAAAACAACCCACCAATGCCCCTGTGCTCCTTACGAGCAGGAATGTGAAAATACCTGTCTCAGCGCAAACACAACACCACCGCTCAGCACAAACACCAGGTAGTGAGGTACTGGATGAGGCATCAGCAAGGGCCCGGCACCAGTACAGTAGACGCTGCTGCAGTCGATTTGATGCAAAGACTTGGGCATATTTATGTATGCTGATCAGCATGAAAACCAAATCCGGGTGCTAGCACTGCATACCTGTCACACCACTCCTTGTGCTCTGCATAGATGTTTGGGTTGTACTTGTCACACACATTCTTCCAGTACCTGTGGAACTCTACTGCATCTTGCTCAAAAAGATAGCTGGGAGTGAGGTCACACCCACCACCAAACCATGAACACCCAGCGACCTGTGTGAGCAGACATGACGATCAGCTGGTAAGTTGCTGGATGCTGTGCAAGCAGCTGAGCACGTGCTTCAAAGCCAACTTGCCGGAATTCTTAACCACAGTGAGCCTGGAAGGCCAGAGCACAAGCAATCTGTCGCCAACTATCAGCATGTGCGGACGATATGTTCTGCTCGGTGACAGTCAATCTGTTACCTGGAATAGTCTGACATCTGCTCTGAGTGTTGGCACTAGTGGATGTGCTGAATGGAACACCAATGACAAAGCTGCTGCGCTGTACGGCTGGCCCCCTGCTGGGTCTATCTGGCTGCGGCCTCTGCTGCTCATGGACTGGGCTCGAGCTGCACTGAGGGTTCCTCGAACGATGCTGATGTTTGCTGCTGCCTTTTCGAGGAGATCACCACCTTCAAGGACACAGGTGATGCCATAGCCTGCATGGACAGATGAGGCATCATATAAGCGATTTTAGTTCATTTGAATATCCATAGAGAAAATGTCGCTCTGCTCCAAGCATCTATCATAGCAGCTCATGCAGCTGAGATCTTGTGCCGGTCCCATCACCTGCATTGTCACCAGGCCTCTCCCATCTGTCTATTACAAACTTCTGTCCACTGCCATCTAAACGCTCAGCGTCCTCTAGTATCTGCTTCTGAGTAACTAAGAGGAATTCCTCAAACGCTGCTGCATCGACCTGCGCTTGAGCTGCCGTTGGAACACTTACTGCTCGGCACCTTACTACAGGTCTCTGCCCAACCTGCATGCCCTTGCAGCGTATCGAGTGCTTCTGCAGCATCATGGGGTGCTATGGTGTATGTTATAGCTAATTTCTGGCACGATGAGCAGCACCAGCTTCGAATCTACTGCTTCGACAGCTTATTTTCCGCAGCGTGTCCAGGCAGCGCATATGAACTCTTGAGCTCACCAACAGCATGTTTGTAGATCAAGTTCAAGCGCAGCAATACCGCTGTATCTTGGTTGAGATGGGACCCGCCCATTCGCATGCCAAGCGAATTTGCGAGCTCCTGGTGCCACAAGCCGACAAATGGATTAGCTTAGTTCCGAATCAGGTATGTCTGCCTCTATCACCGCTGCTGTATGGTTGCGTGCACATGAGACCATCAGCGCCCGCCAAGGCCTGGACCCCAGGCTTTGCCTCAGATCACTGTATCTATTCCTGCCATACAACAGCCGCTGTATCTGCTTTGGGTCATGCTGATCCATCTCATCCCCATGCCCTAGCTGGCCAGCGCCAAGGTCATACGTTGAACCCCCCAGGAATCCCCCGGAACCTACTGCTCCTCCCCAACCCCATGTGTAGATTCGGCCATCTTTATCCACACCTGGACGAGCAAGTTCACAAACAAAGCTCGTTTCAGCTGATTTTGCTGTGCCCCAACCGGAGTGCATCAAAGATTAAGCCGTGCAGAAGCGAGTTGGGGACAAGCTGCAGCAGCTTGATGTGTTCTGGCACAAGTGCTGGCCACCACAGTACATTTTTTGGACTACTGACTCCATGCACATGTGTACAGCATTGCCTGTACCCCACTGCCTGTGGCCCTATACTTGCCCCAGCTACTGCTGTGGATGGGCCCAACCTCCTTTCCTGGCTAGTGGCCCAGGCATACGAACAGGTGCTTCATTCCAGTACAGAAACAACCCACTCAACTCACCTGCTGTATGTTTCCAGCCTGCTGCTCCATTCACTAGCCTAATCCTGACTGCTTCAGGCACCATGGACCCAGGTTTAGGCCACTTGAAACCTTGACCTAGACTGCCAAATTCGTCTGTACCCCATGTGTAGACATCCCCGTGCTTGCCAACTGCCATAGAGTGGCTGAACCCTAGGCATAGCTGCTTCACCAGATTCAGGTGCCTGGCCTGAACATGGTTGATTATGTGCATAAAGATGTCGGGCAGACATCAAAGCAGAGGATGTCAGCAGGTGTCACGACTACACTACTTGCAATACTACTTTGCTAATGGCAGGCAGCAGCAACAGCAGTAGCAGTCGCCTGAACATAGAGCTGACACGTAACTCGTCCACCAAGCTTCCAATGCATTAGTGCAGACTCCTCCTGGGAGAGTCTCATGTGCTCAACACACTGACAGTTGCTGAATGCCAAGACTCATTTTGCCAGCAGTATTGTGCTTTACACAATGCTTCTACTGCGCAATGTTGGCATGCCCCCTACAGCCGTGAGGGATCCCAAAAACACAATCAATGTGAGAATGCTGACCACCAGCTAGTTCCATCTACTCACCTGCTGTGGTAAGCACTCGTGTGCGTTGATCCCAAGTCCCAGCTGCCAGCTGCCCCCATGACCCCACAGCCACGCCTGGCCATCAGCGTCAACAGCAGCAGAGTGGTAGGCACCAGCAGCAATGGTCCGCACCTTCACACCTACACTCTCACAGAAACACAGCAGAACACCAAGATTCATGCTGGGGTGGCAGCGGCATCATTCATGTTGTGACCACTTACTGTAGATGATCATCGCGCTGTTGCTGAGGTGGCCACTTCCTGAGAAAGCTGACGCAGCAGCCGTGGCTGTCTTTAGCAGCTGCAGCATGCATGCTGTCCCAGCATAAACCTAGACTGTATTTCTGCCCAAACGCTTCAAAGCAACACATATGACGTACACAAAGCACAGTAGCTTGCACAAAACAATGCGGCACTCCCAAACACCTTTGAGTGCCTTGACCTCCTGGGGTGTGCCTTCCCACCTCAGATGACCTGCAGGAAACAAAGTAACGGTTATGTGACACTGCACATGACATCCACATCACTTGCCGGAAGTCTAGTAGATGTGGGATACATACAAGATGAGTAGCAAGCCAACATGATGAATATAAACTGTGTTCAGGAGCACAGCACAAGATGGACTCCAGTCTGTTGTTGGTACCTAGTCCCAGGCCCAAAGCCCCATAGTGTCCCTGGCCCCAGGAGAAGACCGAGCCATCTTCTGCCAGGGCAAGTGAGTGGCTGTTGCCTGCCGCTACTGCTGCTATACATACACCTGCAGCAGCAGCAGCAGCAACAACAGCTTTTGTGCATCATGTCAAACAGCCTCTGTGCTGTGCTCTACAGTTTGTGCGAGACTGGTGTATTGTTGGAATGGGGTTGCATGATGCACGACACTGCAATGCATTTCAAACATGCCACCAGATGCAACAAGCATTATTACTTCAGATTGCACACAACACAGCTTTAGCAGAAGTGATGTAACCCTTGCATCACTTCTGCTAAAGCCGTGCTGTGCGCAATCTGAAGTAATAATGACGTATTGACCTCGAAAACTATCCTACACAAGGTCATTGCTTCATTGTGCAATAATCGATCTTGCACAACGTTGCATTACCTTTGAGAGCTCTAACCAGCCTGAATTCTGCATTTTTCAGGCTGAAGTTTGGCCCCAGGCCCAGCTGGCCATCATTGTTAGATCCTGCAGACCATACCTCACCACTGCCTGCATCAAAACAGGTTTCAAGACCAGCAGCAGCATTGACAACAAATTGTCAGAGAGCCACAGACATGCCACTGTTGTTGATCAATACCTCAAACAACAGTGGCAAGGATCATTGGCTGTGGACCCCGCTCGATTCACATGACCTTCTAGAGGCGAGGGTTCATTAAAGTCTTAAACCAGAGTCTGCATGTGCTGTACAAGGACTGGTGTAGGTTCAGGTGGTGACTTACTGCTGAGTGCGAGTGTGTGAGCCTCTCCTGCTGACACTGCCTTGATGCTGTCAGGAAGGATCACCTCCAAAGGCTCCTGCAGGGGCAGCAGCACACCGAATTGCAGCAGCAGTGCCAGCAGCCAAAACAGCAGTCGCAGTGATGACAGCAGCTGGATTGATTGATGGGTGAAGATGGGATGTGACGCGCTCAAGGGATGCAAGGCCAGCTGCTGTTGGTGGGCTGTCTTACCAGCACTTGTGACTTCTTCTCACTGTGCCCCAGTTGGCCGTGATTGTTGATGCCAAAGGTCCACAAACCACCATCAGCTGCAGTTCACGACAGCACTGCTTATTGTAGTATATCCATTAGTGCTTTGAGCTGATGGATGCTTAAGTGTGACGGCCTGTCACTGCTGCAGCTGCTGAGAAGTATTGTACTGGAGTGCGATTGATTTGATCACGTGTGTTGCAAGATTGACATGCTGGGTATATTCGGATTGCTCAGCAGCGTGTTATAACGGTCGGTATGGCGATATGACCACTGCTGTTAGTTGGGATGCTGCTGCTGCTGCTACAGCTGCTGCCATGCAAATGAAAGCCCTACTGCAAGCCTGCTTACCTGTTACTACTGCTGAGTGTGCCCCTCCAGCAGACACCGAAGCTACTTGATAGCCCGTAAGCGCCGACACCACACGTGGAAACAGCTCACTGGACTCTGAGCCATGACCAAGCCTGCCATGCTGACCGTTGCCCCAGCAAGCCACAAGGAGCCGTGGTAGACGCGTCATAACGATAATGTCCACTTATTGCATCAAAAGTTGCATCATAGCACATGAACAGCTGCCAGGAATTGTCTCTGCCATGACCATCACATGATCGTGCGCATTGTCACTCTCATTCTGATGCTCCAACTGGGCTACCAGGGGGTAAAAACTGCCCATTTGCACCTCAATGTGAAGTTGAATTGAGCTGACTCCGCTATGCACGCTGAGGTCTGTGCGGCAAGACAGTACACCTGGTGTACCGTGGTCATTGGTCGGGGTTCTTATCATTCCCAGCGCCTGAGTCTGCTCATGCCGGAAGTGCAACATTGCGCAGCTTCACCATTGTGCGATCGCCGTGCTGGTACAGGGATTTCAACTTGACCGTGGTGACAAGTAATCGCCACAGTACTCGACGAGTACTATTTGTCGCAAAGGATATCAATGCGACAAGATCATCATCTGAGCGCCTGATGGCTGAACACTGCCTAGCTCCTCGCACTGCTAGTCCACCAGTAAGCACTCGACCACAGACTTTGGAGCTTGGGCGGGAGGCACCCTGCAGATAGCGTTGTCGTTGCACCAGCAAGCTCAGGACCTGCAGCAGCTGTCCTAGTCGTTTGATGTTTGATCAGGCAAATATCCAACAGCTTGTTGGGATGGTGTATGAGCATGTCTAATCTGGCATGTGTGGGCTGCTGCTCTCATCTGACATCTTTCTCTCCCACAGCAAGCCAATGAACGCCTGGAGCGACCCACTGTAGTCTTGAAGTCAATTTAGTGCTATCACTATCCTGCTTTTATGTCTGTTGTGCAGTATGCTGTTGATGCTATACTGAAAGCAGTACAGCTCCAACCACATGATGTCTTTTATGATCTGGGATGTGGCGGAGATGGTGAGATAACCCAGCTGCTGCTGATGTTCATCAACCGCTGTCACAACAGACGGTGTCCCCTGCAATCGTTCGCACATGCATCTATCAATAAAACAGGCCTAGTAAACCCCATATGCGCACTGATCACTGCTGCAGCATGGCCTGTGCCATTTGATACTGGCATCATTCTGTGTTTGGACTGCAGCACGTGTCGTCATCTCCCTTGCACAGCACATGAGGCAGACCCAACACAAATGGTCGGGTATACAGGAGAGCCAAGGGCCTGCCTGCACCTTGGACAGCTGTCTGCATGGCGAGGCAGCAGCAGTCTCACGGCAAAACTGCAAGAGCAGCAGCAGCAGCAACGACAATCAGTTTGGAGAACATGATGCACGAACGAGCACATGCTGCACTGATGCAGCAGATCAGGACCAAGTGGTCAGTCTTTCTGAGCAGCAGCACAAGCAGCAGTGTTCAGCTGTCTCAAGACCTGCTGAGGCAGCACAAGGCAGCTGCCCATGGCCAACTGCGGACCAAGTAACAACAGCGACACATCAACAACCCATGCACCAGCAGCAGCAGCAGCAGCACAAGGTGCAACAGGCGCAAACAAAGTTGACAGTAGGTCCAATATTCATTGGAGTTGAGCTGGATCAGGGGGCCGCTGAGTCAGCTGCTGCTGCTGTGAGCAGCTTGCCAGGTGCGTGCAAGCATTCAGCTTTGTCAATCATCACGTGGCCCACTGCATCTCACTATTGCGTGAACAAGGATATCTGCCCTCCTGATGCACAGCCTGTGCATCATGATGATGCCTAATGAAAGCTCAGGGTGCATCATGGTGGTTTGCGTTTGTTGCACAACTAGACTGCACGCAGTGCGTACTATCGATTCTTCTGGGAGCAATCTCATGCACCACAGCACAGGGGCAATGTTGTGCATGCGGCATAGCATCATGGCCTGTGCATCAAGATCATCAGTGGGCTCATGCAGATGGTGTATTGCTGGTGGTTGTGACATCCGACCCAGTGACAACATTTGCATTGTGCAAGTTTTCACTGAAGCACCCAGGTCGTATGCATCTTGTGGGCATGCAATGCAGGAGTTTTGCAGCAGTGCATCACAGTTATACAAGGAGACCTGCTGAAGTTGCCACTTCATGATGCCACTATTGTGTATGCTTACCTGCTGCCAACAGGTTAGTGGCACTTGCTTATTGCACCTCCACCGTCATCCTCCTACATCCGGTGGGCTGTTTCCCATTATGCGATGTCTCTTGGCTTTGAAGGTGTGGGCACTGATGTAGCAGCAATGGCATGTATGCTAATGCACAATCTAACGGCATGCCATGGTTCGCCAGGCCATCTGATGGTGTGCTGCACAATCTGTGGGCTTGTTCCTGGCTGCTGGGTATCCAGGCACTATGCGGGCATGGACTGTGATTGCCCGGCAACACAACACCATCCAGTAAACAATTAACAACGAGCATCATTGCATAAGCTCTGACGGTAATGGTTGCAATGCTTTGCATTTGAAGAAGACTTGGTCTGTATGAGATGCCTGGCAGGTCACATCTGTAGCCGCATGTGCACTGCTGCCGTAGGGTTGTCGATATTAGCCCCAAAACTGCTGAAAGAAGTCAAGCCTGGTTGTCTGGTGCTGACCTACCTGTTCCAAATTAATGGCTGGGAAGATCGTCTGCAGTGTTGCCTGCCGGTCACATCAGGAGATCCAAGGAAGTTGGATGTTTCTGGAGTGTCAAAGCTGTTTGTCTACAGGGTCTGATTGAACAGCGCTGCCCTCCACCACTCAGTCACTGGAGGATCAGTCACAAGCACAGCAGGACCCTGAAGCCGCTTGTCTTCTGTGACAGTCACTTCACTGCTATCAGTGGTGCTACATTTATGGGTATAGGGCTGGATGCTCTGATGATAGGCACTTACCGACTTGGCCCCCTCCTGCACAGAGCTGTTCTTGACTGTGGCCTGTCTGGCAGTCATCCGTGTTTGGTGGTGACATTGTAAGCTACCATATATGGTATGCATATATGGATTGAAACATCTCGAGAGAGCTCAATATCACAGTCATAGGGTGTCGACACCCTATAGTGACGTCACATACATCTATCTCATTGTGGTTGGGTCGCTGGACCGCCAGCTGTCTCATCTTGTCTTGTGATCTTCCACAAAGGAGCGGCCGTGCCTCGCATCATTCAAGAGCGAGCAGTCGTCGGACTCTCTCAGATTGTACCTCTGGACTGCTGGCAATGTACTCAAGGTTACAACATCTGACTCCTATCTCTGTACCTCGACGAGGGCTCTGCTGGTAACCCCTCTGGGACCTGGAACATACAGCGCCCTGACCGGATTATGTTCAACATCAAGTTCGGATATGAGATGATACTCCACCTAAAAAAAGTGACAGACCAGGCCTCAAGAGCCTTGTCTTGACGTGCGGTGGTGCTTGATAGACTTGTGCAGAGCCCCAAAGCCTTTCCAGTTACATATGTCGGCGGGCTGTGAAGTGCCTAGGTTTCTGCTAGTGGGTATGGCCACAGCACATGAATATGTCATGGCTGGTCATGTGCATGTTTCACTAACCAATGCGTCATAGTGGACTATTCGGCGGATAGTAAACCCTTGGCTTCTGACTGGTGCCATGGTCATCTCAGGTTCTGCACTTGTTTTCGTATCTTGTATAGTGTTGTTTGTCAGTATTGTCACCCACGGCTATTGTTGTGACTCATTGCTGCCACAGCAGCAGCTGCTGCCTTAGAAGCAATGCCACAGCAATTGCTCATTTGACACAGCCGTGATTGCTGCCATTCAATGTGTGTGCGGTCATTGCAGAAGGCTTTGTCTCGTCAACCTGACACTTGGACCTTCATGCGCTTTTGCGGACACTGATCAGTACATGTCGACTTCTGAAGTAGGCCATTGCCATCCTGACGCTGGCAGGTTGCTCACCGTTGGAACGCTTCCTTATGTAGCAGAAATTGAGCCATGCAACAAGTTGAGATGCAATGTTATGTGCTTTGATGCAACTCTTAGGCGATGCCAACATCGGCATTGTATGCCCTTCGAATGAAATTTCGGTTGCTGGTGCACCAGCACGTGTTAAACCGCGGTACAGGTATACCTGTATCTGTGTGAAAGAAATATAGCCATGCAGCCATCGGTGTACGCGCTGCGCGTAGGATCAGTCTGCTCGGCATTGTCAGGCCCCTTGAATTCGTCTAAGGCCGACACCCAGACCTCGCTTGCCAAGCGGTGGGCCACCAGGCAGAGTCAGCACTGTCCGCCTGGCCGAAATCCCCTGCTCAGGGCCAAGACATGTCTGCGTGTACACACAGGGCTAAATGCGTCCCATGCCTAAACCGGATTGAATCTCATGCTGCCTGTTACCAGTTAGATACCAGTGTGAACAAAGTCAGCAAAACACTGTTATGATAGCAGTAAGTACAATCAACTGCCAGCTCTGGGCCTGCGGAAGTAGTAAAGACACCAGGGCTTGCCAATAGTCATAACCAATTGCAATGCCAGCAGCACAACATAAAGTGCACCACACAGAGGTGCTGAGGTCAGCTAGCTCACTCAGCCGCTGAGATGTATGATATGACACCAGATAAAGAAACAATGCATACGATTTCATGGGCTGAGTTGAACCATTCCAAAAGCTGACCTACTGGGCGGTGTGGCGCCACGTGGACTGGACTAAGGCTAGATTTAGCTGTGATTGGCAATGGCATATGGAGCCATTCGGACCTGGGCCTCTTCCCCAAAGGATCTGAGCAAACCTTCCCACACAAAGATGCACTGTCGCTTATCATAGGACGATCATGACTGGCCAGATGTGGGATCAAACACTCAACATGACTAACAAGCGTATCAGCGATCGAGAATATCTCAGTCACAAATGCAGCATAGTCTTAAACACTCTCTCCCAACCTAATGAAGGCCTTCCAGAGAGGGAGGTGATTAGGGGTTGATAATAATCACCAGCAGCACCAACAACAGCACAGATGCCCCTGGGCCAATGCATTATATCCTCAGAAACAAGCCCACACATGAGGCATGGATACCAGAGTATGCTGGTCACACTTGCCCATAGCCACACAGCCTGCTGTGGCACCTGCTCAAACCTTGAATGCAGTTAGATATCTGACATATTCACAAGGTGCGCACGACAGAACGGCATAGCAGGGTACAACTTGCAGCTCTACAGGCAAGCAAGTGGCCATGACCATGGATAGCTATCTGGCGCAGTGCAGTGCAAACAGTGCTCAACTGCCCCATGGCAGGAACACTGGTTAGAAGCTCCAGGCTGATCGGCGATGATTGGCATCCCAAAGCCATACAGATCTCCAATTGGTGGCATCGAAATCTGGCCCCCTACTGCAAAAAAGAGTGCAGCATACATGAGGCATGGCATAATACTGTACAAAGGGAGATTGTTGGTTGCACAAGATTTGAACAATCTCAGGAGGGTTGTGTTGTGAAATGCAAATGTAGCAACCAGCAAGTATGCATGAGTTGTATCAAAAGGAATCAATCTGTAATAATCTGCAACACAGCAAGGACTCTCCAGCGTGAAAGAAGGCATATGCAATGTGCCAGACAACACTCTCTGAAGCGCTCCAACATCAAGGTCATCGATAGAAGGTCGCACAGGCCCAACATGACAAGAACATGCACATTTGCCACAAACAGTACACAGTCCCTGAAGCACATAGTGTGCGACACTGCACCTCTGTAAGGACTGAGCAGCATGCCATCGCCAGCATAGATAATCATCTGCACCATAGTAGCAACAATTAAAACACTGCATTCTACAACCTTCATGCACAGTAGTCACTAGCACAATTGCCAAGTACCCAGGACAGTAAAAGTTGCCCATGCATCAAGCAATTGCATGTCAACAGGTGTCTGCAGGAGTCCAGCCTGAGAACTCAGTCCTTGAAGAGAAATATGAATTATATCAAGCATTCTCTAGCAGTGCCATGAGTCTGGCATCTTGGATATGTAAATAATGGCAAGTGAAACATCAAAACACTGCGGCGGTCACAGGCCTGTGATACATACACAGCATGTGGTCATAGACAGTTGTGAAGCACACAGAGTGGAATAACAACCACCAGCTCCAGTTGAAAATAAATTCAGCGTGCACCAATGTGACCGAGGTGGATAGTATGATTGGGTAGAAAATGATTTCAGCGTGCATCAATAAGACCGAGGTGGATAGTATGAGTGGGTAGAAAGAAAATAGACAAGACCGCACACAAGCATTAGTACAAGACCTCCAAATGAAGCTCACCAGACAACAGACCATCTGTGATATGGCCAGGTCGCCTGACCCACACCGTGCTGAGCACAGAAGAAACATGACTGACCACTCATTGACACTGCATGACTTTGTTTGCTTGTGGTATGATGCTGGTGAATGAGCCTCAAGTTAAGACAGCACAAGGATGCAAAGGTCAATGCGAATAATAGACAGGCATATCCTTCAACATCATGCCCTGATAGCTGTATTACGCTTGTCAGCTTGAACTCAAATCAGGCTGACAGCACAGCACCAATGCATTGAAGTCAAATCAGGCTGACAGTACAACACCAATGCATTATTGGCTCAGACTCTGCAAGAGCATACCACGTTGCAATGCAGTGCATTGACTGGTGGCAGCAACATAAGCACCAGGTGCAATAGGAATAACCACAGACTGATCCTGGTGACCCCGCCAACCTAGGCGGTGATAGTCACAAAGGTATGGAACCTTAACAAAAACCTCTCAGAGCAGCAACAGCTGGACTAGAAGATACAATCAACGACTGCAAAGCTGTAAGCATGTAGCTGCATCTGTGCTGGAAGAGGGTGACATTGCTCGCACCAAACCTGCCCAGGTCAGCTGCAAGTTGATGACATGCTGTACAGCACATGTGGCCAGTCACAAATGCACACATTGTCGGAACAAGGCACCACAACAGAGAATTGGTACCCGCTGACCAGCTATGCAAGATGCTAGCTATAAAGCCACCCTTTGCACAAGTTGATGCAAACCAGTAGAAACAACAACAGATACACCATCTGCAAAGGAGTGCTGCAAGCCAGAAAATCAACTAGCAGCATAATAATACTCGATTCTGGATGTAGGTACCGCAGCGTGCGACATAAACTGGTGCTAATCAAAGCGCTGCCCAGCCATTGCCCACATGTAATTTGCTCATGGGTCTCAGTGACAGCTTGTGATGCACTAGCCACCAGCAAAACAACTCTCAACACTGGTTCATTCATACTCTTCACCAGCCCAGAATGTACTCCTGATGGATTTCTGCATGACAATAGGGTGCAAGCAGCTTTGTGTTGTGCCACAGGGCTCAGAAAAGGTGCGTCAGCACTTCGTTAAGGCATGTGATGCAGAGCAGTGGCCGCACAGTGTCTAGATGGTGGGAAGTTGCAATTCCTGAACACAAGTCGTCGATCCAGATCAAAGAACTGAAATAATGTCAGGCTGGCCACTGTCCTGGAGAATGCACACGCTGCATAGCCAGGGTAACAAGTACTGGGTCCAAAAGAGGACTGCTGCGACCGCCATTAAGGTAACATTGCACACAGTCAGACAAACCAATGCAAGGTGAAGCCTGATTATATTAACAACAATCACAGGCAACAAGTGACCAAAGCTCCAAAGGCAACTCAGTGAAAGGCCGGATCAAGCTCGTCTGTGCCACAGGAGACTGGATCCGAGCAATATGCAGTCACAGCTACAGCATTCACTCCATCCGGTAGAAGCAGGATGTGCAGACATGCTGAGCCAAGGCTGTTGCAGGCTGCATGAAAGATGCAGTGAGGTGCATTTGCACCTCATCAGTCTGTCAATGAAATCGACCCCATGTGACTCAATCGCACAGGGCAAACTATAACAGCAGATGACCCCTTCCGTCCATGACCTGGTGAGCCATGTTGTCTGGACCATATCAAAAGGCCAGACAGTCCATGCAGTACAAACAAGTTCAGGCTACAGCTGGAGCGCATAATAGTAAGAATGGCGTTATAGTCAGCAAGCACTTGCTTTGCGGGTCATCATGGGATGGCAAAACAGGAATGAACGCGCATTGGGTTGGTACAGGAAGCTAGCATGTACATACTAAGCAACCATTGTCGCATAGGTTTTGGAATTCCGTGTGCGGCTGACCACTCTGTGCAGCAACATCAGCAATGACAATGCATCGTACACACACGCAAAAGGGCTCTGTGCATTGGAACTTGTGCAACACACATTCAAATTCAATGCTGCTGGCAGACTTTTGTGACATATACAGAGCCTGATATTACCCCACAAACTCCAGCACCCAATGTCAGAGCTCCCGCCAAGGGTCCCAGTCTGAATCTCAATGTACAGCGGCATTTGCATGGACGACGGCCATAACATTCCAGAACGGTAAGATGCATTTCACTTCTACCTCGTGACTTGTTTGATCTGGGGGCTGTGGAGAGCATGCTGCTGTACAAGTGCACTAGTGTGCAACCCTACTGCAAGCTGAGTTGTGCTGCTGGCATGAAAGAGCTGCAGACCTCCTCCTCGCCTTCTTCGTCTGACTCAACCACCACCAACTGTTGGTGCTGCAGCATCTTCATTGCTTGGTGCTGCTGCAGCCTCTGTGCCTGCTGCTGGCATTGCTGTTCCCTGCAGATGACTGCTGATGCCAGCTGCTGTGCAATCTGTATTCTGTGGATGGTACGAGCCATACATGATTCTGCATATTCAAGGGATCGGCTGGCAAGGTCTGAGTCTGCATCATAGTTCCAGCACTGACAGGCGGCTTGGAATGCACTCATGGTCCTGGCCAGTGACCTACTAGCAAGACCAATGGCAATGTCAAGCAACTTCTCCAGAGGCTGGTGTTGCAGGCCTACGACATCAGGCACATGCTGCTGTTGCCACAGCTGCTTGGATGGGCCTAGAGGATGCCATGATAGGCAGCCGCCTGCAGCGCTTGGTGCTGCTGATGCCTGCTGTTGCTCCTCAACCATTGGTTTGCAGACAGTTGCAGGGACTTGGCTGTACGGGTGATGTCTGGATTTCGGAGTTTTGCGTCTGATGGTATGGCCCCCGCTGCTGAGCCAGCTGCTGCTGTTGTCCGGCACGCATGCAACCTGAGCAGCGACAGCAGTTCACAGACAACGAATGCTCAGTTGGTGACTTTCCTGCCAGGCATAACCGACAGTACAGACTTTGTGACTTGTGATGTGCAGTTCAGGCGAGAATCCTTGCCGTGGAGCGTCTCGCGCACATACCGGGAAAGCGTGTGTATTGTAATACAGCTTGTCAAAAGGTAAGTACAAACTGATACGAGGGTGGATCAAGAGTTGGAGCGGTCTCTTGGATGTATATATATACACGAAGTGCAGCGACTCACCTTGGGTGCGTTTCGTTTCAAGCAATCTAAGCTAGATATAAAAATAGAGCAATTTGAAATCGACGCGTTGAGCGGGGCCATAGCATCCAGCTGCACAAAACACATGATTCCCAAACCTGTAAACAGCAGGAATCCCGCGACTTAGAACTGTGGAGAACATAATAATAGCAGCGCTGCTTTTCTATTGACCTTTCTGTCCGCAAGCAGGTAGCGCAACATCGCTGGGTAGTTTTGTGCCAAGCAGTCGTGCAACTCCACTCTCAAGGATGGACATAAGCCCTATGGTATGCATATACTTACACTGTAATACAATCTGCTGCTTGGAGCTTGACGCTGCTATGAGTATTCCCTTGTATTGCGTATCTTATGCAACTAGTGCAGTAAATTTGCAAACCTCAAAGATATTGAAGCATTTACATGAGCTTTGAACACGTGCGACCTTACCAACGTGTAGGCCTACACACAGGGTGCTCTGTCACTAGTATGTTCAACTTCGTCAACCGATTTTCATGTCCTGTGTATGTAGATGACTTCCGAAACCATTGATAGCTAAAAACCTTGGGCATCATGCTACATGCCATTGAGCGCACTTTGCATGTACGAATGAGGCGTGGTGTCGGGCGCGGAGTCGTCGCTGCATAAGGAGCATGCAATGTGGCCTGATCCTTGATTATAGTGCAATCAAACTGCCTATATAAACTCTCAGCTGCACGATATTGCTTGTGTGCTCTGTCGGGTGTGCGAAAGATGACGACCCACGGCCAAGTACTGATTGGGGCGGCTCCTGCTTACCAGCGCTCAATTCATGCTGTCATGCATAAGATATTGACGCTGACGGTGATTACATATGTTAGTGGCTAAGCGCAGGTGGGCCAATGGGGCGTATCGCACCCGCTGCATGCCAGTTGCAACTCAATTGACTTGCACATGTGCATGTACATGCAGATGCTGTCTTGTGTTTACTCCTTTGTGTTTTCAGCCTGAAGATAGACACCATGTCTATCTTTCCACTAAGCGGATCTATCCCCTGAGGAGATTGGTTGGAGACTTGAGGCAGAGCACTTGCCAATGCAATTTATGCACTTACCAAGTAGAACTGATCAGTCATGAACGTTACGTTCCTCTTTTGCTAATTGAGGGTTTTAGAACCTGATACTCCAGTGCCCCTTGACTAAGCGGAGCACCATCTGATCACAGTAATCCTATGCACAGCCTGACTGAGTCTGACGTGTCAGCTCAACCGCCTTGGGCAACTGCCCACTCCACCAGCATGCAGCACCCGAGCAGGCTAACCCAACTGCTTATGCACACTGCTATTCACTGCTGCACAAGACTCCCCTGCCTCAAAATCGTCCCAGCTAGTGTTAGAACTTTGACCCCTGCTGCTGCTGAGCCACCTGCCGTCACTGAGCCTGATGCCGCTGCCACTCCTGCTCACATCACCAGCACCAGCAGCACCCCCACTAGTACCATCTGCTGCTATGTCTACTGTCTCAACTGCTGCTGCTGCTGCTCTCCCTGATGATGGTGAACCTGCCTCCCTGCTGCCTGATCGTGCCAACCCAACAGAAGCTTTTGCAGGAATGAGCCCTAAGCTGCCAAGAGCTGCAGCCCTTTGACCTGCACCTGGAGGTCCATTTGGCACTGTTCTGGACACTTCAACTGCTGCAGCCACTACTGCTGCAGACCCTCTACAGCTGTTACTGCTACAACCCCCTGTTGTGGCTGCTGCTGCCGACTGCAGTGCTGCCTGGGGGATGGCCACCGCAGTTCCTGTAGTGCTGTGGCGCTGTGTGTGTTGATACGCATTGACAGCTTCCCTGACAGTACCCCTCAGCGCTGTGGCGAGACCCGCCGCTCCTGTATGCAGAGACAACAGCACTTGCAGTCAGCAAACAGAAACAAGGCCCACCCAACAGCAAGCTGTCCCCCCCCCACCCCCCCGGAAGTTGTTGCTTTGCCTCTTGAAGCTAGTCTAAGGACCTCTGTAACCAGCTTGCCGCAAGCACGGCAAACCTGCTTGCGATGTCAGCAGAGTGAGGTGGATTGCACGTAGTACATATAAAATATTTCTTAGATTCTCTGATGTGAGCTCACCTGCCCCCAAAGTCAGCTGCTCCAATGCTGTTGCCTCCATTCTAGAACTCAGCAGGTCATGGCGTGTGATAATGCCCACAACACTGCTAGCACGGGGTATGACAGCAAGGTGTCGGAGCCCCAGTGATCTGAACAGAGTGTACACCTTCGCCAAGCTGGTGTCCTCCTACACACCAGAAGAGCAGCAGGCAAAGCATGCTGGCAAGTGAGCGGCACCACGGGCTGGTGGACCGCAGCACGTTGACACATGTACTGGTGGCTGTGTGATTGAGTAACAGTGGTGATCACCACGAGTGTGAGAGCCCAGTGCTGTTCCATGGGGTCCAAGGGCCACCAGATGACATCATGGATCCATAAAGCATGTGGCAGCAAGAAACAACCCAGACGGCAAGGAGTGTCACATCAGCTAGGATTTGCCAGAGTCAATATCCCACAGTCATTAAACACATCAAACAGCACAGAGCACAGCTACAGACAATCCATCAGTCATCAATATGACAACTTGAAGATACAGTCTATCCTCGCAATACCAGCTGCAGTGTACAACTGCCAATGCTTCATGACTCACCTGCACCACGTAGTAGCTGGGGTTCACATAGGGTCCTAGGTCCAGGTACATTGCCTGCTCCTGCTCTGTAAGCTGCAGGTCCAAGTATGGTTGCTCTTCACTTATAGGCCGGACAAAGTCACTTTGCTGGTAGCTGAAGGCCACACGGTTGGCAACCTGCAAAATGCAATACACCCTGTCAGATGCATTGGAGAGTGACTACAGCAGAAGGGATTGCCAACTGCTTTGCTTCTGAAAAGTTATCAAGTTAAGCACGCTGTTGAGCTCAAGTGCACCTGGCTGTTACCATGTGACGCATCCTGTGAAGCAGCAACAGTTGATCCCATACCACACAGCGCTGGCAGCCCTGCAAGTCGGTATCATCATGTTCATCGGCAGCTGCAACAATGGCACCTGCAAACAAATCTAGCTCCAATGCCAAGTGCACAGGTCACTGCTTCATCCAATGACACCAGCCTACAAGGCCTTGCTGATAAGCAGGCATCACTGTGGTAGTTCTTAGGAACGAACCCGCCATGATCAAAACATCCCCTGCTCACCTCTGACACGAAGCATGTCGGTTGGAAGCATCTCTTGCTCTTCAGCAGCACCACCAACTGACTTCTGAGCACAATACCCATGATGTGTTGATCTCCATCCATTCCCCCACTGCCTATGACAGCAAAGCCATTGTGCGCTGTTGTGTGCAACACACGTAGTATGTGACCCACACGCTCTACCCGTGAGAAGGTCACCGCTGGTTGTCCAGCTGCTTCTGCTGCTGTCATGTGGCGCATGAGGCTGTGCGGGTGGTTTTCAAGGTAGGGTAGCTGTTTGAGCTCTATGAGTGACTCATAGATGGGTTTCATACCAGTGCCATCCCCAACAGCCTGCAAGGATACATATCAGCAGCTGGTGTGTCAACACACGCAGATGCAGTGCAGATGCCTGGTGCAGTGCTGTGATTGTCAAGAATCCCAAAGGTCGTCTGGGCAGAAAGGGTAGTGACACTTGGAGTAAAGCAAAGCAACAGCTGACTCTGCGCTGTGCGTAGATTCACAGCAACGCTGCTGGCGAGCTAGAGCAGCAGCCAGAGCCAGCAGCACGTGCCGAACTGTCGCTGACCAGTCGCTGGCTTGAAATGAAGTGAGCTGTGGCCCCACCTTTGCAACCAGTGTCACCAACATCATCAAAGGCAGCAATGCCAAGTTGTTTGTCAGCTCTAGCAACATCACACAGGTGGCAACTGTCATCCGCATACAGCCCCCCAGGAAGCTAGCCGCCCCCAGCAAAGCGTATGTCCCCTCATCAATTGCGTGCGTTCCGGGATGCATGTCGGCAACAAAGACACCCACCAATCGCCCGTAAGCTGCACCACACAATATGCTGGGCACAAAAAGACCTGTGGGCAGAGCCATCCCATAAGATAGCACAGCCAGCAGGAAGAACATCACAACAAACGTAATGAGCGTGCTGACACCATATTCAGACTTTGTCTGACTGCTGAACAGGTTCCGTATGGCATCATCCTGCGTATTGAAGAATATTGTGGCCAGGTCGTTGTACTGGTGCTGGGCGGTACACCCAAAGTTCACAAAGTTGCCGCTGTGGGAGTTGTCAGTGCGTGGGCAATCCTCACTTGAGTCTGGCGGACAGGGCTGCAGCAGCATGAAATGAAACCAGAAACACTCTTTTTCAGATCCATTCCATACATGGTTGACCATTACCATGAATATGGGCATTTGGCCAGGTAATGTTCAAGGTGCCAGCTGTGGTTTGAATCCAAAGGGGCTGCCTATGGGCTGCAGGAGCCTTCAAGGCCAATTGATGGATAAACCCCACAGGTGACCGTCAAGTGATTATATGCAGCAGCGCGTATACATAGTGCTGGAACAAGAAGACATTTCAATTGAGAAAATCACTTGTGCCTGTGCTTGCAGGATAAGGTGCGGCCAAAGGATTCAGCGCCAGAACAGCAACTCACCGCACATGACACCATCATGGGCAGCAGAAAAGAGACTGTGCTTGTGAGCAGTGCACATGCGACTCCCTCCCATATCCTGCCCCTGGGCCCATACTTTGCCAATCGGGCCTTCCTGATGCTGGCCAGCAAAGAATTCAGGTGATTGAAGCAGCTGCCAAGCAAGCCACCGATGACTCCAAGCAGCAGCATGGGGAGCAACTCAAGAAACTCAAAGTTTTCCTGCAGGTCAACCAACAGATAGCACGACCAACGTGGCAACTGCAGCAATTGGACCCGCTGCTAGGGTAATGCTACTTCATTGAGAGCTTTCTGGCCACCTGGCCATCGTCAGACAGGGGCCTGGCTCTGTGAATCAGAGCAGAAAACAATCCACCCCTCACCTTTCCAAACACATGCTATGAACCCACAAGCAACTCAGTAGGGTGTGGCTGACAGCTTCCCAATTCCTTGGACATATGTGCTGGACTGTTCAGTTGACACCCCCAGCACCACCAGCCCTGCAGCCCCTCGGCGTACCTGACCCTCTGTAATCTCATACAGTGGAAACCCACCAGCACCAAAGAAACCACAAGTGCCTGTCTTCTCTGCACTGCACATGCGCATTAGTGTGCGCACTGCAGCAGTTCAATGCAGGTGAGGTCCATATTCAGTTCATCATCATCAAGCAGCTGCTTCACGAGTACATGTACACCTTGATGGTGCTGACGCTGCAAATGCTCAGCGTTTCAGCTGACAACCACACTGAGACTATGTATTTCTACATAGGCATGCGCTGGCTTTGTTGTTGGCCTGTTGTGGTGGACTTGACGGACAGGACGAATCTGGCCACTGTCATAATCACACGCGCAACCAAATGCAGACTGCTGCATACACAATTCGTCCACATCCTCACCTGCTACGCTCACCACTGCTGTAGTGAAAAAGGCGTACCAGAGAAGCTGATTGCTGAACCAACTAGTCATCTCTTCCAGGGCAAACAGCACACCACCAACAGGAGCACGGAATGCAGCAGCAACACCTGCATGCCGCAGCCACATGGATGGTGATAACAGCAGATGAGCAATGCTACTGCCATGCGAGTGACTGGAATGTGGTTTGTAAAAGGACGTATGCAACAACTGCAAAGCAGCAACCTCCACAAACATCTCTCCACAACATGCGTGAGCAAGAAACCGGCAAAGCTTCAAAAGCATCTGTAAGCACACAGGATCTGACTGCTGCACCGAGGCAGCTGCTTCAGCCAGCTGAATGCATAAAGCATGCGGTCAAAGCTGCCCACCTGCTGCAGTGCCACACGCCACCAGATCTGCCCTGTCCCTGTCATTCCAGAAGCACTTGAACCAAGACAAGTGACGGCTACTTGACCCACCCTGTTATATTGCACAGCCAACGAAGGCCGTCAGAGCAGCTTATACAAGTATTGGCACAGCAGAATTGGGCCATACAGTAAACCCTCGATACCAAAAATGCTCATTTGGCAGGCCAATTTGATACTGTCACAGAAGGTGAAATAGAATGCGTCATCATTCCCAACTATCACATTTTGCCCCCAGCACCAAGTGGGTGAGAGTATCGAGGGTTTACTGTAAACAGCTCTCACTGGTGCATCTGCAGCCTGTCTGCTGTAAGGGGGTTGATGCACTTGTATAAGCCTGCTTGTGATATCTTGGAGATTTGTGCAGTAGAAGTTCACTGAAGGCACACACTTGGTATTAGCATTGGGTTTGATTAAACCCTCAACCCTGCCCCTGGACCTGGCCTGCGTCACACCACACCAGCAAGAGGCCTCACCTGTGAAAGAAGGGCTCCCAAGCACGCTCCGGCATGCACAAAGGGGCCCTCCTTGCCCACTGCTAGACCACCTGCCACGGCACCAACCGATCCAAGAAGCTTCACCACCAGGGTCTTCATGAGGAATATGCCTGGCACATCTATGCCATTCAGATAGGCCTGCACAACATGAAGGAGCCCACAACACTACTTGGGGCTCTTTGCAAGCGGTGATGGGGCCAGGACACGACAGATGCGGCAGCATTGGAAACTTGTGAGGGAAAATGCCCATACACATCTATGGAAACGGTAGCAGTGGCCATTCAGCGGGAAAATGGCTGCATTTGGTCCTGCAGACCTCCGCTTGGGCCAGCTGCTGCTGGCATTATCATGCCTGGAGCTCCAAGAATCAGCCTAAAACAGTTGCTACTGTTGGAGATCAGTTGCCGCACCTTGACTTCTGCTATGCCACTGCCTGCTGCTGCTGGCCCATAGTACACTGTGATGTACACACTGGCGGCAACTAGACTACAGTTTATTACCACATACACCAAGTAGCTGGCAAATGCCTGTCCCCGCTCTAGCAGTGTCAGTGTAGCCCAGAACTTATATCCGCTGATGTTCTCGACACCTAAATTGACTGCAAATGCACAGGCAGCTGTTATGAGTCCTGCAAAAACAGCAAAGAAACCGGCAGAGTGCAGTGCAGTGCATTACGTGGCATTATTGCCCCCAGATGGATGTACCTAATGGACAGTAAAATGGTATGTGCTGAGGCAGCCTCTCAACAGTGTATGCAGGCTTCTGTGCTTGTGCCAGATGTGCCGCTCTGTTTACTCCCAGTTGATGATGCCACTGCATCATTAACATCAGCAATCTTGCTGCCTTGTTTGCACTGTGTGCCAGCACTTGAACAAACCCTGCCGATTCACCCACCTAGAGCAAAGCACAGTGACCACTTCACGCCGCTCTTGATAATATGGTCTGTATGTGTTCGTGCTGCTGTATCTGTCCTGTATACAGTATTCTCTACAAGTTCATAGTCCAGGCTCTCAAAATCCGGTATTTTGCTGCCCTTGCTACTTGTTGCTGCTGCTGAGGGCCCTGCGTTGCCTGGTGCAGCCCCTGCACCTGTGTGCCTGCTGTTGATTGCAGGCAAAGGCCGTGGTTGACTATGACTGCTGTGGTTCATCGTTGGTCCCAGAGGGCGAATCTCCATTGAGGCATTCCTGGGGACTGGGACTGGCAAGGGATAGCTGTTGCTGCTGACATAATCGTTATCTCTGCCATGCTGCAGTAGATGAAGCCATAATAAATGGTCGTTCTGCTATGCTACATTGTTGTTTGTTGATCATGTTGCGTGTTGAGCTTCTTCTTCACATGACACCCATAACATTGCTGTACCGCTAAGCACTTGGCCAAACTTGACTACAGGCTGGTATGAATGCAGCAGGTACAACTGGCAGTTGAGATTGGATGGCGGTGATTTGCAGCTGAGTATTTGAAAGATACAAATCCTCACTTGCAGCAATGACCGATGTTCCTCAGAACTGTGAACATCACTGGTGTCTGTAGAGAAATACCCAGTAGGCCCACGAAGGCTGCTGATGGCAGGCACAACACCAAAAGACATGAAGCTGCTAGCAGCTGCTTATGCCTAGGCCACACGAGCCCTGCTGATTGCTGCTACACTTTTTGACAGCCCTTGCTAGATTTATATACTACAATGCCATTTGCTGCATTTCAACGGTGTATCGTTGACACACTCAGCTTTGCTGGTTTAGATAAAGCACTGAATAGCGGCCCAACAGCGACATCACAGCGATGGCAATTCCAACAACGTTCTGCTGGTCCCTTGTAGACTTGGACGTTGATAGTGGCACAGCACTTTTGAAAGCCAATGAGAATCACAATACAAATGCTTGTATTGTATCTTGCCAGTATGTTCTGAAGACTTGGCTTTGGCCAGTAGTACGGGAACGTGGAGGTGGCATCCAACCAATTGGCAAACACGACACCATCAATCGATCAAGCGGCAATTGCCCTGCGACATACAAGGGTACTAAAATCGTTTCTTCTGCGGGCAATAGTTGCGCCCTTAGCTGTAACTGCTGTCATGTTATGCTGCTGCTGCTTATGTCAACCTGTTGCCAAGTTCATGCCTTGATGGCCGACGTTCCCACTACTCTCTACATTAGGGGCTCTACGCACTTCTATCGGCGAACAGTCTCATATGTTGCATAGTCTTCCGCTGCTTGATACCACACACAGTATCAAGCTGTTCCTGCAGCATCTGCGCTGGTGAATGCTGCCATACTTTATAGTCGTTCACCAGAATGCTTCTTTCTCGCTGCAGCCATGTTTTGCAGACCACGTGTCTTACACACCACAAATCCCAGCTGCGGCCGGATGTAGCCAGGCCAGCTGTTTACAGGAAGACAGCGGCTCCCATGTCTAGAACCAGTGGTATTGTAGCAGCTGGAAATGTACAAACAGCTCCTGTACTGAAGTCAGGTGGGAAGGCGGCAAATTGCCCCACAGCATTGCTGCTGTTAGTGGGTGATGGAGTGCTGGACATATGCATGTAGCTTGGATATGAGGAGTCGCAGCAATTGTGGGCAAGCTGACAGGTATTACAATTGTTTGCAGGCATGCAAGGTTCTGTAGACCCTATTTACTTGGCAGCAGCAAATTACCTAAAAGTGATAGGGTTCACCAATACAGCAGAGATAGCCAGAGTCCTGGATATTGCCATGAACCCAAATTCGCTATTTGTACAGTATAACGATGCCAAAAGGTCAACAAATGTCAATGTGAGTAAAGCCGCCTGTGCAGTTGTGCACAGGCCAGTTGTGTAGAAACCATCCCATATGACGGAATAGAGACAAGGGACATTGGTATCCATGCCAGAGTGGGCTGTCAGCGCAAGTTGCAAGTAGTAAAGGTTTTTCATCATGCGCAGTCCAAGTCCCAGCGGTACGCCTTGGTGCTCCTGACAGCTGGCCAAGCATTGTGCACCCACCATGCATGCAACGACATGTTGCTGCAGCACTGCAACAGATGGCAAGCAGTAAACAAACCATCACCTTGCTTCAGTTGCAGTGTCTGAGTTATTGACTGCAGGCTCGGACCCTTTCAGTGGAGAACGACATGCAGCCAGTGGTAGATTTTCTGACAACACAAGGTCTATCCACACCTCAAGTGGTGCAGGTAAGCAACAATCAGTGCAGTGTGCATGGCGTCCTGCATCTCTACAGCTGTTCTGGGTGGGCGCCTTGTGGATCTGGATTCCTTCCATGGCAACCTTGTTGAGCTGGTGGGTTTGGTACATGTCGAGCTATCAAGAACAGTTGCTGCCAGATAGTGGCCATCACAGCAGTAGATGCTACCAAGTAGTGGGTTGGTCCAGAAGCTCTGAGGCAGCACGCCTGCACAGGCTGGACTTTCTTCCAAGTTGTCCATGGGTTGTATGCTGCCCAGCTAACTGAGTAAGCATGCAGTTCGTGGTGGTCACCTCACAGGTGAATGTGGTCCTCATCGGCCTGGACTTTCAATGACTGCGGATACAGCAGCTGCCCTGTTATGTTGCTGCAGGTCATTACAGCTCACCCGCCTGTGCTGAGCTATGATGTGCAGTTGCGGCTGGAGCCCTTCTGGCACTACCTCAAGAGCATAGGCGTTGACAATGTCGCAGCTGCAGTGGTGAAGCGGCCATCACTGTTGGGGTTGGATGTTGACGCCAACCTGACCAAGATTGTGGACTACCTACAATATGTGGAGACTCCACCAGAAAAGATCATCGAGTACATCACTAACACTATCTAAGCATCTTGGTGATTCGTTGTGTACCATACCTTTGCCACTTGACAAGCACAAACTGTTGGTGGCAGTCCTGTTGGGAATGTGTCAGTTTTAGGCTCTGGGTTTGTTCTGCTGCTTCCCTTTCATAAGTTGCTCAGCCTGACTGCAGCGTTGTCAACGGAAGGCGTTATCAGGGGCCTGTGTTTCTTGCAATGAATCATTCATGATGGATCTCAGATACCGGCCGGCTATACAATCACCATTCATTTAATGATGAAAGAACCCTCAAGTCCATTCAACATCAGTTGAAGGCCACTCACTTCATCATAGCTGCCGGCCCTCCTGACTCTAGTTCTGCGAAGATATCACCCATTCTCAGTGCTGGATCAGTGATGCGGGGTAAAGCTTTCTGTCAAATTGTTCAAAACATGGCGGCCGTGATCATGTCATGATGGCAGCGTGCCAGCCTGGTTATTGCTGGCCCACAGTACTGCCAGTGCACTAGTGGCACTAGTGCTGCTACAGTAGCCATCAGTGACGCGCTGATGGCCCGGTCACGACATACTGTACACAGGATCTGGTCTGTCGGGTGACTGGCGCGAGGCGTTTATTGCCGCATCTGTCTATCACAGAAATTCTTAAATGTTGCAGGTGCATGCTGTGCAGTTTCAGGTCAGAATACTGTCACACCTCAGAACTGATCATCCAGTTTGGACGAAAATGACCGGGTTCTTAATAAGGGGCTGCAGGTAATACTATAGTGCTAGCTAGCAACAGATACATGATAGAAGGACGTACGAGCATGATCGCAGAAGTGGCTACTGCACATAGAACAGTAGGGGACCCTGCATACAGGCAAGCTGTATGTGTCCATCAGCATACTGCGTGCCAATGTGTCTGTTGTTTCTTGGTCTATAAGAATGGTTCTTTGCCATTCGATGCCTGTTACACTAGGAGTGCACCAGTCAGCTCTCTGGTCCAACCGTTTACTGAGAGACACACAAATGCTTGCAGGAGCCCACACAAGCAGCAGATATGGTAAGAAGCAGTAGACTCTTCATGATTGACCAAGTAGCTTAACATATCTCACATTAGAAGTAGACTCAAATGTAAACAAGAATGTGCGCTGTAGAGGACAGCTGGACTTAACTTCTGTCTGGTCATAACCCACTAGCAGTTTCTGACTGCTCAACCCTCCAACAATACTATATCTGCAATGCATAAGCCAGTCGTGCTGACAGGCAAGAACATTAACCGCAACCAACCATCAGACCACCATAACAAACATGCCTCACTGGCATGCCTTGCTTGAACAGGGTGTGCATGGATGCCATCCATGCACACAGCGGTGCAACAGTAGATACGCATGCAATGCTGACTGCTTTCGCAGCAGCGCGGCAATGCAGGGTTGTCTAACAGTCACTGCAGCATAGACACAGCATCTGCAGGACACATATCACCTACTTGTTTGACACATGGCCATACATACAGGACATACATACAGAACATGCACGTTGCATTAGCGCAAGTATATCCTCACTCAACAGTTCACGCAACCACACTGCAGCAAACGGATGCTGCACTCCATAGGGACACACACACATGCACTGGTGTGCAGCATAGCGTATACACTGCCTGAGAGCACCAAAGCTGATCACCAGTGCGCTCGACACCTTCAGTGTCTTCTGTTGTACACGCAGACCTGAGCTCCCTGCTACCAGTTGCAAGAGAGCACACCCAAGGCCCAGGCTTTGCAAGCTACCGCTGCACTTCCAGCTGAACCACAGTTGGCTGGTCTCTGCACAGCACTTGACCTGGACCCTGCATCTGCTGCTGCAAGTACACACATGCAGCTCAAGCCTTTTCTGCTGTATGTCCTGCCGCATCCTGGCCCAAGTTCATTGGTAGTGCTTGTAGCTGCTTTGTAGCCTCAAACGCCCTGTGCATGGCTACTGCTTTACGAGCTGCTGCTGCAACCAGGCGGTCTGCTTGCAGCACTTCTGGGGCAGTTGGGTCTGCAGAGGTAGCAACAGGCATGCAGGCGTCCAGTTGGTGTTGCTGCTGCAATTGGCAGTAATTTGGCATACTCGAGCAAATTGATCAGCTCTCTTGCAATCAAGCAGCCACCGCTGTATGGCACATGCCGCTGCACAAGGTAGGATTGGCATGAGCCAAACCCACAAACTGGGTTACACAATGCAGCTGTGTCTGGTACCTTTGTCTGCAGGACCACACAGTAGGTAGCTGTGGCTGACATATGCTGCGTACCCACCTTGTCGTCTGTCTTGTACGGACAGCGAAGTTGACATTGCCTGCGTCAGTTCATGAAGTGCCCGATCAACCTGCACAAGAAACCATACGGCGAGCCACAGCATTTACAAACCACATCAGCATCAAGCACAGGCAACAGAGAGTAAGTAGCAGCTGTATTTAAGCATGCTGCACAGCGGCAGGGGAGGCTGAGCCATGACGTAGTGCAGGCCTGGCCAACAGAATCCTGGCCTACAGTCTCTAACATGACATTGCTACACTGCTCCTCCTGGATGGAGTATGTGCTGTTTGTTGCTAGGTGTACGCAGCCCTTCACTGTTGTGACTGCTGCCAACACCACCTACCGCTGACTGTACTGCTGCTCTTTCCTCTTCTTCTGTGAACTCCTGCCGCTGGAACCCGGTGACCTCCAGCTCAATATCCTGTATAGACCCATCCCATGCATCCCGCACAAGAACACCCTCTGCTATGGCCTTTTCCTCTTTCAGCCACACAGGCACCCGAATCTGACAGTTCTCTCCAGGTTTCCAGTACAACACCCCACCATCGCTGTTGCGCACGACGTACTTGTACTCTAATTGGACCTCAGGCCTGCACAGTTACAGGGTGCATCATGCTTTACACAAGCAACTTTGCTGCTGGTCTGCGTGTGCATGCTTCAGTATTGGTTTCCCTACGCAAATAACTGGCACCTGCTGCACTCACCCAGTTGACACCTCAAAATCGACCTGCCAGACGTCCCCGTCAGTCCATTGCATACGCCTGCCTCTGTCAACACTCCAATTGCCCAATGCCTCACCAGAGCCCACCAAGCATACCTCCTGGCCAAAGGTGCAGCGATATGGCAGCTTGAAGCTCAATTTCACCTTATTGTGTCGCCCTGCGGTAGAATGAACGCCGTTTCAGCAAGCTGCGACATCCCAAAAGGCGCCAATCGTTTCACAACGCATGCTTACCTGTGGGAGCCGGGACTGTCTGAGACTGAAAGCACTGGACCGTGCATTGACGTCTAAGACGCACAAGCGCTAGCACCTGCTGCGATCATCAAGCCTGTCAGTGCAAGCACGTCCCTGCCGTTGCTGCTGCAAAAACAACAAAGCGGTGTACCTGCGGGGCCGAGCAGCTAGCTGAACAGCAGGCACTGGATACTTGACTGCGCAGACGAGTGTGGTGGGCCCGCAGCGTGGCCTGCATGTCGCTAGTGCGCGTGACTCAAGTTGCTTCAGCACTTCAGCACTTCAGCACTTCGTATACAGTTGTCGTGTGCGCCCAAGTTACACTGTCAGTTAATTTTGATAGACTACAAAGATGAAGTCAGAGGCATCCGGAGAAAGGCTTGACCCAGGGGAACGAATAGTGGAGTCAGCAACCTCTGTACTTCTTGCTCCTAGTCACAAACGTTTCGTGGCGCATAATCTGCTATGACGGTGTCACATATGTGCTTATGTTGTTGTCCCAGCCTCGTTCGTTACTTTCTTTGCATTCCAGGCTGATAGAGGAACAAGACGCCTAAATAGCCTGTTTCAACGCTATTTTTACAACTCTTGGCAGCATTTGCGCAAACACGCCAACAAGTCCTGCTCCTGTCCCGTCCTTTGATTTGACTGCATGCTCTGGCCTGCCAGATCCACGGATCAGTGCTATATGCATGATCATACTGTGTCTGTTATACCAGCTATATGAGTGTTCTTCATATATGGAGCTGGCACCGCCGATACTAAGGCTACATGTGCCGGTGATTTTATGCAGCTACCTGTATAGTACTTGCCTGAAACAATTGGATGCCCCACACACAGACCGTAACGGATCATACACTGGCCTTACATTATGTACAGTTTTGTAAGAGAAGTCTATTCGTGAGAATGAGGAGAGCAGCATACAAACTGCAAAGAGCGCATTCTCCAACTCCTGGATGATTGTATTCAGGGTTTGGTGCATGCTCTGGGGGCACAGGAACCGTCTGTGAAACACCTCTTCATGAGACTCTTTTTAATAGCAGGAAATGTCGCTGACACTGCTAGTCTGCAAGTGCACGTAAGATGGACTTTCAGGTTCTGCAGCAAGACAGCAGAATGGTTGTAGATTCACATCAGAATGCAGCATGTCAACAATTCAGGTAATTTGTTGGCCATTGAACCCTGTGTGCTTGTTTCAAACAAACTTCTCTGTGCTACGTTGTCTACATTGTTGCATGCATTACCCTACTTCTTCTTGGATGTGTATCATAGCGCCTGTAGTTGCTGGGCCAGGCTGGTGTGCTGACAGATGCAGTTGCTCTCAATCAAAACTTCTGACAATGTTGGCAAGCATGTTCACGGCGACTCGCTGAGCTGCCCATGCATATACATTCTTATCGCTTTGCTTTGTCATATGCTTCCTGTGAGGATTTCATGGCGACAGCTAGCCACATCATACGTCACAACACAGCAGCGGCAGTTGCAGCAGCAGCAGCAGACTCTGCAATGATTACGTTTTAGCCGTGGTCACAACCAGCTAGACCTGCTGAAAGGCAAGTCGTACCAATCAAGCCGTGTTGACACATTGTCCACAGCAGCAGCAGCAGCAGCAACCTGCAGGGGCATCACACCTGAGCAGCCATCTTGACAGGTTCTGCCCAGAGTCACTCTGACGGTCTGAGCTCTGTGCTGTGTACACTGGCAACTTGTAATCGATGGCACCACTCGATAGGCAGCATAGGGCCCCAATGATCATCATCTGAGGCCATTCCAGGCACCCATGGGGAACGCCGTATGCAACGCCACGTCACGCCAAGTGGTTGCACAGGCTGTGTCTCGATACAAGTGATTGCGGATTGGCGAATAGTCACTGCCATGGCTGGCAGTTGCCTGAGGGCCAACCAAGGTCAGGGGTGTTCAATTGCAGGCCCTGCCCACCAGCTTACCATGCATTCCAGATCAGCTGATGATGACCGTCAATGAGCCCTGTCACACACCAGCAATTGAAATCCGTTACAGAACAGCAGCGACACCAACAACACACTCTGCCGCCTAGATCGCCATGTTGTGGTGCAGACTCTGCTTATAGTATGGATGCCAGATGTTTCGCTGTACAGCGATCAACCATGCCATGCCGCCGGGTGCTGCCAGCACTTGACAGTGTCAAGCACGACTCTTTGGGTACTACCTTCTCTACCAGAAGCAGCTTCCGCAGGGGAAGGGGTGATTGTGCTGCGGTAGGAATGCCAGTCCATGATGACTCTTCAGTGATGCACTACTGGCCTAGTGTCACGCGTGACATGCCATGCGGGGCTGGTTGCTGTAGGGCAGGGATCAAGCCACAGCTGCCGTATGCCAAGTTGTCACTGCCGGGCGGCCCTGATACATACCACATCCATTGGGGTGGTACCTCTTGCATGTCTGCATGCTGTGCCACTGGTTCCTGTCCAAATACTTGGGAGAAATGCCCTTTTGCTTGACGTGCCGGTCAGGCTTTGCCTACTTACACTACTGACTGGTGGGCTGCAGCAGAGACAAAACTTTCCGAGGCTAGGCTAGCTCTGAGCTATGATGACCATGATGGCATCACATCTTGGGACAGAGCAGCCAGGCTGCTGACACGCCTACGATAGTGCCACTGTTCAGTGAACCGTTCACAATGAAAAAGATAGAGCCGTATAACAATGGATGAGCTGGCAGATGAACCGTTCGTCCGACGAGTCACGGTGAAAAAGGTCACATGACTTCACAACAGATGGCATCTGTGCTCTACGTACGGAAGGTACCTTGGGCATTGCTGCTGCTATACAATTCAAAGGACCCTTGGGCATTACTACTGCTGCTAGCAGTAGTACTATGCTCTGCTACGGTAGCATCCACTTGTTTGGGTGATAGGTGGTTGTGATGTGCACAGCCAGTGCGCGTGCGTGCGTTCTACACGAGTCAATTATAATGTTGTATGATCCCTGTGACCATTGTACCAGCTGTTTAGGGCTTTAGCAGTCGGTCGGCCAGCACAGCAAGAACAGTACTTGCAGCTGTACAGATGTACAACTGGCGTGTGCTAGCAAGCTTGCATGACATAGATATACTGCTGGCGTGGTGTAACAAACGTAAGATCACACACCTTTGACAGAAACTAAGGGGAGGAGCCGTGTGCACTGTCTGTCTTTGAAATCGACGCAGGATGACCCCCAGTCCCACCAGCTCGGTCAGAACCCCTGCAGGCAAAGGCTTCACTTCACCAATCTTATCAGCAGCCCTGGGTGAAGCGTATGCCCGCATACTGCGCGAAGCATGGCACGCGCGCAGGTTGTCAACGGCAGCCTGCCTCGTGTCATCTGAGACTGGAAAGACAGGCACATGACATATGCGCCCACGAACACACTCCTTGAATATCCTCCACTGTGCCATGATACTTTGTAATTGCTCAATAGCAGCTTAACAACCCGCTACAAAACACCGTAACACCATATCTTCAAGCTGCGAACTGAGCCTTCAGCTGACTGCACCTGCATACCTGCGCTGTATACCTCAGCAGAATCATTCAGCTGCAGCTCCCGAGAGCTCTCGGGTTTGTTTGCGACTAGAAACTTGTACTACTGTCTATTAGCAAGGTGCAGCACACAGAGCAACAGCGCAGCTATAAATAATATATTTGAGCCTGTAACTGAGTCAGGCGGCCATGCTCCCAGACATATCTAAAGTAAGAGCGTAGTCTTGTCCGAGGGATCGGACATCTTCTTGTGGTTGGCGTCGCTGCGGGGCCAGAGTGCTGCTCGACCAATGCATTCATGCAACGTTAGTTGACCCGATATTGTGGCTGTGGTCTTTGTGATCAGCATATCGTATGCTGTACTCAACTTGCCCCTTGTCAATCAATAGGATGGATTAGAAGGCAATGATGAGCTGTCAAACAACTTCTTCATGTACATATTCAAGGTGAGCATCACGTGTGCTGTCTTGGGCATGTATGAATGCGGCATGTCTTTATGTGCTGGCGGACGTGATGGTTTGATTGGTCAGTCTGTCTAAGTTAAGCCGTGTGCATCTACGTCACTTGCCGTATTCTGTGTGCGCCGTAAGTTCTCGCAGAGGAGCAGCAGATGTACTGCACCAGCAGCACTCCTACTCCTGTCCGTGGCGAGCCATGCAAAGTCAGTGACCTGAAGTTTGCTACAGTGCGATCAACATTATTCCATGGCCCACTGTGCCGTTCAGCACTTGATGTGCCTGTGATGTAGGTGCAAGCATGCCCCAAGAGAGGTGCACATGATTGGTCTTCTTGCCCAGTAAGTGATGAGGCACTTAAGGTTTATCAACTGGACATATTTCAAGGTTGTTGTAGGTATTCCACATATGCTTGATCACAGTCCAATCAACGGTCTCCCTGCGCCCGTGGGTTGCATGTGTTGCGTGGCATCTATGTTGTCGCATTGCAGTGCCTGTATGTACTGTATTCTTGTTGTCGGTCAGTATGTCAGACAACATACCAAGCAGACGTCCACTGTGGTACGCAGTATGCACATCCCAAGGAGAAGGCTCGTAGACGTGATCCACGGGTGTACAAGTACGCCTCAACACCTTGCCCTGAAAGCTTGAAGGGCAGCAGCTGTGGGCGTGGAGTAGACTGCCCATATGCGCATTCTGTATATGAGTACTGGTAAGCAGTAGACTGATATGTCGCCAGTTGCAGCAATCGCAAGCATATTCACTCACATCATCAGTAAGCAAGTGTCATATGAAAACTGCAGTGCAGGCCAGGCCATATTAGCAGTGGTAGGCAGTTGGTGTTTTCTGTTCCGGGCTGGTGACAGTGTTGGGGCCTGGCTGTTGGTGGGACTGTGACGCAGGTTGCACCCTGGTCGTTTTCGCACCCAGATGTGTAAAAAAGGCAGTCAGTGCAACAGGACCCTGTGCTTCTTTGCACATAGTGCCTCAGAGCTGCGGTTCCCAGACACGCAAGATGATCTGGAGGCTGCAGCTGTGGATGCTGCAGCTGCCTCCGCTTCAGCAACACCCCTGCCTCTGTGCACTGCCAACAGTTGCCTGAGTAACAGCCAGGCCTATGCTGTGGCCAATGGCGGTGTTGCTGTGATGCCAGCAGTGTCAGCTGGCAGCAGCTTTGGCATGCAGAGCATTATCAACTTGGGTCAGGTGGGCAATGACGGCAGCAGTGGGCATTATGGGTTGCTGCAGGTTGCATCTCAAGGGGCTATGCAGCAGCCGCAGCAGCAGGTGTTGTTGCAGACAGAAGGGTTGGGTTCCCGCTATGGTGGATCAGATCACGCCATGCCAGTGCCAAGCGTGACTGCTCGGCAGCCGGAGGCGCAGCGCATCTCAGAGGCCTTGCCACGTCTTAGTGGCGATGCCTGTGCAGCAAGCAACACTGCAGCTGCATGGCTGCAGATGGCCGCTGCAGCACAGCTCACTGGTAAGCAAGTAATCAGCCAGATCAGCAGGCCGTCAGGGCCTCAGCAAATGCAGCTGCAGCTTCAAGCACCGCAAGTTACTGCACTCATGCCTGCTGCTGCACCCAGCATGGATGCAGCTTACGCAGCAGCCACAGGCATGGCTCCTGCGCCGCAGAGTATGTTGGTGCTGAACACTCCAGCAGCAACAAGGGTGGATAATCCTGACATGCTGGTTGCTGGGTTGGCCACCATGGGCCTGGTGGATGACAGCAGCGGCAGCAGCAGCTGCATGACAGCCATGCCCAATGAGCAGTACTTGGCGACACTCAGTGCTGCAGGCGCCGGGCGATCATATGAGCTTGGCCTGTTGCAGCACCAGGTCCCGGCACCACAGCACAATGAGAACATGTTGCTGCTGCAACAGCTGCAGCAGCAACAGCAGCAACAACACCTGCAGCAGCAACAGCAGCAACAACACCTGCAGCAACACCTCCAGCAACAACAGATGTTGAAGCTGAGCAGCGGTGGCTCTGGGGTCAGCGCGCAGTCAAGTGGGACCATGTTCCTGGGAAGCATGGGGCAACAACCAAGCGGCAACTGGATGCGCATGGCGTAAGTATGACAGAATGTGCCGGGCAATGGTGACACCAAAGCCAATGGGCCAGGACACATGTTGGTGGAGAGTCAGCCATGTCTCATGCTGTGGCACAGGGTGACTGAGGCTTGTCTCATGGAGGCGATGATGCATCCTGCAATTGCGCATTTGTTCAGCATGCTCAATCAATCCAGGATGCAGATAGCTGTAGCAACACACTTTGGTACAGGTCTGGGTGACTGCAATGCCCTTGTGCCATGATAGCATGGCGCCGCACTGGGAAATGATGAATTTCAGGTGATGCAGGGTCACTTGAAGGTAGTTGTTGTTGGTTTTACAGGCACTCACAGGCTTATTGAATTACGCAATGCACTTAACCTCTGCCAGGTACTGACTCTGGCAGTGAGCATGTTGCTTTGATGCTGGTCCGCGTATGCATGCCGTAATTGCGCTGTAGCCTTGTTGCTTATGTCTTGCCAACCCTGGCCGCCTGTGCACGAGGGGCATGTGGGTGCTTTTCTTTTCTTTATTGGGTAGTCTTGTTGGAAGTGCGGTCCATACTTCAAGAAATGTAGGACATGTACCACCACTGGCAGAGAGAACGGGCAGAAACCTGCAAAGAATTAGAGACATGTGAGTACTTGACTTTCCACACCATTGGCCTACATGCTCATGACATGTGGCAATTATTGGATTGGTTTGCGGCCGTGGTGCACGCCAGGAAGTCCAATCACCATGCTTGTGTGCTTACTGACACCGTCCACGTATTGTACTGCATAATATTGAATGTTATGGGCGAGCACGCCGCGGATGTGGTCTGCAGGCTGTGGTAGTGCCAGTCTCCCACTAGAAATCTGCATCATCTGCACATCACCATGACACTGCTGCTGCTGAACGGTATATGCATACATGTCATGGGCAGTGTGTTGCTTGTACCTTGCTATCGAAGCACCGTGCTCAGTGAGCTCCAGGAGCAGTTGTAGTGCCATCACAACACAGACAATGGGAGATGCAGAGAAACAGATTGTCTTGTATTGTGCATACATTGGACTACTGCTTGGTTTGTTGATTGTGAACCGTAAACGCGACTGAGAAGTGTGCAAAGCAATGTGTACATGGGCCAGCTGCATTGCCTTTGGACAGGACACAGCCCTTGTCCTTGACACAGAGTTTTTGTATTTGACTGCATTGAGCAGGTGCAGGGCCAGTCTGTTGTTCAGAATAGGTATCACAGTGCTCAGCTCAGGTGCCACCTTGCAAGTGTGGCTACGTTGTATATCTAGTTGCTTATTGAGGTTTATTGAGGAGCAGCATACAGGAGTCATGGCCTGCTGTTAGTAGCATGCTGCCTGCCTTCCAGTGCTGTAAAAGAGATCACCTGTTCAATGGCCTACTGCACTTTCTGCACCTGTCAACCTTATGACTCATTATTGCGCCCCTAAGGCATTCTGCTGTTCTCAAACGCATGCCTTACTACTGGTTGATTGCAGTTTGGCGCTTCCTGTGGCGCAAGCTGTCTTCCTCTAGTAGGAATAAAAATAGCTCCTGATGTGGTGTTCATTCATGCAACACACGGGCGCTTGGCAGCTGCCTTGTCGTTGTCCTTGTGCTGTATGCACCGCAAAGTTCCATCTGCCTAGTTGGTGGGATATGAGGGTGCCTGTTGCAGTGATGCATGCACAACATGCACTCACTGCTCGGCTTGCTGTTATGCTACATTAGTTTCTCCATGAGTTACGTATGAATTGCAGTCAGTATTATGTGTGTTCAGCATTGAAATGCAACTAACAACCCAATGCAACGTCTTTGATAGCTCAAGCATCACAGTTGGTGGGTGCGCTTTGCGTTGATGAACCTGTCCTCTGAGGCCAAGGGTTGTTTACATGTTCATGCTCAGGCGCCTTTACACTAGGATGATGGGGTCCTTGTTGCATAGTCAGGGAGACGGCACCAGGTACCCTGGCATTGTGGGCACAGAGTGATCGTGGGACTGCAAATGAACGGCTACGTCATCACCCTAGTCTTTTTGCTGTTCTGGCTTCATGAAAACCTTGCATTTATATCTGCGGCTGTAGTCCTGCACACGGTACCAGTAAGCATTGGATCTAACACAACAAGAACTGCTTAACCTGATCTTGCTGTGTACAGGATAGCAGTTGCCTTTGTCTTGCTGCAATGGCTTGTGCAGAAGGGTGCTGCTGCAGAGGGGTGGCAGTCTGCTGCAACTGGCTGACTTCATGCTTTGAAGGGAAGGGGGGCGGAGAGGGATGTCTCATTGTGCAAGGGGTCCATCATTGCCAAAGTGTGGTTTTGCAGCGCATCACACCGGCATTACACAATCAAGCTTCTGTGAAGCATGGTGCCTTTTAGGAACTCGAGCCACTATGGTACGCTGTTGTTGCCAGCCTTCTTGAATTCAATTGGAAGTGAAATGGGTCAGCAGCGACCAGCCAGTACAGGCTCTAGGTTCATCAGGTCATCAGGTCACAGATGGCCAGCTTTCATACTGCTATCTGCAGTGCTCTGCTGTCTATGCTTGCATCCTGTTCAACTGCTTCATCATGCACTGGGCAGGGTGCATCAGTACCCGCCTGTTGCCACCCCTCCATGGCTGTGATGCTAACCTGTGAATTGCCTGAATGCGCCTTGTATGGCAGGTGTCATTGTGCATTTGGGAACCGCTCACCGTGTGTGTCACAACTTCCTCTGTTACCATTCCTGTTCAGGAGTTGTGGACGAGCGCACTGGGTTGCATTGGCACAGTGCATGAAAGTGCATGAAGGTGGTGGTGATTGCAAAACACTATGCATCTCCCCTGTTCCCAGGCAGATCACTTTATGCTTATTCAGTATGCATTGCTTTCTGTGTTGCCCTTCTGCGTCTGGGTACTAGAGACTGTACGAGCACTGCTGCAGCAGCCTCTCCACAGTCGCTTTGTTGGATCTCTGTACAGGCATACCGCTGCCATGAGATGGTCTCTGGTATTTGCAGCATGCTGCATGCATCGCTGATATTGGTGCTTCCAGTCATTGCTTTCTTGTGACAGTCATGCACAGTACCTGCATGAGATGCACACTTATGTAATGCAGGCCGCATGGATTCTTGCTCACAGATGCCAACATGGTCCCATCATTATACATGTAGGGCTTCTTATGCGTGAAATGGTCTCTCATTACTGCAATCACAGGGTTGTATGCACTCTGATTGATACGGCTGGGCCACAAACTCACTGTCCTACCATATCTGTTGCCCTGGAATAGTCCGGGCGCCTGCTCTTGCATGGTGTCAAGAATTGCTACTCCGCATATATGAGGGTGGCTCTTATGCGAGGTGTGGCTCAGCCTGGCAGGTGCAGGAGTCTTTCACCTCTGCACGGCTTTACTTGGCCTCTTGAGATGATCCGATATGATTCAAAATGTTCAAGGTGGAGTGCTGTTGTACATGGCTCTGTTATACAACCTGCTGCAGTTCTGTGCTGTGAATGGCCAAATACATATAATATATATGTTTCTGAACTGGCAGTTGTGCATCACAGAATTGCGACACCAACAGTAGGGGGGGTCTGCCCAGAGCAATCAAAAAGAGATGTGCCATGATTTGTGCTGGGTATTGTGTGCTGTGCTTTACTTGTCTTGGTGGGGGCTTGCCACCAAGTGCAGAGGCATCTTGGGACCACTCAGAGGGGGATGCAGGGCTGCAGTTGTGGCTGCTGTTGAACGTCCAAGTTACAGCAGGGTATCAGCATGTTGTTGGTTGCTCTGATGGCATTGTGGATGTTACAATGGACCCTACATTGAATGCGGTCTATACACTTCAGGTCTTGGATGTTGGCGGCATGGACTGGAATAGAAGGGCCGTCTTGTACTGCCAATCAGTGTTGTCTGCATGTTTGGAAGGCCAACGGGCTTTTGTTGCTTATGATTACTGCTTTGCCACTGATGCGGTCGCATAAATGGACATGACAGCATGACCTTTGTTATGTGTTTGCTTGCATAAGTGATAGGTGCTGAGCTACTCATCAGGTCAGATGTTCAACCTCAATTCTTAAGGCAATATGCTGCTGGTCGCCTTTGCATGCGATGTGGTGCACGGGCACAGTAACTAAAACTATGGTATCTTTCAGGCATGGCAGCTGCTCCCAGATGATACCATGCATCCTACACATTGTACATGTGTGCCAGGCCTTTCGGCATTGCCAGCAGGCATGTTTTGGGTGCAGCATGATTCACAGCTGGACACTGCAAGCCAGCAGGAAGGTATGCCTGCACTTGAGAGATCATCTCCCAATTGGCTTGCAAGATACTATCTACATCTAGATAGCCTGCAGCAAACTGTGTGTCTGTGGAGCCGATACTTGTGCAAGCTGCCTGTGTAATACCTTGCATAAGGCCAATTCCAGACACTGGTGCCAATTAAACCTCGTTATGTCCTGTGCACACAGAGAAGGTATTCTTGAATGCATGTTGATAACCCCTAACAGACTCTGAGCTGATTGTCCGGTGGCTACATGCACTGAATACAGCCCCATTTTAGGTGTTTTGAGACTGGTGTAGAATGCCTTTGTGTCCTCACATTATTCGCCTGAGCGCTACATGACAGGATCATGTGTGGATGCGGTGCTGCCAGCTGGGGTGAGATATACCCTTGCAAGGGCCAGGCTCTTCCTCCTACTACTACAAGTTACCTCAAGGGTTTCCACCCGTAAGGAGCCAACTAATGGCTCATGGGGGCAAAAACAGAAACAAACACAGACCAGATTCAATCCGGCAGAATGTCTGCAAGTTCGACTTGCAGAATATCATCAGACTCCACCTCAAACTCAGACTCTGAAAGAGGATGCAAAACATGCATAGGTGTATTTGGATTGCAACGCAAAGCCAACAGAAATGAACAAATGCTGCTACAAGACGCTTATCTTGACCCATGAAACGTGTCTTCCGAAGTGCGGCACTGGGCCGTGCTAAAGGCAGGCCAGGCTGTTTAGAGGGGGGTGCCGCCGCCGGCAGCAACACAATCTGTAGTAGGGGCATACATGAACCTTTATTGATTGCATTCTGACTTCAGTCTGAAAACACTCAACATGCACCTGCCTGGGCGACTGACTGGCAGGCAGGCGGGAACCATGGCGGGAGTCGCAGGGATTTGACAATAAATCTAGGGCAAGACCGCTCAAGACTTGCCTCAGACCTGACCAGTCATGGTAGTGATTGAGTTCTTTGCCGGGTAACTCTGCAGACTGCAACCACATGGGGCAAGTGTTGTTATGCCGGCACTTTCTTAACAGAGTTAAACACCATTTGTGATATCACATAAACATACCAGGTACATAGTACAATGACTTCATTCCGTATACTTCCGTTCTGCGAGCCCTGGTGCGTGGGTACGAAGCTATTTTCGCTTTCCTTGCAACTGTTTGTGAGTCAGTCGCTTCATATAGCGTATGAATGTTATTTTAATGGATAACACGCTAGCTGCATGTGACAGCAAAGCCAGTGTGGCTACCACCGCGCGAAATACTGGCAAAAGCAGTCATGTCGCGGCCCTCCGTTCGCTGGGTTTGCTTCACGACCTGCAGGTGCGTCACGACTTTATTGTTATTGATAATGCCGTAGTTTTGACTTGTTAAAGCTGTTCTGCTGAGCTTCAAGCCGTTCTGTGCAGGAGTATGTCGCCTCGCTGCAGCAGACCACGATTGAGCAGGAGAAGGAGCTCAGCAAGCTCAAGGGCGAAAAGCAGGAAGTAGAACGTGTAAGAAAACCTCACCAGTTGCTTATGTGGTTCGGTCTCACTGCATCACATCCTGTCAGTCTTCCTCATGCCAGCAAGTACTGTTGCTCAACAGCAGTGCAGCCAGCGGATCAGATACTCCCAGCACATCTGACACACCCAGCACATCTGACACACCCAGCTGGTGCAGTTATTTGTGATGCTGCCAACACAGTACTAGCTTACTGCAGGTGTTGAAGAAGGAGCTCCGTGCCCCAGACAAGCAACCATACCTGCAGCACTTCCAGGCATCTGAAATATCAGACCTTCCACCACGACTGCGAGCACTTTTTGAGGACAACAAGGTACGCTTTCAGACTGCCAACGTAACTGGCGGTGCACTGGTTGTTCATATCAAGCAGTCCTTGGAACATATGGATTAGGCAGTGGCAGCAGTCTGCAACGGCAGGCCAGCATGCCGCTGTTTGTGTGATCGCCTGTGTCACGCATGAGTTCACAGTAGCCGCTAGAGTGAATGAAGAATCCATATTGTGCAACAGGTGCTTAAGGAAGAAATTCGGCGCTACAAGGGCCGTGCTAAGGATGCAGAGCGCATAGCGGCACATCAGGAGCAGCAACTGGCCACCTTGCAGGAGCAGGTGCGCTGAGGTGCTCAGGGCAGTTGCGGCAGGAGTTCAGCAGGCAGCTTGACACAAACTGTATGTCACGATGAGTAGGTAGAACATTGCATTGTGCAGCAAAGTGGCTCAGCCTTGGCTTAACAGTCTGTGTGGCAGTCACTGCTGTTGGATACACTGCATATTGCAGGTGAAAAAGCTCAAGCACCAGATTGCTGAGGGTGCAGCTAGTCCAGAGGCCTTGGCAGTTGAAGAGCAGGCACGACAGCAAGCAGATGCCGCCACACGGGCACTACAGGTGAGCAGATATCAGTCACTTCCCAGCTCAGAAACAAGAGAGATGCTGCATCGCCTCTTTGGTGTGCTGCTTGTGGGCAGTACTTGATCCAGGTAGTGTAGCTGTTGGGTTGGCTGCATACTCTGGGTAGTGTACTGCATCGTGGCGGGAGTGTAGGCCCATCAGCATCAATGCCATATGTTAATGTTCATGCAGAAACTTCAAGAAGCTCACAAGATACTGCAGCAAAAGCTTGAAAGCGACGCACGCAGTAACAGGCAAGCACTATCAACAGCAGCAAAGGAGCGTCATAATGTGGAACAGCAACTCAATGAGCTGCAGCAGCAGCTGGAGGCCAAAGACAAGGAAGCTCGAGCCAGTGCTCTAGCAGCTAAGAAAGCAGAACGCCGCCTGCATGAAATCAAGGCGGCAGCTGCTGAAGCAGTTGCTGGTGTGAATGGCGCAGTAGCCAAAGCTGTGGCTGCTGAGAGGGCACACCAGAAGCAGGTAGAGGATGCTTCTGTGCACTTGATGCTGTGTATCATCAGAGAGCCTGTTGCGGCTGCCACAGGGAAGCAGCAGCAGAGGCAACGGCAACAGCAACAACAGGTGAGCCAGCACTGTCGTGTGTGACGTGAGGCCACTGGTGGTGCGGCGATTCCCAGCAGGCACTGACTTTGTGCCATGGAATCGCAGTACCTATCATGGTATATATCAACCTTCATGGCATGCAGTAAGTTGCTGGCAGCAGCGTGTACGGCATTGAGCTGACTTGTGGGCTGTGGTTGCAGATGCATCATGCATCAAGGCTTGTTTGATTATCATGCCATCCTTTGCAGGTCACCCGTGCAAACTCTGGCAGGAGTGACATCTGGTCTCAACAGGACAACACACCAACAGCAGCAGCAGCAGGTGCATATGCAGCAGCTGACAGCAGACACGACAGCATGCCAGGTCTGCTCTACAGCCGTGAGGAGGCAGTAGTGGTGCTGCAAGCAGGCGCCAGAGGGTATCTCACTCGGAAGCGTCTGAGGCAAGAACAGCAGCATGCCGAGCAGACTGCAGTGATAATTCAGGCAAGTGGGAAGGGCTTGTCCTGAACGTGATTGAGGAGCAGCTGACATGCTGATCAATAACCTGTCAGCCCTTACTCATTGAAAGGATCAAAAACAACAAGGCTAACCATCTGGGTACCGAGCTGTTGAGCTGTTCTAACTGCTGATCATGGAGGGACTCCCTCGGCCAGCAACTCTGTTACTTGCTGTTGAACTGATGGGAATGGGCCTGTCTCCTGGTTGGTGTGTTGCTACAGGCTGGTACAAGGGTCGTAGAGGTACAACAGCAGCAGCTTACGCCTGTTGAGGAGCAGCAGCAGCAGCAGCAGCAAAGGGTGTTTGGTGCCAAATACAGCAGCATAAGTAGAAGCTCAGCAGCCAAGGAAGCAGCGGATACAGCAATAGCCAGCAGTTCCTCATCTGCAGAGGGAGAGGGTCTATGGCAAACCCCTCCTGCTGCTGCTACTGTAACAGCAGGACATGCTACCCTAGGTAGTGATGTTTCAAGTCTTCCTATGGACCTGCCTCTTCTGCCACCTGTTCCTGAATCAACGAGGGGTAACAACAATGCAGAAACACCAGTCATGATCAGGGCGGTCAGCAGTGGACGGCACCGAGCAAGTGCCGCGGGGGTTGTGGCTGGGCCAAGGATGAGAACCTCAGTGAGTGTTTTAGTGAAGTGGCCATCACTAGAAAGTCTCTTGCATCGCTGCCAGTGGTCAGCTGTGCTGACTCAAAAATGCAGACAATCTGCCGTCACATAAAGCATTTGGATTACGTCGCATACATGCTCAGCAGCACCCATCAATCAGTGTGGTGGTCAGGCAAGGCTCCTAGCTTCTTTTGAACAGCTACACAAGTCTGCTGTAGTCACTACCGTGTAGCCAGCAATCCGATGCTTGAGTGTTCCAGGCGCTTGGAGTTTGACAGGCTATCAAAAGGCTGATCCTTGCGCTGTAACTTATGACAGGCCAGCAAAGCGGCACAATTCTTGTTATTGTATAATGCTGATCACAATTCATGCATTCTCTGAATTCTCTTCTGCTGCACCTGCATAAATGTCTTTGCCCTCAGGCCCCCCAATTCAGCAAATCTGCCTCTTCCCCTCCTCGAACACAGCGGCAGGCCGGGTCTGCGTCCCCCAGGCTCATCAATAACCACAATAACAAGACCGCCAGTGGCAGCAAACGAATCAGTATGCTCCCAGTAGATAAGACTTCGAAAGCTACTGGCAGTGCGGCGACCTTCATGCAGCAACAGCAGCAGTCCCAGCGGCAGATGTCCAGGCACAGCCAGAAGCAGCAGGTAGCTTCTCCCGGCAGTGGTCAGATGGAACAGTAGCAGTTTGCATAGCGTCACACATATCACTGCAATATATGCCCTCAACCCCCAGTTGTGGGAGCTTACGGAGTGCGCAGCAGTGCTGCATTAAATCGATGACTATTGAGAGGAATGTTGACTGCCATGTGCACATCAAAATACAGATGTAGCAGTCACAGAAGCTTCAACACCTTCAGCTTCTGCAGCTGCACTTGTGTTGGTCACCAAGGTGTGAAGTGCAAACTATGCATAATGTGTTGCATGAAACACGTGTTTTGTGCTTCCTGCTGGGATGTCTACTGCCAGCAGACAGTATCTGCATGGCCTTGCTGCTTCAGTACAGTCCTGTTTATTGTGAACAGACCACTGATGCGTAAGTGTCATATTCAGTGGCAAACAATGATTGCCTTGATGCTGTCATCAACTTCACTTCACAATGGCATCGTGATGGTTGACGACCACAGTCTGCCTTTTTGAGATGTATATGCATCTTTGTACACAAAGATTGTGGCGATCACATGCTGATCACACCCACAGATACAACCCAGAACGATCTCTGGAAGTAAAGCGGGAGATAAGATCAACACATGACATGATTTGGGGAAAATCCAAGTACATGGTACAAGTGACAACTGCACCAGTTGCGCGATCACGACTATGCAAAGACATCAGCATATACAGCTGGAGGAGCCCTACTGTGGAAGGAGCTGCTTCTTCAAGTCATTGCCATCAACATGCAATGCGAATCCATAATGCACGCATAATGGCTGTGCTAGCTGTCTATGTCCATAGTGGTGTCTTTGACTTGGTCGCCTGCTTGTGGTATGTGCTCGGGCCCTGCAGGCACTGCCAACCCTGCTTGCTGCACCTGCACCATGTTGTGCAGGCTTGCAACGTCAGATTGCTGAGCCTGCAGCTGCTGCACCAGCAGTGCAGGGGCTGCAGCAGGTGCCATACCCTGCTGCTGTGGCGGCAGCTCAGCATGCGGCTGCTGTGGAGCTTCAGATGCAGCCTGCACTATGCTTTGTGGGGCAGGTGACTGCTGGGCTTCATTGCCTGCTGCGGCAGCTGCCGGATCCCCACTGCTGACAGGAGCAGCAGCAACGCCTTCTGCAGGGAACACATGCTGCAGGTTTTGTCCACTGCCAGGTGCAGCTGCTTGATTGCTGCCAGGGAGATTCATATACTGTGCTGTTTGACCTATAGCTGCCTGTTGTGCGCGCATCAGCTGCATCCTGAAGGCTGGGTTGCTCATACCTGCAGCCAGATCATGAAGAACAGCGACATAAGGTTGTGTGCACTGCGCATCGGACGCTGTGGCATTCACGACACGGCAGTGAGAGTAGGCAGCAGACTGTGTTGAACTCTTCTGTATTCTGCGGCATCCTGCAATTGTGTCAAGCACAGTCTGCACGATGTGATTCTGTGCAATCTGAGCAGCGCCTTTGCTTGCATTAACAGTCGGCTATTGTTGACTGCAAGCAACAAAGAACATGCTGATGACCACCTGCACCGGCTGCATAGAATGCTGTTACAGATCACAAGCGCCTACCTGCAGGTAGTGATATGTAGAACGGCACGGACGTAGGGTGTTGTACAACATTTGGCCGCATTGTGGCCTCTGCCAACTGGCGCGCCAACAGGTTTAGGTCCACTGCTTGGTTCAGCACTGCCAACTCATCCTTGGCAAGCTGCTGTGCCTTCTTTCGCAGCTCATGTGCCCTTTGCACATTGTTGATGTAAGTTACTTCAGAGTCCTGTACAAGACATAAACAGCAACGGCACCTCACCATGACAGGGATGCTGCTTGAGCGGTCAGAGCAGAAATGCAGTTGTGTGCAACAACCAACAATTCCATTAGCAATAAATGGTATATGAACCTACCGTTGTTGCCGCCGTGGGATACATGCCATACAACAGGCAGTTTTTACGGGCTTGGACAGATGGAAGCAGAAAGCAGCCCAAGGTACACACACGGACTCTGTGGAGGTTGCCAAAGTATTGCTCAGGAGATGGACACAGCAATTTACACCGCATTGAAGGCTGCGCACGGCTGAGACGCCGCTTATTGTGGTATCTGTCGGTGTCACGAAATCGTTTGGGGTGTGCTTAAAACCTGTTGCTCACCGGCGATTACAAGCCTCACGTGTAAGCTGCACATTGCATGCAAGCAATCACTCGTAAGCTGAGCTTGAAAGGTAAGCGGCACACTCAGTCAAGAGTGCACCTGGTGTCCACAGGGACCGATTGGAACTTGCAAGCACACCGCTCCTGTTGAAGTAAGTGGTATGATACTATGCGTGTTGAAGGAGGCAGCTGACGCTAGACATCGCGCAGGCCGAACAGATGATCCAACAGCAGCTGTTCAGTCAAGTTTAGGTCATGACCTCCATGCCAGTGCAAATTGGAATATGCTGCGGCCATATCTTCAAACAGAGGAATGAGCGATCTTTTCAGATTCTCGCCACACCCATGTCCCCTACAAAAATTTCTCCATCAAAAGAAGAGGATTCCAAGTCGCAACAGCGGATGCAGCAAATTGCTGGATGAACTGCCACCTCAATCACCCTTCCAGCCAGCTTCAAAGTAACCAACATCTTCACGGTATACCTGCGCAGTAGCATCAACGTGGCAGCACCTATTATCAGCATGGACACTGGATTTGGTGCCTCAGAAGTGCAGCCTGCCATCAGCCACTGCACAAGTATCAGCACTGGGCCACCATCAGGTGTCAGAGTGGGTAGGATGCAAGTGGGTAAATATCCAACTCTCCGCCATGCATTCAGAGCCCTGATATTGATGTACTGCATGGCCCTGATGCCATGCCCGACAGGCACAGTCTTATGAGCCTGCACAGGTCAGTCCTGGACATTTATTTGGCAATTTCTCAAGCATGCCGGCACACAGTCCTCACCCTGTATGGGTCCTTGTGGTCACTGGGTGCTACTGCTGTTTCAGGCAGCCGCTCTCCCAGGAAAGTAGGGAAGGGCAGCTCACAGGCTTGCCGCTGCTGCCACTTCCACCTAAAAGCATCCCGCACATACACAAAGCTGCCCTGCGGTCCTGGCACCTGCCCACGTACATACAGTAGATTTCGCGCTGGGTCAACCTGCAGAAACAGCAGCAATGCAAAGACGCCATGGACTGTGTTATATGGCACTTCCACTTCAGCACTTGGGACACAGCTTTGCAGGAATGGGGCCCTGAGGGCAAGGTCTTGCACCAAGTTGATCGCACAAAGGCCCACTTACCTTGATCAACTTGTGTCTTGATCCACAGTCATAGCTTTGGCCATCACAGAAGGATATTACTACTTGGATAAGAGAGAGCAGAACCTGGTCGGGGCAAACAGCCTTGCATCCACCCACCTTGTACAGCCAGATATTTTTGAATGTTTTGCGCTCGTTGCCGAGGTGCCCCGGCATCTTCTTGCCCTTCCACACCCTGCCAGGGTCAGTTCTGCCTCCTATTGACCCAGGGGCCCTGCACATGCCGTGCACACAACGCACCACTGATGAAACAGGTGTCACGATCATGAGATGATGCTCCTTGCTGTGAGGCGTCCCAGACATGTGAGGGCAATAGGTCGGATACATTGGTCTGCCATACTTGCACCGTATGAATACACAACACTTAAAGAAGCTTATCATCCTCGTCTACCAGCACCTGGCTGCAGCTCTGACACAACATGTCAACATGTATTCCAATGGTGGTGTGAGTTGCTGCTGTCCAGCTCAGCACCAGCAGAACGCACCAGCCCATGCTCGACATGCTGACTGTCACAATGAGTCCAGTCAGAATGGACACAAACTATGACTTGTGGACTTCCGCATTGACTAGGTCACACTGGCAAACAACGGCTGCATGCTTGCTGCACGCTGCCTGGTAAAATGCTGCCACTTTTGACAGGGTACAGCAAGTGTGCACTCTGTCATCCTCACCCACCACAGCTGCTGCTGGCATGGCTGGCTACTGAGAACATTTGCAATGAACAAGCCCTCACCTGTGGTGCTTGGTGTTACCATGTGAGGCATTCTGTCCTGCAAAGTTCCAGCGTTTCATAACACCAGCAAAACCCTTGCCCTTGCTGTACCCTGTGATGTCCAGGTACTGGCCTGGCTTGAAGTGAGCCGCTCCCAGGACAGTGCCAACTGGTAATAGTGCATCTTCTGTCACTTGACACTCCCACAATTTGCGCTTAGGTGGCAACCCAGATGCCATAAATTCCCCAAGCTGCCTAGGATGCAACTGCTTATCTCGCTTGGCGCCACAACCAAGCACCAAGGATGTCACACCATCACGGTGCTCATGTTTATTCCGTACTACCTGCGCCAGCAGAAACATCAGGAAGTGTGAAGGGCCTACAGCACTTACAGTGACTGGAGCATGACAGCCTGCTGTCCTGTTGCAAACACAATGTTCAAGTCTTAGAAGGCACTACTGTGACTTGCAGTCGAAAGATATCCATATCTGTTAGCGATTATTGCTGGCAGGAACATCACTTAGGCCGCAGACGTCAAGTCTGATGTGCTGTTAATAGCCCCTTAGGACCACCGCAGCTGCTTATGGGCGGATACGACGCACTCACCGTGCATTCATCTATCCAAAGCACCGTGAGCGGTACTCGGGCTCCGTATTCGTCCCAATCTTGCATCATGCCTGCCTTGATGGCTATCACACCTGCCCGCCTTGACTCAAATCGCATGGTTCTGGGTTCTAAAGGTGGCGGGTCAGGCCGAACAGCATCATTTGCTCTGGACTGCTGTATCAGGTCTACCAACTCTGTCGGCATTGAAGGGTTGACCAACGAGCGATTGGCTCGCCAGCTGAAGTGTCTGTATGCATGCCACTGCTGCTGCTGCTCTGCTGGGTATGACCATAGGAAGCTGGATTTACATCCTGCGAGGCTGTTGCTGGAGGTGCTGGCGTCACACGTACGGTCTTGACGGTCTTGCTGTGGGGCCAACAGCTGTAACGCATTGCTGCAGGCTGACAGTGCACGCTGACAGATCGGTGTGACCACACCAGCCGTTTGCCAAGAGCCCAATAACCTCTGGGCAGAGCACAGCAATGCTCCACTCAACATCAGCCACAGATGTTAACGCTAGAGATCCTTGCTCCTTTGGTTTGTGCAAGCAAACTTGGTCACTGGCAACGGCATGACAACCAGTAGCCGTACACAGCGAGGCGTCTAAATTCAGTGCAGTGATCAATGCAACAACTTTCGCCGCTGTTTGAGCTACTGCTTGGCAAGCGGCAAGCGAGTGGAAGGAAGCTAAACAACAAAACCACTAGCAGGCTACACACGCAGCTGTGTATGCCCGTGTCTTGATCACCAGGAATAATCGCTTAGAAGGCTTTGAGCCTGTGGTCTTTGCCGTTTTGATCGAGGCAGACAAAAATAATCTGCACGAGCGAGAAAGGCGCCTCGTTCGGCCGAGCTGATTTGTCAGGCATTCTGAAGGGAAGTGGATGCTCCAAAACAAAGCCTGCGCAGTCTCCAAGAAAGGGATCAGGGCGCCTTGCAGCAAGATGGTATAGAGCCGGTGTTCGCGAGTTGCTGCCGTACATCGTGTCAAGCAGGTAGGGATCATCTCTGGATGTTTATTACATACCCAAACAGGATACACCTGGTACTCTAAGCCGGGCACCGTTGTAAACAAAGGGGCGAGTTCCGTAGTCCGGAAGAGGGGATTTATGTTATTGATCGTTGATTTTGATCACTCTCAATGGCCTGCCCCACCTCCCAGTACGTCCGCGTTGCTTCGCAGTCTTGAAGGTCCAGCAAGCACACATGGCAACACCCAAACCGGCACATGTGCGCCTCTTCACAGCAGACCTCCAGTCACAGGAGGAATGGCCGCAATGGTACTATCAGGATCTTCACGGCGAGCTGCAAGGACCCTTTGATGCTGCCACCATGAGCAGATGGTGCGGGGATAATGCCCTTCCTCTTGATCTCAAGTGCGTTGGCATCTACCCACATGATTCTGGCGTTCTCCCAACGAATATCGCCCAGTTTCAGCCGCTGCAGAAGCTGCTGGATAATGCAGAAGCAGGCATCAGGTACTCACCACTGCGCCTAATCAAGGGGACATTATCTGAGGAAGGGCCTGCAACACCTCAGAGTGCAGCACCAGGAAAAGGTGGCCGCACCGGTCCCAACGGTGCTCAGGGTGTTCCTCAGCAGCCGGTGGCGGGACCAGCAGACGTCACCAGAGCAGTTGATCAGCGGTCAGTTGCAGTCATGCCTGCTCTGACAGCACAGCAACTGCATATGCAAGGGCAGGGCTTACTGCAACAGCTCCAACACCAAACACAGAACCGCCAGCAGCAAGCGCAACAAAGAGTCTCAGCAGCAGCTGCAGGACGTCAGCCTCTGCAGATCCCTCTGCAGCAGCAGCAGCAGCAGCAGCCAAACAGGTCATCGGGCACTGTGAAGCGAGGCAACAATCCTCAGCCGTCGCCAAGCCAGTCTCTGCATGAGCAGCACATGCAGCACATGATGCAGCAAGCAGCAGCTACAGCTGCGTCTGCAGATCCTGCATCTGCTGATGCTGGGGGTCTCCCAAGCATTGCACCAGGAAGCAGCGAGTGGAGCGACACGCTCATGAAGCTTCTCACAAGGGATGGCTTTGTGGGCAAAGACGCTGATGTGAAATGGCGTGTGATCCTGTCCAGTGGTGACAGGGTGGGCCCCTTCACACCAGATCAGATGGTAGAGTGGCTGCTGAATGGTGTGCTCCCCAAGGGCATCAACAAGCAGCAGGCAAACCAGCACTCAGCCAACCCAGCAGCTCTGCAGCTGGCAGGCATTCTCAGCGCAGATTACAATGCACAGCGGCTGCCAGGTGCCAAATTCTTCAAGCCGCTTGGTCAGCTCATACCAGCAATAGCAGCAGGAATGGCGTACACAGCAGTCAACAAGCATGACCTTCAACGCGGGATACCTCAGCCTGGTTGGAATGAAGGGCCGGGCAAAGGTCCTGCAGCAGTAGCACCGCCAGCTGCAGGAGCAGGGAAGGCAGCAGCTGGGCAGCAGGGTGGCAAGGGGGCCAAGGGCCGCAATGCTGCTGCTGCTGTTGCGGGTGGTATTAACAGCAGAGGGCCGTCTGCAGGTCGAAACAACCAGCAGGGTGCCATCAGTCGTCCACGAAGTGCAGCAGGTGCAGCTGCGGCGGCGGCGGCAGCAGGTCTGAGCCTGAGCAACAGCAGTGAAGCTCCTGCTCCAACAAAGCCAGCATTCCAGCACCCCATGGCACTTCGCCAGCAGCAGCGCCAGCAACAACAACAGCAGCAGGAAGAGCTTAATGCTGCTGCTGCAGCTGCTACAGAAGCTGTGCTGGGTGGGTTCAAGGGGCAGCAGGGCATGCAGCACCCCCGGGGTCCTGGTGGGGCCAGCCCTCATGCTGCTGCTGCTGCTGCTGCTGGGGCTCAGGGCATGAAGGGTTTGCCTGGCAACAGACACAATGCAGCAGTCAATAGTGCATCACGAGGCATCCTTATGGCAGCCAACAGCATGGGTGGGGCTGCAGCAGCACAACAGCACCAGCTGAACCAGGCTGCTGTTGCTCAGGCAGCTGCGTTTGCTGCTGCTGCTGGGCGGTTGGGCCAAGGAGGGTTTGCTCAGTTGCAGCAGCAGCAACTTCAAATGCAGATGCAGGGACTCTCAGTCGGCACTCCTACTGCCGCTTATGCTCAGGGCATGCAGCAGGCTATGTGGCTCAAGCAGCAACAGCAGCAGCTGCCCGGGCAGGCCCTGCTTGCAAACTATCATATGCATGCTGCAAACGCAGGTGCTGCTGCTGCTGGAGCTGCAGGTGAAAGCAATCCAGCAGCATCGCCAATGCTTCAGGGGCAGCTGATACCCAATGGAGCCCTGCCGCGCACTAGCAGCACTGGCAGCAGTGCACTGCAGCAGCAACACCAGCAGCAGCTGGGTCAGGAAGGCAGCAATGCAGCAGCGGCAGTAGCAGCCATGAAAGCTGGTAGAGGATATCCACCATTCCAGCAACAGCAGGACTGGCAGCAACAACAGTATGCCTTGGCAGGGCAGCAGGGCAGGCCAGATGCAGCAGCAGGTGTGCCAGGTGCAGCTGCCCCGCACAGTAATGCCATTCTGATGCAAGCAGCATTGGTTCTGTTTCTGCAAGAGCAGCAGCAGCAAGCAGGTGGTGCAGCTGCTGATGTGCTTCAGACCAAGTGGTGGGTGCAGCGTGGTGAGAGAGCTTTTGGAGGACCCTTCTCTGGTGCCCAGATGTACCAGACTTACCTGCAGCCAGGCCCAGGCGTGGTGCGCTTCACTGACAGCACACTGATATCAGCCATCCTCGCTCCAGTCAACAGCAGAGATGTGCCTCCTGCAAAGACCTTCGTACCCCTAGGTGCTTTGTTAGAAGCAGCCATCCAGGGTTATTGCTTGGTGCCTGTGACCAAGGAGTCTGCCATGCAGCAGCAGCCGGTCCAGGTCCGCCACCTAGCAACCGGCATGGTGGTGCCTCTGCAGCAGGTGGTATCATCGCCGCTGCTGCAGCGCAGTCACTCCCAGTCGCCGCATACTGGGCAAGAGCCAAGACACAGCCTAGACGACAGCAACAGCGGCGATGCGCAGCAGCAGAAGTCAGCAGATGGCTTGTTGCATGGGGGAGTGTCACCTGCCCCCAGCCACGGCCCAACCAGCAGCAGGGGCGGCAGCCATGCAGTGCCCCCAAGCCCTCAGAAGGCCAGAGCAGCAGCAGTAGTGCAGCAGCAACCGCAGTTCATTGCTGCGCCCGGTGGGGGGTATGTGGCAATAGCACCTGGAGGCTCTGTCCCTGCTGGTGCAGCAGCAGCAGCAATGCTCCCTGCTGCTGCTGCTGCCAGCGGAATGGGTCACATGGGGCATGTGCCAGCAATGGGTGGTCTGGTGGCCGGGCCTGGGGGCCTGCCGATGGTCCCGCCTGCAGCAGCAGCGGCGGCAGCTGCTGATCCCCTGAGTATGGCAGCAGCGCTGTTCAGCAGCAACTCCACGTACCTTTGGTTTGTGATGCACCCTTCTGCAGATCCTCAGTCAGCTCCCAGGACCACAGGGCCTCATGAGTCAAGTGAGATGTTGACCATGTTTAAAGATGGCCGACTGCAGCTGAGCAGCATGGTGTCCGGGGTGCACAGGGCACTAGTCGGGCAGCAGCAGCCACAGCAGCAGAGGTTTGAACCCCTGCAGCTGGTCCTTGTCAGCCACTTTGCACAGCAGCAGCAAATGAATGCAGCAGCAGCGGCTGCAGCAGGTGGGCAGATGGGCCAGATGGTGCCTGCTGCATTTGTGCCTGGTGGCCAGATGGGCCCCATGCTGGTGCCTGTGAGTGGTGGGGGGGCAGGGGGCCAGATCATGGCGGTACCTGCAGGAATGCAACTGCAGATGCAGCAAATGCAGCAGTTGCAGCAAATGCAGATGATGCCTCAGATGCAAGCCATGGCTCCATTCCTGCAGCAGGGTGGGATGTTGCTGCCTCAGGCAATGATGGCACCGGGTGCTGCTGCTATGCCAGCAGCAGCACAGCAGCAGCAGCAGGCTGCGGGTGATGCAGCAGCAGCTGCTGCTAGCCCTGCTCCTGGCAGCAGCAGCAGCAATGCTGTACTACCTGCACAAAGTGGTGATGGCAACAGATCTGGCGCAGTGCCTACCCGAGTGGACACTTGGGGCTCTCTTGCTGCTGCTCAAGAGTTGACTGCACAGAAACGTGTCAGTGCTGGAAGCGGCAGCAGCAGCCACCCACAGCAGCAGCAGATCCACCAGCAGATGAGCTTGGGCGCTCAAGCTGTTGAAGCAGCCTTGGCTGCCAGCAGCAGAAGGACAAGTACAGAGAGCTACCACTCTCAGGCCAGTCATGCTGCTGCCCTGCTTTGGCAACAGCAGCAGCAGCAGCAGCATGGACAGTTCCCGGGTCCTAGGAGCGGCGGTGGCTTTGCACAAGGCCCTCATCACCCACAGCAGCAGCAGCAGCAGGCAGCAACGCATCTGATGGTGCGCAGGACCAGCAGCGGCAGCAGCAGGGGCAATGCAGCCGGCGGTCCTGCAAGCATCAATGGCTTGGATGCAGCAGCAGCAGTAGCAGCAGCACTTGGCCACTCTGCTGGCTTGGTTGGCCCTGGTGGATTTGGCCTGCAGATGCAGTATCCTCAGCAGGTTGGTGGTATGGGGGCCATTCCTGAGCACCAGCAGCAGCAACAGCAGCCACAGCAGCAGGTGGAGGAAAGGGAGGTGCTGCAAGTGGAGCAGGGCACTGCTGCTGACAGTGAGGGCCTAGCAGCCGCAGCAGCTGCAGCGGTGCAGGACGTTTCTGGTGGCAACAGCAGCAGCAATGGCAGTCCTGCTGTGTCTGACGCTGCCATCGGGGAGCCAGTAGCTGCATGACAGCCTGGCAGCAGTAGCAGCATGAAGGTGGCGACGTCACAGCAAATGCAGCATGGCTGTTTTGTGGGTGTTACTGCTAGTGTTGTCGCTGTTATCCAATCAGTGGTTGGCTGAAGGTCTTCTGTCTTTGTCAACACATTGATCAGGGTGCAGCTAACAAGCACAGCACGTACAGCTTCAGCTTCACCCGTTGCCTGTAGCATGTCCCTGACCTCAAGCTGTTTTGAGGACACACAACCCGTCTTTGGAACATATTGCACTGACAGTAGGTAGCCAGCAGCTCTTTCATGAGGGTGAAGACACGCCACTTGCAGTGAACCAAGTGCCACTAGCAGCATCCGGGCCAGTCAGGTGGTTATCAAGCCATCAGTCTTATTTTATCGGCAGTCGGTCCTGCACAGGCCGTTTTGGGGCGAAATCGAAGGCTCAGCACACACACACATGGCAGTTGGTTGACAAACTCTCTCTCTCTCTTGATTGTGCTTCTGGCAGGTCTTGCAGTGCTCGGAGGTTTAGGGTTTGCTTGCACAGCAGTGGCAGGGTTTTGTCTTGTGTTAGGTAGGGCTTGTTGGTGACCCTCAGGAAGGTATAGAGCTGACACATATTATCCTACAGGGAAAACAGGGCTGCAAGACCATTGCAGCACTGCTGATCATTCCGGCGGCATTAGTAATGCAACACCTATCTGCTGTCAGGTTTGTGCGCAGCAGCACCACTTGTGTCTTTGCTGCCTGAGCAGTGGCATGCGTCATAGGCAGTTGCAGCCATACCATGCAGCATGGGTGTGGATTTTCTTGTGCTTTGGAGGGCAGGCAAGGGCAGTGAGACACCCAGCAGCATACTGTTGCATTGGATTTGGTGCGCACCTCCTCAGCGTACAGTAGCGCAGCAGTCCTTTGTAGGTACACTGCATGCAGGGTTGTCCAAATATGTGAATCTAGGTTTCAGGTATTGCAGGACATCAAATCAGTATCAAAGTATATCATTGCACAGCAGTAACAGGATGCATGTGTGAGTTGCTTTCTCTGGAAGTACAGCTGCTATCATGTATCTGTCACTCTGTTTTAGATTGTGTATCCCTGGAAGTGCAGCTGCTGTCAGGGCAGCTTTTGACATTTCATCATGACACCAGCATTGGTTGTATATGCAGCAGCTGTGGGCCTGGTGTCGCAGAGCATTTGTGGTTTGTGGCGGTTTTCCAGCCAGGGAAGTATTGAGGGTGATGCCCTTGCTATGGTGAGTCTGGTACCATGTCATGATCAAGGACACTGCAAGTGGATCTGCCACTGTTGGTGGTCCGTCACTTGTGAGCATTGTGTCAGAATGTGAGGCACATGACATGGTGCTGTGCGCTCAACCATCTCAGAGTTGGCCAACATGTGTGAGAAATCCACTTGAGTGGGTTGATGGGCAACAGGTTGCCATACCGCAGCCTTGCATGGGGTTACAGCAGTTTTTGCTGGGGGTGGTAGGTGAAGGTGATTATGGATCCTCCTTCCGTGTGCATGTTGTGTTCACGGTCGGGTCATCATTCTTGTTGGGGTTCTGTCATTGACTGGCTATCCAGCCGGCTAAGAGCCCTGCAGCCACTGTTACCATGCCAGCTACTGGACTTCTACCTGCCTGTGCCTTGGCTCTTGAGCAGTGTACATGGAACATGTGGACAGTACCATTGGCAGCAATGCTGTGTGCTGGCAAGTTGATTGCACATTGTGCTCTGTCTGTGAGACAGATAGACAGCCAGAGAGACAGACTGCTGTTGATTTTGGTTTGTGCTGTGTGTTGTTGTGTCAGGTGTAGGCAGGTTGCTGAGCAGATGTGGCAGAAGCCATTTTGTCAGTGTAGCGCTACCAAGCTGTCACTGATCATGCAGCCCTGTCTTGGGCACTCTGGTGCTCCTCATTGTGCAGATGGTCTGCCCCTCAGGATGGGATACCCGTGGTTTTGGGCTCCTGTAACCTCTGCTCTGGAGGGGGTTCGAGTGTTTGAGTTGAACGTATGCAACTGCTGACATTTGCTGACAGCTAATAGGTGGGTTTCTGATGCAGGGGTTGTTTGGTGGAGGTGGTGGAGGTAGTGGGAGCAGTTGGTTTGCCTGGTAGCGCTTGCTGGGCACAGTGTGTAACATGCTGCTGCCCAGTGTCTACTGCCGTGTTGATAGGAACGGAGAATGTGGTCATTGAAGTGTATGCTTGGTAAGGGTGGTCATTTTGCACATGGTCGGCTCACTGCATTGGGCAGTTGGGAGTTGATGAGTCCATTACCGACCAAACCAGCATCAGATTACAGCATATTACACAGGCTCATGCTATATGCAGCTCATGTGCTGCCATCCTTCAGATGCCATGGCAACCCAGTCGGCTATCACTGGTGTGTGCCCTGTTTGTGGGGTAGAAACAGTTTTCTGCCTGATAGCTCGTGATGACGGCCGTACTTAGGTGGTGGCATGATGCCTGCACCACTGAAACTATCAGAGAGAGCTCACATGTGCCACTTGCACCAGAGCTTGAAATATTGAAGTAAAGTCTGTAGCAGCCTGACAGCTGTTCCTGTGTCATACCTAGTGTGCACAGCGTAGTAGGACATGCTCATCTCACGATGACTTGTGCAGTTGTTGATGATTCACAAGTTGTAGGAGTTTATGGGTCTTGAAGGATACTTGAGGACACTTCTGGTGTCACAACCCAACACATATCGCATGTAGATATTACATTTGCTGTATGCAGAACTCGATGCAAAGCACAGTACTGAGGAATATATTGTGAGGCTACCAGTGCAGGTCCATATACAGTAGGCTGGCACTCGGTATGCATATTTTACGCATTCAGCAGTTCACATCTTGGGGTGTTACGCTTGTTGATGCGTTTTGGAAGTCCTTTGCGCTTGTTGTTGATGCAGTCCGCAGTCTTGCACTGAAATGGTCCAGGCCGGAGGAATCAGGTTTACGCAGCCAAATGTCTGGCCCTGCAACTGCGCTGCTCTTGTGCTTTCAGCTCTCCTCAGGGTGAGTGTGACACACACAAATCTCAGCCTTGGCATCTGTTGCTGTGGGGTGTAGGCAGTGCTGAGGTGTGTGGGACATTGGGCGTTTTGGTGCAGACCTCTTGGCTGGATAGCAGCAATTGCATCACAGTCCAGCTGCAGTCACTGCCTGGCACAACAGTGTTATGCTTTTAGGTGGGGGTTCAGAAACATGATTCAGGCCAGGAAGCAATAAGGCAGAGTTGCATGCATCCCATGCATGCATGCTGGCACTACCCAAATATGGTGCAAAAGATATTGAGAAATGCATCCAGGTGGATGCTCAGTTCTTCCGCTTGTGATCACTGCAGTCATGACTGCAGTTGTGGATCATTGGGCTTTAGATAATACAAGCGCTTGTGGCAGACAGCATTGCTAGGCTGATACGCACTGATCTTCTGCATTGTCGCCGCACATGTCACAATCAGGTGCCATTTTGATTGTGTTGGAGGACTGTGATCAGTGTTTGTCAACCAACTGCCAGTGTGTGTTGCCTGACCTGGTGCTGACAGAGATTTAACAACTCAGTGAATCGACTTGGAGTTGGTCAATGGAGGCTGAAAATTACCTCAGTGACAACGATCCCCTTTGTGTAGCACCTGCGCATTCTACGCTTCTACCTGCTGCTGTTGTCAGCACTCGACAGTTACATGGCACTGTTACATGAATCTGACAGCTGACTGAGTCAGTGAAATATGACATTAAACTCGTTCAAATGGCTGATGCGGACGCAATGCTAATGCAGCAGTGTATAATCAAGCTGCAGCAAAAGCAGCAGGCCCTTATCGTGAACAATCGCTCCACCTAGAGGGGGTCATGGCACGTGGCGCACCGTCCTGCTGACATCTCTCAAGAGTGCATTGAGAGTACAATACTATGGTGATGCCCACGGTTCGCGTTGGCGTTGCAACAGGTGAGGACCTGAACAGCAGTCCTCTGCATTGTGCATCTCCCGCACTATTCACTTCACACGGTCACGTTGGACCCCGAACTTCTGCTATCACGTATTTATGAACGCATTCTTGCTCCACATGGTGTTTATTGTATCCACAGGCTGCAGCAGAATTGCCTGCCCAGCAGTACCTCACCAGCAGGTACAAAGCGTAGCTAGGTCACATGCGGTACCTGCTTTCGCCAGCTACCGGCAACAGTGTTCGGTTGGGAGCAGCAGGAATAGCTGCAGAAGGCCCATGGGGGTGTGCACAACAAGGCCCATTTCGGCAGCAACAGCAGTAGCAGCGACAAGCCAGACAGCAGCTTCGCAAATAGCACCAGTAGCCACCACACCAGCAGACCCATGCTTGGATCTTTCTGGGGTGCAAGCAAAAGCAGTCGGGGTCCTGATAGGGTCCATGTGTGGCAATACTTTAGGGGCACAGGTAGAGCCCGAGAAGCACTATAGATTGACTAGGCTGTTTCCAGAAGGCCTTCATGACCTGTCATGGTCATTTGACATCTCACCAACCCCACTGCCTGCTGGACATGTAACGGGAGACTTTGTGACAATGTTAGCAGTTGCACTCAGCTTGGCAAGGCGCAAGGGGGCTGATACGCTTGATGTCATGAACTGCTTGGCCTCCAGCTTCATGCAAACCTTCGTGCCAGGCAATGTAGCAAGGTATAGCCCATACACTGAGCTCACACTGGAAGCCCTGGCAGCAGGTAGGCTAGACTTTCATGGATTGCTGATCTCAGCGCCATTGGACGACAGCAACCTTATCAGCACACTGCAGCAACATCGTCCAGGGTGTAGCCATTCCACGCCACCCCCAGTCTGCACTCTGCTTGTTGGTCCTCTTGCTTCTTCACTCTGCGACTGTCAATGAGTGTCATGAGCTTCTGACATGTCATTTGCTGCAGGCACTAATCCCTTCCTGCTGGCTCATCATGTAGAAGGATACATGTCCGTCACACCCAGCCGTGCCAGTCAGTCCTGTTCTCACAGACCAGACAGGCAGCTGCATGGCATCACAGACTTCACAGCAACAGTCAGAGCAGTGCCTGTGGGTGTGGCGTACAGAGAGGCCAGCGCTGAGGTGTTGGGTGCAGCAGTTGATGCCGTGGTCCTGTTGACACACTGCAGTGAAGAGGGGAGGGAAGGGGCGGCTGTGATTGCAGCAGCAGTAGCTTGGCTCATGAGGTGGGGCAAGTGCCGCTGTTTGGTGTGTGTCAGCTGGCGTGAGTGGGCTGCATGAGGAGAGAGCAGTTGCAGCGGCAGAGCCATCAACATCAGCGTTAGTCATAGTGAGTGTCACTTGCATAATCCTGATCTTGGGGTACGCTTTGCATTTGCAGGCTTGGTTGAGCAGTGCACTGACCAAGTTGGGGGTTTGCATTGTTGCTGCTTTGTGTTCAGGGCTGATGCAGCTGCCGCCACACCAGAAGATCTGCTGCTGCACTTGTTGGAGGTTAGCAGCCACTCACAGGTTATGACAGAAAAGCTGCAGCTGCTGCAGCAGCGGCTGCCTGGAATGCAGAACCTTGGCCTGATCAGCAACTGGTCACACTTCTGGGCCTCTGCTGAATGGTCACACTTTACTGGTACTGCAAACCTTCTGTGGAAGCAGAACCTGGCGGTGCAGGGCACTCAGGCTGCAGCTGTGGCCCTTTGGGTGTTGCTGGCCAGCTGGAAGCATCCCAAGCAAGCAGTGATGTTAGCAGCAAGTTTAGGGGGTTATGCAGGAACAACGGGTTCGCTGGTGGGGGCGTTGGTTGGGGCGTTACACGGATGCAGCTGGGTGCCGCAGTCCTGGTGGGATCAACTGCAAAATCAGCTGGTAGATGATGAGGGCCTGACTGAGGCAGAGAGGAGTGAGCAGGACAGCGAGAATCTTGCGGCCAGCCCTCGAAGCTCACTAGATCAGGGTCAGAGTGCAGGAGGGGTTCAAGATGGTTCAGTAGCAACAGCAGAGATCGAGCAGACACCAGCAGCAGAAGGTGACAAAGCAGCAGGTCAGCAAGCGGAGGTGGGGGCTGAAGACACGGAAACAGTTGATCCTCTGAGTCAGTTGCGTGTGGGGAAGTATGCCGCCGTGATGTTGGGTCACGAGTTGGCGGCTTTGTCATGCACCGAGGCACCTAGACTGCTTCAGTGAAGTCAGCTACCACAGTACCACTAGGTTTGCATCATGTGCACGTTGGGCGGCGTTGTAAGCAGCAACTCGGCGCCAGCAGCAAGACACTCAGTACTTACCGGTCAAATTACATTCATATATAGGCCTATCACCTCCTTGTCTCAGCTCCTGCACCACCTGCATCATGGGCGGTTCAGTAATGTTGATGTGCTTGTTGTGACCTTGTGAGGCAAGGAGTGGCAGAGATACGACAGCACAAGCAATCTCTGCCTCCAGCTGTCTCCGAGATAATCTTCACTGGCTGACAATGACGGTGGAAGACATTTCGGGCTCTGGCGTTGTGACACCAACAGTCATGCATGGAATCATGTACACACCAATATACCAGTCCTACATTCGTCACTAATTAATAGCACGGTGCAGGTATCTCAGTAGGATAGGACACACATGGCAGAAGCACGATTGCTGAACGACGGCAGCTTCTTTGAGAACTTCAAGAAGATGCAGCAGCACGCAGAGCACAGTATTGACAAACCTCCAGCTGATTGTGTTGACTGTGGGCAAGAAGAGGCTGCTCAGCCCGCAACACAGGACTCTGCATCGGCACAGTGCAGCAAGAGTGCTAGCCCAGCACTGCCAGCCAGTGAAGCTGCAGTAGACAATGACTTCATAGCTTCAACCTCGTTCACCGGATCGGTGGAAGGCTTTGTGTACACAACAGGTGACGCAGATACTACACTGCAGACCTTTTCTGGTCAGCTTGCTTCGTTGCTGAGCTGCCTAGCAAAAGCGCCAGAAGGTTGATTGCTTTCTGCCAAGGTCAATGCACATGCCCTAATATGGGTAGGGCTGCATGTCACAAGCATGCTGCGGCCAGCCTTCCCTGCTTAGTATTTCTAGCATGCCTCAATATGAACAACAGGTGCACATGGCACTGGATACTACAGAGACTCACCTCTTCACTTGAGGCAGAAACAGGCGCAAGCTAAGCCTGTAGTGCTTAAAACAAACACATCCATCATCAAGGGCCTTCAGCGGCGAGGCATTGCTCCAGTGCCAGGTGCCAAAAAGCGGAAGACAGGTAATGTTATGGTGACAGTGGTTAACTATGCACTGGACTGGGCAGTCGGCCAATACACTGATCAGCTGCATGTGTCTTTGAAGTTTGACATTGGTTGCAGCAGCAGATGATGTTAGCAATACTGTGCTTACACCAGACACGACGGCGTCCATTCTATCCTACTTGCATCAAGCCTGTAGCTGTCATCTGGGGTGTGTGCACATGCTGCTGTAGCTCTGCCTGCTAATGTCTAGATTGTTTGTGTGCAAATACTTCTTCAGATACAGACAGCAGCAGCAAACCAGGCTATTTGAAGGAAATGGAGCGCTACAGGGCCATGGCTTGTAGTTCAGACACCAAGCATGATAGACCACTGGTCAAGTGACAGATTTGCAGCATGGGAGCAGTTGCAGGCCAAGGATATGCTGTCAGCAATGGGGTAGGGTGTTGGCCAAGGTGCTCAAAATACTGTTGCTCATGGAAAGACTATGATTGTTTGTTAGATTTCTGCGAAAGAAAAGTTGTGGCTCAGCATCATGGTGGGCAGAACACACAAGGCCCTGTATGCAGTCCTGCCTTGAGGGTGCAGCTGCTTTAGTCCCGTTGTTGCAATACTTGGTGCACATGGACAACTGTTGTCATTGGTATCTGCTGCTGACATCACGAACAATCCGTCCATGCTGCCCATGGTAGCGTGGCCTTGCCAACCGGCTGTTGAGAGCCCAGCTTGTTGAGACAAACATCCGGTTCTACTTACATTCTGCATACTGTGGTCATGTCATATGACAGCCTTGGCAATATGCTACAGCGAATAGCGCGTGTTGTTGGGATAACACAGCTTGCCTGAACGTCTTGGCATCATCATAAAGCAGACCCTGCATGGATGTTTGTCATGACGTAACCAACAATACACAGCTATGCGCCACCTGCTCCATATGCCCTACCGACGTGGCTACCCTGGGGCCCTTGTACTGCCAGCTGAGCCAGCATACACCAGCTGCTGTTTTCGATCAGCTCTCTGTATGCCCGCCTGTTTGACACATCCAACTGATCTAACTCTCGTCTAGCTTGCAGGATGTGTCTCAGGTAATGCCGCAGCTGCTCATCAGTCTGGGCACACTCCTCCTCAGCCTGCCGAGAAGCAGAGCAACATGCCAGCAGTGTACAATAATCAGGCCACGTCAGCATGCACATGTCACACATGCAGAGTGTCTACTACGGCTACTCACTCTGTGGCAACTGCATCCAAGGGAAGCAGCTGCAAAAGAAATTGAGCCATGCAGCAAGTTGAAATGCTGTGACCAATGCTGCTGTGGTGTACTGAAGATGTGTAGCAGACGACAACAAGTGGCCAACCAACCTAGCCTGGCTGTCTCTGTAAACTTGAAGGTCTTAGTAATAGAGCCATGCAGCAGTCTATATGCTACGGCAAATGCGCTGTTGTCATTTTCGTCATCAGATCTGGAACATGACGTGCAGGTAACACTGTTTTCAGGCTGAAACCCCTGCAAGTTGATGCTTACAGGACTTTGATCACCCACGACTGAAAATCCGGCTGCTGCGCACTTACCTGTAATGCTTGCTGCTCCAGCAGGTGCAGCTTGCTTTCAAGTTCATCCCGCATAGCTGCTGCTGACTGCTCCGCTGCCTGCCGAGCTGATGCAACTACTTCTGCCTGCAGCAGCAAACACAATGATGTCAACTGCTCGGCATGGTGCCGTGATGCTGGACAATGCAGACATCAACTGCAATGTGCAAATCTTATGGACAGAATCAACCAGCGGAGATGTGTAGGCCTTTGAAGTGTGGCAATCTTTCCAAAAATCCGCAAGTTGCTCTTGACATGACCTCTGGTTGAGTCAACTGCACCACTCACATGTCTATGGGGCATGAGAGACAGCTCTGTTTGCAGATGCACATGGTCACAAGCAGATCCTATGGCGTCCTCCAGCACTGCTTCATACGCTTGCTTAATGCACAGCAACAAAGGTCTGTAGGTAGTCATAGAGGATATGAACATTTCGAATATCTGCAGGCAGAGGTCATCGACGCACTATCAAGTGACCAACATGTGACTCAATGTTGCAAAGTTGGATTGCAGATGTTGACAGTGAGAAGTATGTGCAGCACTGCATCCAAGAACTGTGCACGCAGCCATGACTGCCAGCTGCAATAGTGCCACTATGAGGCTCGCGTTCAGCTCCCCACTTGGCCCTTGAAATTACCTGTCTGTGAGCATCAAGCTCCATTTTCCTGGCTCCCCAGTCACTGTTATATACAGCAAGGCTGACGCCTGCTTGCCTTGCATCATGTAGACATGTTTCAAGCCTGCAATAAATGCTTTTTCGCTGACAACCGGTGCTGTATTGATCCTGTACAGCCCCTGATCTTCTGAGCATTGATGATGTTCATCTAACCTCTGCAGCAATTGCGGCTTGTTTCCCTCCTCGTGCTGCTGCTTATTTCCCAACTGCTGAATATTCAATGGCCGCAACGATGCCAAGGTGCCTTGCCGTTTGAACAGGTCTAACAAGCTCATCTTGGCAGAAAGCAGTATGATGCTTATCAGACAGCATGCAGGAGCACCACTCAAAGCATTGCACCACCTATGCAACTGATTAGAAATGCGTATGTGACCAAGGACACCCGCCGACACGCCTAAGACTCAGTCTCAGACTGGTCCGTGTCTTCAGGTCAAGTGTCACTCGGACAAGAACCTTGACCTTGGTACAGTACCGTGCCAAAACAACAGCCACACATCCGTAAAGCAATCATGCCATCAACGGTGTAGTTATAGTTGGTGTCGCTATTGGCATGCAAGGGCCTTACGTGCTCACAGGCCCATCGCATGGTCGCAGCCCAGTACTGCGTGCTCTTGCTCTGTGTCCACCTACTCAGACCTCCTCTGACGTTGGTTTAACATCCTTCCCTGACTTCAGTTTGAGGATGACAGCTGCCTCCCGTGAGAACACTAGAACTGGCAGGGAACGCTCATTAGTACTGCTGTACTGCTATCTGGCATCATCATGCAAAGTATCAACAGCTCCTCACATAGTAAAGGCTCAGTGGCAAGTCTGCAGGACCTGCTGTATGAGATTGGAGCTTCACTCTCCGGCACAGGCAGCAGAGCCCAGTCAACACCTGGCACCAACAACAGCTTGCAGCGGCTACTACAGCCCTCCAGCAGCAATGGGCGCGCCTCCAATGCTTGGCAAAGTCCTGGGTCGGAATTAGGCTACTATTATAGTGACACTGGTGACTCTACAGGCAGTGCACCACCAGCAGCTATCCGAATACAGCAGAAAGCAGTCCGCAGAAGCACCAGCAGTGATGGCATCGGGCAGTATACGCAGCAGCAGGCACCACAATGGGACATAAGCAGCAGCCGCAACAGCAGCTTTAATAGTGGCTTGCCAGGGGGCTTTTGCCCCAGCAGCAGCAGCAGCTTTAATGGCAATGACCCTTCCAACGCAGCTCGGCAGGATTGCTCTGCGGGACAAGATACAGTGAGCTCACCATCCATTGCAGAGGCTTTCCAGAACCCAGATGGCAATGAATTCAGCACAATCAGCTCTGCAGCTTTTACAAGCAACAAGCGCAGTGTGTCTGTACCCCGGCTGACGGCAATAGCAGAGGAAAGCAGCAGTTGTACATCCACACCGACAGTGACCACAGCTAGAAGATCAACAACAGGTGGTGAGACCGGGTCAGGACCAACTTCAGGATACCAGTCTGGGACAGGCACTGCATTCAATTCCAATCCCTGGACATCTGGCCGCTCAACAGCAGCAGCGGCTGCAGCATTCATAGTTGCAGGGCCAGTTCACACTGCTTTTACCGATGCGGTTGCTGCCTTCACTCCCGCCAGCAAGGGTCAAGGCGGCCGTGATGTGCACCCTAAGAATGCAGCTGCAACTGCTCACAACGATGTGCCTGATGATCCAGAAGGGGACAGACAACTTCAAATAGGTGCTCAACATGACAGCGGAGGCAGCGGAGGCAGCAGCAGCAGGACCTCTCGACACATCAACCAGCGAGCCATTCACCACAGAACAGACTCGTCCAGTGTGAATCATCTCCCCCTCTGCCGTGCCTCCTCCTCTGGCAGTCATCAGCGCACTGAAAGCAGTCACCCCAGTCATGGCTCCAGCCAAGCCAGGTCACCTGACGGCCAGGCTGTCAGGTCTGGTCCAGGCGCATTTGTTCCTGCAAGCCCCACAGCAGTAGAACTGACAGCACATCTGCAAGCTGCAGACCCTGTGGATAGCTGGGTCACATCACAGGCAGCACTGCTGCCAGCATCAGCCTGGGATGTGCAGCAGCAGCAGCAGCAGCAAGCGTATGCAGATCAGACAGCAGCAAACCTTGGATCATTGCAGCAGCCGCTGCAGCAGTGGCAGCCGAATAAGGACGGTCTTGGTACTGATATCAGTACTGGTACTCCAGCTTTCTCTGCAGGAGTCGTTACTGCCGGCACAAGTGTGATGGGTACGGCCAGCAGTGTGAGAAGCAGCACAGGGCGCAAACCCCGCAGCAGCTTGTCAGTTGGCCCAGGCAGCATGAGACCCAGCCATGTTGGTGGAGAATCGGCAGATGAACAGTCCCTGGGTGGCTGGCAGCAGCAGGGCAGTAGCAAGAAGAGGGCCAGTGATGCGAGTGCTGCTGCTCCCAGTATCAGAAGCAGTAAGAGCCTCATATCCGGCAGCCTGCAGCAGGTGAAGTATGCGATCACACTTCAAGATGTGCTGCAGCTGCCACATGCATATTTTGACACAACAGCTGAAACTACTAATGCATGCTGTACTGCTGCAGAGATTGTAACCAAGCTGCACAAGTCGCCTACATATGGCCCCTGCACTGTATCAAGTGGTGTCACTGCTGCTGCTTGTGCAGGAAAATACAGTCAGCAGCATCCACTTGCAGCAGGGTGGGGCAGCAACACCAGGTGACGCCCTGCCTGAGACACCAGTATTTGCTGGACGAGGGAGGCAGGCCACACCCTCACCCTGGGGGCTGGGGGACACGACAAGCAGAGTTGGTGAGGTGCTGCAGGCAGCTGCACAAACACAGAATCAGATAGGACAGCAGCAGCAGCAGCAACACTCTGGACTGCTGGTTGAGGGACCCCTGTGGCAGCAACTAGCAGCCACCTGTCAGCAGCTGCAAGATCAGCATGATCAGAAGCACCTGCAGCAGCACGATGGTGTCGTGATGGCTGAGGAGGATCCCAACAGGGCCCTGGTGATTGCCCCACCTGCTCAGCAGCTGCCTGACCAGCATCATCATGCGCTGCTGGCTGTGCTGAACCCTTTGGAGTTTGTCCTGTGGCAGCAGCGGCAGCACCAGCGCACCCTGTTGGACCGGGCTCTGCATGCGCTCACAAGCTTGCAGGCAGACGTTGACACTCTGCTGGTGTCAAACCAGTCTGCTGCTGCTGAGGTTGCTGCAGCAGCAGAGTACAGAGATTTGATTCATGAGCTGCAGCAGCAAAAGCTGCAGCTGGAGCAGCAGGCGCTGACAGCTCAGCAAACAGTAACCAAGCAGCAGGTGAATGGTTTGATTGCCAATGTAGCACAACAGCCAGAAGCAGCACCAATACTGGCAAGCAGCAGTGGACCTGGGTCTATTGAGGCTGGATGGCCCCAAACAAGCGTTCAGCAATCAGCTGGTGAGCTGCAGGTTCCAACAACTCACACTGCTACTCAGCTAACAGCACCAGCAATGAGACCCCATGCAGCAGCAGCAGCAAATGAAGCAGGAGGAGGGAAAGGAGGAGTTGTGAGGTTTGATGAGGTGGATGATTTTGAGGCTGAGCTGCGGCGCCTTGAGGCATCAGCCCCTGGTAGAAGATTGTCAGCAGAAACATTAGACATGTACTGCGCAGCTCATGGCTGCTGGACAGAGGAGGGAGGGAAGATAGCTGAGGGAAATGCAGCAGACACAAGTCAACAACAACAACAACAGGCTCAGCAGCAGCAACAGCAGCAGCAGCTTGATGATGCAATGGCAGATGTTGTGCAACAAGGAACAGTGCTGCAGCAGCTGCAGAGAGCTCCACAGCAGCAGCAGCAGAACCACTGCTACCATCAGCAGCACCGGTATGGGGATGAGGAGTTGGCGCAGCAAAGTGATGCAGAACGTATGGGCTTCGATGACTTTGAGGCTGAGCTGCTGGCACTTGAAGCAGCAGAACCAGGTAGGCGCATGTCCGGTGAAGCAGCAGCCGCACAATCAGCAGATTCTGAAGCTGCTGAAGCTCTCCCCTCTGAAGGGGCAGTTGACAACAGCTCATCTCATTGTACTGGGCAGCCACCTACCAGTGGTGACACACGGTGTGGTGAGAGGCAGCAGCTACAATATTACAACTACAGTGGACAAGCTGCTGGGGACATCACAACAATACTGGGCACAGCAGGGCTTACTCCCACTGCTGCAGCAACAGCACTGTCACAGCCGCCAGCTGATACTGCTGAGAGTGCTGATGCTGATGACTTTGAGGCGCAGCTGCTGGCTGCTGAGCTGGCAGCACCCGGCAGGCGCTTGTCAGCTGAGACGGCAGCAGCAGTAGCAGCGGCAGAAGATACGTATCTGGATGCTGATGCCGGCAACAGCAACAGTTGCCAGCAAAGTGAGGCAGGTCGACAGCAACAGCGCGCAGAAGTTCCAGGCGTCCAGCAACAGGGAGTTGTGGGAAATGAGCAGCCACAGGGGTTCTTGGAACAAATACATGCAGGACCAACAGGAGCAGCAGCAGCAGCAGCAGCAGCAGAACCCCAGGGGTCATCACCTGGTGCTGTGGTGGGTGACCCTGGCAGAACAGGAGGTCCGGTAGAAGCGGACAGCAGTGTGGCTGAGACAGATGATGATGACGATGATGATGATGATGAGGTGGTGGATGACTTTGAGAGAGAGCTGATGGCACTTGAAACAGCAGCTGCAGCTGCGGCAGCATCCAACGTGCCCATGGATGCCAGGGGCAGCTGCAACAGCAGCAGCAGCTGCACCGGGGGCAACAGTGTGGCAGAGGACGCACCTCACGCCCTTCAATGTGAGTCTGTGCATTGCCAGAAAGCTGATAAGCAGCTGCAGCAGACTGAGCCAACAGCAGCAACAGCAGGAGTAAGCAATGATCAGAAACCAGCAGTGTATCAGCCCCTGGATGCAGGCGCCGCTGCTGGTACAAACAACACTCCTGCCGCCTTTGCTGCTGCTTCTGCTGATGGTGGTCCTGTGGTAGCTGCTGCCGCAGTGAGCAGTGATGGCATTGGTATGTTTGTTGGCAGCACCTGCGGCTGGACAATGCCCAGTGAAGGTGTCAGCCCAGCACCCCAGCTGTCAATTGCTGCAGCTGCTGCTCTTGCTGTGGTGGTGGCAGATGGCCCCCTGGCAGTTGTGGCAGTTGAGACAGTTGAGACAGTTGAGACAGCAAACAGTGACCAGGTGAGAACACAATTCTGCTGTGGGCCAACTGCAGGAATCACAGTGTAGAGCCAGCAGTGGTAGCAGTAAGTTGGTGTTAAACACAATTCACACTTCACAGCTGGCTGGCAACAGTGCTACATGCAGAATGGCTGCAGAAGCAAGCATACCATGTGCTGTTTCAGCTGCTGCTGACCCCCGGGGCGTGTTGCTGGTGATGTGCAGGATGATGCTGAGAGTGATGACTTTGAGGCCATGATGCGAGCTCAGGAGGCTGCTGCTAGGAAGGCTGCAGGCCGCTCAGCAGCAGCAGCAACAGGAGAAGAAGAAGATGAAGACAATAAAAATGACGATGATGAAAGGTGGTGGGAGCAGGATGAAGAGCACAAGCAGCAGCAATGGCCACAAGATCCCCAGCAGCAGCAGCAGCAACAAAGGGAGCAGGATATGGTGCAGGAGAAGACAGAAGTGCAGCATGACGAGGAGGGTACTGGCAGCACTGATGTAGAGCAGTGCTTGATAGCTCAACAGCCACTGCTGACATTACAGCCTGCTGCAGCAGCATCACCAACAAAAGCAGGGGCCAGGAGCAGCAACAGCAGCTTAGATGATAATAAAGTTTTGAGCAGTCAACTGCTTGTTCACAGGGGCAGCAGCAGCAGCAGCAAGGGTGGATGCAGTACGTTGCTTGCAGTTGAGAATGTGGTATCTCTGCCGAAAACAGCTGATGACGGTCAGTTGCTTGCAACGCTCAACTCTGTTGAGCGGGCAGCAAGCCTACATGGATGTGGTCAACAGCAGAAGCAGAAGCAGAAGCAGCTGCTGTCGCAGCAATCAGCAGTCACCACTAGTGGGGCTGTGAACTCAAAGCAGCGTAGCACCTGGGATCAGGGTGATGATGGGTCTCACAGCAGACAGGCACCTGCTGACGTGTCATCTACCTCTGCAGGAAAACTCTGCTCAAGGTACAGCAGTGGCAATGGCAGCAACATTGCAGCAGCGGCAAACGCAGCAAGACTCAACAACAGGCCAGGTGGGATTGGCACCAGCATCAGCAGCAACAATACCAACAGTGCCGCAGGCAACAGCAGTGTTTGCAGTACTGGTGTTGGTGAAGACAACAGCAGCAGCAGCAGTGAGGGCAGCAGCACTGAGACTTGCAGTGTGACTGGCACCACCAGTGGTGGCAGTGGCTTGGCTGGAGGTGCAGCGGCTGGTCCCAGTGGACCACCTGCAATAGCTGGGCAGCAGCAGCAACAGCGGTGGCAGCAGTCACTGCAACTTGTTGATGTTTCACTCCCAAACCTGGAGGGGCAAGACGCCTCTGACCAGGTGGCAGCTGCTCCTGCACAGCAGGTGTCTGTGCCAGCAGTTGACCAGCAGACTGAGGAGACCTTGACAACTTATGTACAACAACACCAGCAGCACTCGTCAGTTGTAGGCGGCAGTAAGACTGGCCATGTACTTCACCCCGCTGCTTCTAATGCGTCAGCAAGGCAGTTCCCTCCTAACGCTGATGATACTGCAGCAGCCGTGGACTCCCCTGTGCAAGGGCTGATTTGCCATACAACCAGCACCTGGTGTGCAGAGCTTCCCGGGGCTCAGGCTCTGACTCATGAATACGGACACCACCAGCAGCAGCAGCAGCAGCAGTGGAATGTCAGTGGCAGCAATCCAGCTGATCCACGGCATCTGGCTGGCACAGCAGGTGACACAGTAACAGTGTGCATTGATAGCAATGTCCTTGCAGGTCCCAGGCATGAGGTTGCTGGCAGCAGCAGCAAGAGCAGCAGCTGCAGCAGGAACAGGGATGATGGCGGCTCCAGATGCAGCAGCAGTGGAGCAGCAGCAGAGTTCAGCCAGGCCAGCTTGGCAGCCCTAGAGGAGGCTGAACTGTCAGCAGCAGCAGGGGCGGCAGCGGCGGCAGTAGCACTGATGGCTGCGGAGCAGGCGACACAGTTGGCACAAGCTGAAAGTTGTTGTGCAAGTCTCTGCACAAGCCACTGTGCTCACTCCCTCTCTACCATGACTGTCGGCACTGCTGCTGCTGCTGCTGTTAATCCCATTTTAGAGCAGCCTCAAGCAGCAGCAGCACCAGATATGGGTATGGCTGTCACTGCAAACAATGTCAATCAGACACCAGCAGCTGGCAATGTAGCAGGGAAAACTGGATTACTGCCCCCTAGCAGCTGCCCTGTGCAAGAAACAGTGTCAAGTAATTTGCATGCCATGCTGGATTGTGGCAAACCAGACAAGGGGGTGCAGCAGCAACAGCAGCAGATGGCAAGGCACATCGAGGCATCTTGCAGTACCAGTTACAACAGCAGCAGCAGTAGCATGATGGACAAAAGCATCCCAGTGCATGCCGAGCAGCACAATCAATATCAGACATGTCAGATACCGACTGTTGCAGTACAGCAGGGACAGCAGCACAGCTGTGACCAGCAGAAGATAAGTGATGTGGGCATTCCGTCCACTGCTGACTCAGGCCATGGTAATTGGCACCAAGCTGGTTATCATCATCACTGCTGTTGCTCAGCTCAGAACATACAGCCTGTTGCTGCTGCTGCTGCTGCTGCCAATTACTGCCGCTGCCGGCAGCGTAAGTCTCACAGCGGCGGGGCGCTGTGGGATAGACACGCTGCAGCTTGTGAATGTCATCAGCAGCACGGCACTGCTGTTAGTGACAGTTATATTGATAATCTTAGCAGCAGGCCAGCCACAGCTCCAGCAGCGGCTTCCTCTTTTCCTGGTGCTGCCCCTGGGTCACTTGGTGATGGTCAAGGCGGCCAGCAGCAGGAACCCTGGCAGCTTCAGCAATGCTTGGCACAGGACATTTCTTCCTCTTGCAGCCTCAATGCCTGCAGCAGCAGCAGCAGCAGCTTGTTAAGTGACACAGATGAGCCAGAGGCAAACCTATATAAGGATTGTAAGCCGCAGCATATGAGCTATGTGCAGCCGCTTGGTGCCTTGCTGGAGTTAAAGGGACTCAAGAGCTTTGAATCAGCTTGTGTTGTTAAGGCTAGAGGGCTTCCAACCCCTCTTGTTCCACCACGGATGCACCACATACATCATAACAAGCGCTCCATGCATCACACATCACAACAGCATATCAGAGCCCGGTGTTGCACAGACCCTGGACAGCGTGGAGGCAGGCGTGTGACCAAACAGCTCAGCAGGATAGATAATGGGCTGGATGATATTGAGAGGCGAGCAAAAACAGACATGCAACAGCAACAGGAGTTACAGGATCAGCTGCAGCATCAGCAGCAGCAGTGGCAGCAGCTAAAGCAGCTGGAAGAGAAACACTGGTGGGAAGAGAGTGGTAACAGCAGGGTGTGTCAGCGGCAGCAGCAGCTGTGGGAGCTCAATAGATGCCGTGCTGAGTTGTTTGGAAGGCAGATTCTGTTGCCAGGGAGTGCCACTGCACTGGAATTGTGCACAGGAGCGGAGGTATTCTGCAGCAGCTCCCTGCAGCATTCTGCTTCCGGCAGGTTGCATAGCAGGTGCGGCACTCAGTGGAGGGCTTCCAGGCAAATAAAGCCGATTCAGCCTGCAGCCGCAGCAGGTGAACTGATGTATCATCTCAGTAACAATGATCAGCAGCTACCAGATCTGTCACAAGCCCCACAGATTGAGTCCATTCACTCGATGAGTCCCTTCAGATACTTGAGAAGCTCTCAATGCACTGGGTTCCATAAGCACTACTGCAGCTTGTCGTCTGCAGAAAGACCTTATACTGGCCACCATGTCCATCGACTTGAGCATCAAAATGTTGGTGTGCTGAACAATGCAAGAACACCGGCAGTGGCAGACAGCCTTGCTGGGGTAGTGGATCATGGTAGAGGCAGCTGCATTGGCCTGTCTCAACCTCATCACAGCAGGCAGGCAGCCTGGTCTAGCAGTGTCACACACACAGCCGGCTCACAAGGGGTGCCACAACAACAAGGCTGGACAGCAACACCTGTAGGCTTTGTCAAACAGAGCTCAAGGTCACCTGCAGTTCCTGCTGACAGATGTGGCATGCTGCTGCACAGTGTTGACAAGTACCCAGCTGGTCTGTGGAGGGAAGTAATGCTTGAGTGTGAGCAGGAGGCGGCTGAGCAGGCACTGTTGATGTCTGAGATATCTGGGGTGGCAGCTGAAACAAGGGTGGTCTCTGCTGCTCTGCGCAGCAGTTGGGAGGTACTGCTGTGAGCCGCTGGCAGCTGCTGCTGGTGCAGCCACTGCAGAGTTGTCAATGTCCCACAAGGCTTTGTACCAAGAGCATAGTGGTCTTGATCTTCTGGTTCCTGCCAATCAAGTGCGGCACTTGCTTAGGTGGCACTTAACTTTTGCTCTACAGCATGGACGGTTAGTGCTGTGCTTGAGGCACACCATTCCGGATAAAGTTACCAATGGTAAAAAAGGCAGTGTTACTGGTCACAGTCAGACCTGATCACATCGATGCAAAATAGAGATTCAACTTTCATGTGGTAAGGCCTGCCAGGGGTCCATGATCATTATGCTCACAGTGTGAGCTGCCTGTGCACTGCAGTGGCGCAGAGTCGGTCATTGACTAGTGGCACTAACACTGCCTCATGACCTGTGCAAAAGGGTCTTCAAGACCCTTGAAGGGCTGTACAGTGCATGGAATTGGCTTCAAAACCAAGAACTTGGTAAGGGGGCCTCAAACTTGGGAACTTTGAACGTCAGCTGCCAATCAAGCCTTGTCAATGATTGACAAGGCTTGCTAGGCTTGTGTGTCGTGTAAACCTGAGCCTCAGGTTTGAAGTTCCTCAATCGCATCGTGTCATTGATGTCATTTATTATTCTTGGCCCCCTCAATGGCTGGGCAAAGGCAGCAGAATGCCAGTCAGTGCAGCGGTTGACCCATAACTCAACAGGCGGGGGCAAGCTGTCCTTATTGCATGCAGAGTGACAGCCCAAACCCCTCTGAATATATATTTCAATTGTTGTTTGCTTTCGATTGTGAGCATCTGCTACCGTGATCGGCCCTTGAAGTTTGCGCTATTTTGAATTTCCGCAGCAGGGAGCTTGAGGCAAGGTACGATTCACGTATCAATTGGTTTAGATTACTTAGACATCTCATCGCAGTGATCGACTCTCTACCTGTCTGCAGTACAAGTGCAAAATTATTCCCGGAAATCTGCCATCGCAGAACTAGAAATGAACCAGTGAAAGGATCATAAGTAAAAACTGTATAGTATTTTCAGAGGCATTTTCATCAACATTGCGGCCAGGAATGAGGCAAGCCCCTGAACAGCTGAAGAGTCCGCCAATTTACTCTGGGAACGCTATTGTGCTGCAACCCTGCCATTAGATGTTCCACAACGATGGTGGCAACCCAGCAGGGAGCTGTTGGCTATAGGCTGACGGCTGTCTGTATGATAATCACATCCCATATGCATCCCCTTACCTGCTGCAGTGACTAGTGACTGCTGCTACGTGATGGTCGACACTGACAGCTTTGCCCGCCTGTTCTAGCATGCAGGCAGCATGGGACGTCACATTCTTGCCAAAGCCAGCAGACTCAAGCAACTGAGAGAGGCTTCCAGATGCCGTAGGCGTGAAAAGCGGCTCAACACAGATCAGCCAGCTTCTCAGCCTCTTGCAGCAGCAGCAACAGCACACCCCATTGCCCCTGAGCCGGCAGCACCAGCAGTTGGACCAGCATGTACAGCACCATGCCAATTACGACAGGAGCAGCACACTGTGGCAGCACCCACATGTGCAGCTCCAGCAGTGCTGACCAATTCAGTACCTGTTGCTCCTGGTTCTGGAGCAGCTGCAGCAATACTACTGCAGCAGGCTGCTGCTGTTGCTGTGGAATTGGCAGCTGCAGCAGTCATGGATCCCAGCAATGGCATAAGCAGAAACATGGGTATTGCTTGCTTGCAGCCAATGGAGTCAGCAGCAGCTTGTTCAGTCCAGCAGTCACAAGCTCACTCCCTCCTGCAAGCTGTGTTCAGCACTCAGCAGACAGTACCACCACCAGCCGTTGCCGCTCCTCAATTGCAGACAACACACCCTGCAGTGGCGATCACTTCAGCAGAAACGACTATTCCTCAGCAGCAGCAGCAACCACAGCAGCAGCTGTGCCAATGGCAAGCGAGTGCTGCCGTGCATTTGGTGCCTGGTGCCAGGATACCTCGAGCAGCAGCTAGCCACGGCAGCAGCAACCTCCAACAACAGCAAAACCTGCATCACTTGCGTGCACCATGATAGCACCAACAGCAGTTGCATGTGTGACGGAGGGCCTGCCAGCGTCTCCTCAATTACCTGGAGCAGCAGCAGGTGCCTGTAGACCAGCATGGAAGGTTGCCACATCCGAGGCAACCTGCACAGCAGCAAAGAAGGCAATTTGCACAGCAGCAGATGCAACTCTACACAGCAGCAGGGTGTGCATGGCATTCCACCTGCTGTGCAGACGGCAGAAACAGCAGCAACACTAAGGGCACTGTCACTGCTCCGGCAAATACCTCCAGATGCGAGCCCCAACACCAAGCTGGGCCAGCAGGTAGCGTACAAAGTACTACGGTCTGTGCTTACGCCCCAAGGGAGGCATGCAAAGCCAGGCATCACTCCGGAAAATGCAGGCTGGGCAGGTGCAGCTATCTTGGCCAGTGAAGATGCACCAGTAGGTGGCAGCAGGGCGCAAACGCAAAGCAGAGGAGCAGGCAGCAGAAGTCAAGGCGCTTAGGACACGGCTGAGCCTCAGCCATGAAGGCTGATGCGCTGCATGCAGCTGTCAAACAGGATGAGTTTAAGCTGCAACAGACGTGTGCTGCACGTCTGGCAGACGTGTGCTGTAACAAAGCAACAGCTGCAGTCGGCCAGAACTCAAATTCCTTACTAGAACCCTTGCAAGGGTTCAATTGAGCATGGGCCATCTCACTTGCCAGTGGATGATCATTATGCAACGGTTGCAACCTGTAAGGTTGCAGGATGGTCCAGAACCAGAGACTCTGTGACAGTGCTGACGGGTGTGGTGTTGATGTGTCTGGGGACCGGCCAGTCTGCGCGACTGCTTGACTCAGTCTTGGCAAGACTAGTCGCTCATCAACATTCCGGTCAGGCACAAACAGTAGAGATCGCAGAACAATACCACCAATGCATATAGCTGGTATGTATAGCTATATACCAGCTGCAGCCAGTGTTGTCATTTGTGTCGGAAACAGTACTGACTGTGACATCAATGTTCGTTGATCAGATGAATATACCCAGAGGGCTAGCAGCTCCTGCAGCATGCCAGCGCAACTTGAGGCCGATGACAGAATTACCCAAAATCTCCTCACAGTTAACGAGTAATCTGACGGCAGACAACAATTCTCAGCTTCAGGGCAAGCCATGCCCTGGTAATAATATCTTCATGCCTGAACACCAAGTTCTGCTTCACCCTAACCAGAAATCACAACTTTCACCTGCAGTCTATGGTGCCCTGGAACATCGGCTGTGCGCTTGGGCAAGATGAAGCTATGCTGATGCCCTACTCACCCAGTTACACTCAGCCATCTAATGCCGATAGGTGATGGCACAGCAGCTGATGGGCATGATTCTGCTGCTGCTCCTGTCGCTGCCAATCTATTATAACTACTGTCTGCTACAGCCTGGGGTAAGAGATGCAGTCGTGCTGCTGATGCCAGTGATTGTCACAGTGACCATCAATGCAACACGTTGGGACTGATGATGAGGCACCATACTGCTCAACTGCCGTGGCAGATACCAGACTCGCAAGTTGCTAGTTGCTAATCTTTTGTTGCTTGTTTCTGATGGTAGAGCCAGACACTGTTGGGGTGGTTGCTGCTCTGCTTCACTTTCCTGGCTTCTCCACCATGGCCTTGTACTCGGGGCCATTCTCCAACACACCAAGTAACCGAGCTACACCACATGAACAGGCACCAGGGCTTATCATAAGGACTTGGAAGTGCATCATAATTAGAGCAGCCACAAGCATTGCATACATGGCAACATGGCAGCCAATCCAGTGTGTCATGGCCAATGCCCTGTTAAGTAGTCATAGTTTTGTGCAGTCAGGCTTCTCTGGAATTGTGTGTTGTCAGGCCTGACCAGACTGCACCATGACTTCCGCATGATGTCTCACAACAGCAGCACCAAGATGGCCACAGAAGATGCTGAGAGAGGGAAAGACGACGTTTCCTCTCTCTTAGCATTCTGTCAGTACTTGCTGCAAGCATTGCTTGCCATGCAAGTGCTCACAACTGTGCTGGTGAGCTGTTTTACCCAGACGCTGCTCACCTGCTGACACTTGCACTACGTATGCCAGTGCTGCTGTTCCAGTGAGCGCCATTCCCACCCACATGCCCTGCCTGCTGTTGTAGCTCTTGCTACCTGCAGGCAGCACACAGCGAGTTGGCCCAGAACCTACTGCTGCTGTGATCCTATCTGAGACGGTCCATGTGAAATGCTGAAGTAGGCCATTGCATCAGTGGCTCAGCTCTAAACCCTCTCACTCATATTACGGCAGAGTTCGCAGGACGATGGGCAGCTAAACACCTCTTACCAATGTAGTAACCAATGGGTGCACCAGCTACAGTAGCTTTGGCCAGCAGGTTCCAGTCTTCACCCCGCATGTTGCCGACTGCACATAGACCACCACAATTTGGTCACAAATGCTATATAGATTTTAAGATGTCAACACCTGGATCGGCTGGGCTACGCACATATTTGTGATGCAGTGGGGTCATTTGTGATTACTGGGTACTTGCGCTCATTCAGCACTACTCCAGAAGGTGGAGTTATGCGTTGAATCTCATTCATTGTGCTGCCTTCCCGTAGACAGTGCTAATAGCAATGTTGTACAGGATCTGGCCGATTGCACACTCGGTTCACTGTACAATGCTGGCTTGCGTATATAGCATCAAAACAAACACAATATGACACAGCGCACGCGCGCCCGACTATTCACTCACTGTGTGCAGCTGGCAAACAAGCCGCGGTTCAGCCCATCGCAATCGCTGTTATCGCGCGCTGAGCACTTCGCAGGCCCATACACATTACTTTTGAAGTAGTACACACTTTCTGCAGTGGCATGGTGCGTGATATCGCCTTCTTCAGACACCCCGCTGTCCGTCTCTCGGTTGAGCTCAGGCTTCGCATTTGCGCAGTGTTGAGCAGTATCCAGCACGGACCATCAGCATGCAGCAGACCAGGTGTGATAGTCTGATCATGCCGCACTATGAGCCGCAATACGTTGCTTTGGTCCACATGTGGCCCTAACTGTACTGCATATCTGTAGTTCGCAACAACGAAGGTGCTCAAGTAGACAACGTCTGTTTGCCAAACCTTCACGCCGCGTCAAACTAACCTGCGATGCCAGCGTTGTATGGCGCCAACTGGTGAGCACATGCAGTCTATGGCCACACCTGGAGCCTGGCTCTCAGGTGCTGTGGCTGTTTGCTGGATGATCCATTTTATTCGTACTGCAATCATACATCAAGTGAAGAGCTGGTTCTGCACCTTGCCATGACCTCAGGGTCATTGCGACCTCACTGCACTTTGGCGAATTCACAGGATCAGCTGCTGCATGCATGCGTCCAAGCATCCCCAGCAACGCATCAACACATCTAGCCTGTGTGCCGTCAAAATTACACTAAGTAGCTGACTGAACACTTTACGCTGTCAAACACCATGGCTAACATGCAAAAATACTCCAGTAGGGCGACAGCTGGGCAGCATGCAGCCAGCACAAAGAGCATACAGTCCCAACACACAACGGCTGCATGTGTCATGCCACAGCAGTAGCCCATGGCAGGGGTTCAAGCCACAGCACCAAGTGCACAGCCCAATTGCTGATCTCGAACACCCTGGCTTTACCTGGTAGTCACTGGCCTCCCCTGCTGCCCCTGCTGCTCATCTCTCTCAGCCTGGCACTGGTGCCTGGGTGGCCCACCCACGAGCAGCACGTGTGAAGGGTGTCATACATTTCCTGGGAGGAGCCTTTGCTGGTGCAGCACCTCAGATATTGTATAACAGCTTTGTGGAGCAGCTGTCAGATGCCGGTGAGCATGACCCCCCTTAGTGCCCTGAAGCATGGCTCGACGACGTGTAGTAATGCAGTGTTGTGCCTGTTGCCAAACTGTGCTGCTGGTGCCTGTCACAACGTGCAATGGTGGAGATCTGGCTACAAACTGTTTTCACCTGCTGCAGGTTTTACCACCATTGCCACTCCTTATGCTGTCACATTCCGCCATGACCAGTGTGCGAAGCGAGTGCGACAGAGTTTCCTTGACAGCGTTGCTGAACTCAAGGCTGCTGGACGCAGCTATTTGGTACCAGCAAAAGCACCTGTGTATGGTGTGGGACACAGCAACGGGGCACTGCTGCATTTGTTGATTGGGAGCCTGGAGCCTAATGCCACAGTGGCGAATGTCATTATCAGCTACAACAACTTGTGAGCAGGCGATGCCAGATGATGGTCAGCAGGAGCACAAGCAGCAAGTGCATGACCAGACCATGGCAAAAGGTTGCAAATTGCAGTTGCTGATGCCAAGCATGCTCCGCTGTGGGAGGCTCTTGTGTGCCAGCCGCACTGTGTCAATCAGAGCGACCACCTTCATCCAAACATGCAGATGCAGCTGCAAGTTGCCAGTTATCAAGGAGAAGCTGTTTCTGCTGACTGCTGATGTTGTATACAGGCAAGTGTCTGATGCCATTCCAATCCCTGGCTTTCTAGAGACATTGCAGCCAACAGTGCAAGCAGCAAGAAATGCCAACAATTCAAGCTCCGACAGCTTCAGCAGCAGTGGCAGTAGCAGTCCTGTCAGTCACGCTCAAACACCCTCCTATCAGTTGCTAGCAGCAGCGGCGGCAGCAGCGGCACCACTCTTGGCTGAGCAGCAGCAGCAGCTTCTGGTTGGAGCGGCACCTGCTCTAGATCAGTTGTCATCTGTTGTCAATGAGGTAAGGCCAGCCCCACTTGCGCAACTGAATTCGGTGTAAGTCTATCCTCCCCAGCTGTGAGTGTTTGGCATTGCTCTGAGACACACAAGAGCACATAATGTTATCACTGGGTAAGCACTGTGCAACAAAGAGTAGCCGGGCATGTGTAAGCACTGGGCCTGTGACCGATTAGCTGTAAGTATCTGACAGCACCTCCACACTTTTGCAGGTGGGGGATGGACTGACAGATTTCATGCCATCCCCAGAAGAGTCGAGAGCCATCATTGCTGCGGGATACACATGCCCGGCTACATTACTTGTTCAGTTTGAAAATGATTCATTTGATGAGACTCCAGAGATGGAGCAGATTCTAACAGGCCCTCGTGACCGCTTGGCGGCAGGATATGCTGCAGCAGCTGCCACAGCAGGATCAACAGCAGTGACAGCGGCAGTAGAGGCTGATGCATGGAGCTCGATTGATGAGGATGTAGACATCAACAGGGTTCTAGCAAGCTTGGGCCAGTTAAGACAGCAGCGACAGCAGCAGCACATGCAGGATAGTATTGGCCAGGTACCATCACCACCACTCCAGCCAGGGCTGCAGCGGCTTGTGCTGCCTGGGAGTCACATAACACCGTGTGGAGCTCAGCTAGGCCAGGACAATGCTGAGTTCAAAAACCTAGCACGGGAAGTATTGTCTTGGATAAATTTAAAGAGGATTGGTGCAGTGCCAGCTGTTGCTGTGGGCCGATAGCGATGAGGGCTTCTCAACAGCAGCGGCAGTTGAATGTACAGCAGGCAGTTAAAGAAGCTGTTTGATGCAGCAGCAGGCACTGGAGGTGCGCGGCAACCATGAGAGGCAACTAAAATTCATGTTGCTATGGTACCAGAATGGTTCTGTTTGTGAGAAGTTCGCTCCTGCATTGGATCAACTTGTGAATTGCTGCCAGCAGGCCTATCCGTGATCAGCAAGCTAGCTTTGACAACAGTGTTTACACGCAAGGATTCGCTGACTTGTGCTTGCCAGGCACCAGCACTGTGCGGCACATCTGCAGTTTGCATTATCAAATCATGGCTTGCATACTCGTTTGCCCAATGAAATGGGGCAATGTATCTCAGTGTAGTGATGGAAACAGGTCGCTGTGCCAGCACAGTCTTTGCACAAAGTTGCAGCATGTTTTAACCTGCCTTTGTTGGTCTGTGAGCCTCAGCTGACTCAGCTGCAGCTCAGCTTCTACTGCAGAGGCTGCCCATACTCTGACGAATTGTACAGCACACACGTAAGAAGGGATAGTTTATCTAGCATGACTATGTGTCAGCAAAGAATGATTCTATGTCATGTGCCACGGTGGCACGGTGGGTGCTCTGACAGCACTGTGCTGGCACAAGTACCACTGCGTGCTTTCACGGAGTTGAAACGCCAGGCTTTGAGATACCACTCCTTGCTCAAATGGACAGTCACACAATGTGACGTGGGGGCCAGTAGCGTCTGGGCTTTAAGCACCTGAGGCGGATGGCATACCACGATTAAGGGCCAAGATTGGCTGTGGACAATCAACAGTAGTGATGTGCAAATGCTGCAATCGGTGCGAACTCTGCCCTCGGATGATACATATTGTTTCAAATGCAACTTTGACAGTATATTTTGCGTTGCTGTGGGTTTGTGTGTCTGTACATGCATGCTTGAGATACAGGATGTTTACTTGATCTGTTCTTGACAAAAGCTCTGTGTGTAACAGAAGCTCTGTGTGCTAGCCGAAGTTGTAGCTACCACAAGTCAGGTAAATTGTTTTTGCTCTCGTAAGTGCGTGATCTGCACGATGTGGCAGCGTCCTTACGTTGGAACGAGGGGCAGATCAGAACGGAACGGGTGTGTGTGGTGTGTCACAAGGTCTGCAGGCTCCGTTCCAGTTTAGATTACGTGAAGCATCCGTAAATGCTTATAGCATACCCTTGAGGTATTGTGTGCTAAAGTCATCAACGCTCTCAGCACCGCTGCACATTTGCGAAAGCTCGTCGCTAACAAGTCTGCAGCTCAAAGGGTCAACACGCTTCAAGGGCATATACTCTATCTCACAGCAGCCATGGCTCCAGCTGCATCTGACTTTAAGGACCCTTTTGATCAGAGCGCTGGTGCGTTCCTTGTGTCACACTTTCGTTTTGTGCGCAATGTGCTGCTTTATGCACAGCCAACTGATCGGCAGCCGCACAGTATTCAACATACACCACACTTTTGTGCAGGTCCTCTGCCAGCCATCAATCCACCGGAGCTCCCCGCTGCCGCTGGAAAGCAGTTTCAGCTGAGGGGTACCAGGTGCTTCCTGACAGCCGCAATCACACCCAGCATAGCACACTATTTGTACTGCAGCACATGGCTTCAGGCAGCTGCAGGGGTAGTCATACTGCAGTCGAGCTGCAGTCCCTACTCGGCCTCAATGGCACTGACCTGAGATGCAGCTTGAAGGCCTTCATAGTATGACCACCTGATAGTACCTTTACCGCATACATGGCTGTAAAGCTGCTGCCCCCACCGAGCTAAGCATGTTTTGTGTGAGGCACCAAGAACATTGATGCTGGTACTGCAAGGGCTGTTATGGCTTGGCAAATGCCCTGGTGCTGCCATTACCCCAGCTTTGCCTTGTCGTCAGTGATCCACTATACATAATCGCACTCACATCGTGCCTAAGTCCAATAAGAACCCATATGTCTCTACCTTCATGCTGTCTTTCAGGCAAGGTTCGGTTGAGCCCTATACCCTGGTTGAGGGGCCAGGTGCATGGTATGGCAAGGATTATCAGCACAACATAGAGGAGTGGGCCATCAGAGTCACTCCTGAGCACATTGCTGAGTTGGAGGGCGCCATTTCTCGTGTGCTGAACAACAAGACAATCACACAGGATGGCAACTACCTCAACATCGTAAGTGATGGGCTCATACTGCTGCTGCTCAATGACTAGGATAATTATGGATGTCCACTGCCAAAGGAATCAGTACCAGTGGTAGCAGTGACATCTGACCTGAATTGACCTGAGATGTGGTCCGACCACATCTCACAATTGAATTGTGAGCTACATGCAGCACTATGCTGAGCAATAGCTGAATCATCCAACACTCAGTGTGATTTAACTAGGGTTGGAGCAGTGGCAGGCTACCAAACTTCATCTGCCAAATTTTCTGCATACCATACGGCTCCTAAGCCATTAGACAGACCACTGCATTGAGAGTCACCAAGACATCAGTTACCACGTTGTCCTGCCGCCTTCCTGTTCGCTCCTGCAGATTGGTGCCGTGTCTAAGGCCGACTTTGAGCTACCCACTCTTGGTCCTCTGCTGCGGGACATGCAGCAAGAGGTACTGAGGGGCCGTGGCTTTGCGCTGCTGAGAGGCCTGCCTGTGGACAAGTGGAGCAGGAAGGAAACCATGATTGCCTACTGGGGAATTGGCCTGCACTGGTGAGCAAGGGCAGGCGCCGCGCCTGCATTAATCAGGTTAACGTGTCAAGGGCAAGCCTTGCCAATCAACATGGTTTTGACCAGAAAGGGCGTACCAGTTGTATGTTGCTCTGTCAGGGTAGCACAGCGGCAGCCTACAGTGAAACCTGGATGAATCATCATTGCTCACAAGCTGGTTGTGACTGTGAATATGATTAATCACAATACTGTGATGGGTTGTAGGGGCAATCTTCGCCGCCAGAATGAAAAGGGCCACTTGATTGGTCATGTGAAGGACGTGGGCATTGACAGCAAACACCAGAACCCTGTCACACGCATCTACCTCACATCAGTGGCACAGCCATGGCATGTGGATGGCTGTGATGTTGTTGGTGAGTGTAGTGTGCCGCACCGGGCGGCCTGGTCAGCACTTGGCCTTTATGAGTTGTCATGGTAAAAGCTCGCCTGCCGCCACTGGTAGGCCATGGTACGGCTACTTGCTATACTTAGTCCACTGTGGCATGGGCCTTTGCAAGGGCCAGCCATCGCTGCACACCCAAACTGCTGTTGACTGCAGAATGCAGCACGCACTCAGCAACACTGTTGCCCAATGCTCTTGTGCCACAATATTTTAGCGCTGTATACATCTTCCTACATTCAATGTGTATGTTGGCACCTCCAGGTCTGCTGTGCTTGAAGACTGCCAAGTCTGGTGGCATGTCTGGTGTTGCCAGCAGCATCACCGTTCACAATGAACTGCTCAAGAGGGACCCAGAAATCATCAAGACACTGGTGAGTTGATGGCCTCAGGATGCCTGCTGCACTGGCAGTGTGATTGCAACAGCAACAGGAAACAGCCACTGCCTCACTGGCCTAGTTATAAAGTTGCTGACGCATGCCATGCTCTGCCAAGTGTCTGGGACCTAGTAATAGCACACTGGCTTGATCTAGAAGCGATTGCTGTCAATTTGTCTGCAAGGTGTCTTTGTTGTGCTGCAGCCAGTAAGCATCCCAAGTTTATTGGGAGGCTTTGTCATGATGCATGCTGCAGACTTCAAATATTGGATCAAGGGCCAGCTGTACCACCATTCTTAAAGCGGCAATAGCTTGCTTGCCATCACACTCCTGATTCTTTCTTCATATCCTGCTCCTGTTGCTGCTGTTCAGGCTGGCACATGGTACATGGACCGCAAAAACGAGGTACCTGAGGGCAAGAAGCCCTACTACGTGCTGCCTGTAGTGCATTATCACAAGGTGGGACAACACAATACAGCCGTGCTCTACATGGCCGGGTAAAAACAGATGGCCTAGGCAGTCAACAATAGCTCTGAAACAAGGCTGTTAGCTATTCTGCTGGCCGCGTGTACATTCCAAACGGTTGGCAATACAACCCTGCTCCGCTGATCAGCAGGGCTGCTAGCAGGCAGCAGGACCTTCAACAGACGCCTGATGGTCGAAGACAACTCCCAAGCCACCGCCAGTGACTCATGAGGCTGGCAATGCTGCTCTCTCCTACTGTTGCAGGGTTACTTGTCAACCAGTTTCAATGATACCTACTACCAGCTGGCCACGACACCTGGCAGGTTCCCTGAAGTGCCTCCTCTGACACAGAAGCAGCTGGATGCACTGCAAGCCTACAGAGAGGTGCGGCACAAGGGTGAAAGAATACTATTCTCATTCAGTATGGTTAATCATTACCAGCTGCTAAGGCGATCGATCAAAGGCTCGACAGTAGCTACTGCCAGTGGGTTGGTGCTGGTCTGTGTGTTGGCCAGTACAGTGGCAACACACCATATTTCTTGCTGGCACCACCATGCTTATCAACATTGTGATACCACTGCATGGTGTCAACACAATACAGTAGTGAAGTGGACTTTACTGGGCCAGTGTGAGAACTGTAATGGTTGGCAAGCCTTGACTGCTTCCTGCACCTGCTGCTCCTCCTGGCTGTCCCTCCTACACTAGGTAGCCAATGAGGTGAAGCTTGACTTCTGGCTGGAACCCGGAGACCTGCAGCTTGTGCACAACCACACACAAGTTCACATGCGCACGGCTTACGATGACTCCGACGATGTCAATGAGCGTCGGCACCTTTTGAGGCTGTGGGTGGCCCCTAGTGCTGCAGATGGTGCTCATCCCCTGCATGAGTCATATGCAGAGCTGTGGCATTCCACTGAGCCAGGGAACAGAGGAGGCATTTACATTGAGGTAAGCACTACCAGGCTGAAACAAAAAACCATGTACCAGATAGTTACTTGTCAGTTTGGCTCTTGGCACTGAAGAGTGCAAAATATCTGATATAAGCAGCTAGGGTTGGGTGCTCAAGTCGCAGAACCGCAGCATGCATAGAGAAACGGAGCGGATTTCAGTCGTCAAGGTCCTTGTGCCACATACTATGTACAATGAGTGCTCACTGCCTATGTCTGCAGGGGTACAAAGATGTCATTCCCCTGGAAGCTGAAGTTGGAAATAAGCTGCTTACATGAGCAGCCAGCTGCCCGGTACAGAGACAGTGTCTGCTTCAGGCAGCCGCAGCTCTTGGAGGGCAGTCCACCTGTGATGATCTTACGGTAGGCTGGCGGCCTGGTATTAAAGTATTGTTTTCCCAGTATTCTGAACACAATGAGAATGGTCAAGCACAGTGTGCTCATAGACGTCAATCAACGACGTCATGTATTTGGTGACGCATATCATCCATTGCTGCCAAACAGGCCTAAGGACTGCCTGGACAAGCCTTGTCAAAACCTATGATAGGTTTTGGAGAATGTGGGCTGCACTGAGAACTGGATCGTGTGAATCTGTCATCACAGTGTTGAGGCGTTTGTTGCAGCACACATGGCTTTAACTTGCACATGCTGTACATGCATAGAGATCTGGTTATGGGCCCTGTGACGGGCGTTGGATGTGCTGCCAGCGGTTTGGCTAGGCTACCACTGCCAGTGGCACTGTTGCCAGTGGCAGTAAGTCACTCAACACTCCAGTATGCACCGGCAGTGCCACAAATGCTAGAACTGAGAGCAACTTAAGGATTGTTACGAGTGCATAACAGATAATAATTGATGTTGTTGTCTCGCTGATGCTATAGTGCAGGTAGACGAGTGGCGGTCTAGACAGGTCTGTGATCAATACAGTGCTCTCACATTGCCAACAGATCACTTGTAATGGGACTCAGAGTGTGGCTTGTTCTCGCCAGAAAACAAGGCCACGGCCATTGGCTGGACTGTAGCATCGACTGTGCCACATGGGCTTGCAAGCCTACGCTTCCCATTGATATCTGACTCTGATGACACCTTCTAGAGACACCCTAAGATCCGAGGCTGAAAGCCCGTTTGGCAACAGGTCAAAGTTGGTCAGCGCTCTGCTTATACGTACAGCTCGGCTGTTTTTTGGGCACTAGCTAGTGCGAGCACGGAGTGCCGTCTGACGCTCGTACAAGGTTGCTGCTTAGGAACATCCATGGCAGGCTATTTGCACCTACCAGTAACGGATGTTGTCAATTTGTTGACATGAGTTATACCTTGGTTACCTCGGTCGTACAGCACTCATCATGACACGCCCCTGACACTGCAGGCCTGGAACGACTAGCAACTAACCCTGCTGTATTTGAAGCACACTGCTTGAGTTATGGGCTTTGCTATAACGTTATCAGGCACGCACTTTATTGACGAGCTTACTCTGCGCGCACCGTCTTTGGCAGGACATCTGTGGCGTACAAACCATTTTGAGCTTCATTGAGTCCCATTAGAGCTTGATACACAATAAGCATGTCATTCGTATCACTTCAACGCAGCTGCTGCTCAGGCGTGGCCGTACCCCGGGCCCGGCCAACTGTCACCGTCAGCAGGCGCCCAGCATTCCAAGTGCTCGCCTTTCGTGAGTATCACATTTCAGCAGCCGGTCGTCACTCCCGTACCCTGCAACATATGCTTGTCAACCAGCGTCTAAGAGTATTAGACTGCCCAGACATGCAGGCCACCTCATAAGAACCTTCAACTCTGTGGAGCTGCTGTAAATATTTATCTGATGGCATCACACCACCTGCACCCAACAGCTTCAGGCGCCGGGTCCCTTTTCATCCAAGGCACACAGCTTGCGTTCGTCCATACTCTCATGCTGCACTGTTCATGCTGCACCCCCACTGGATGCAATCCCGTGTTTGCTGTTGTGCAGGTGATGACAACAAAGTCAGCAGCAAGGTGAACAAGGCCGCCAATAAGTTGACAAACAAAGCCAAGAATGCCACAAGCCAAGCATCATCCACTGGCCGCAACAAGCAGAGGGCTGTTCTGCCGCCAAATGCACCTCGCACAAAGGAGGAAAATGCAGAGAGCGTCGTTACCTTCGTTGCGTTTGCCTCACTGTTCCTTACTGGTGAGCCCTCTGTCTCTCACGTGGCATGCCAATGACAGTTGAATAGATGAATCAAATCTCAATTTCCACCAGGGTATCCTCAGCCTGGTGTTGGACCAGCCAGTCTTCTGAATATACCTGCAGCCTGACAGTCACTGGAACTGCAGACCCTGGGGCAGGCAGAGCTGTAGATCCTGCAGACCATCCTAATCTGCATCGATCATGGTTGAACATTTGCATCAAGCCTGTGTGTTTTTCCTGACAACTGAAGAGAGTGGAGTGGATTGTGATCAAGAACAATGTAAACCTTTTAGTTACTAAACTTATTTCTGGCAAAAGCCGGCAACCTGAGCATGTTAACGCCTGTGAGTTACACTCAGTTAAGTTTCCTTTTGTGTTGTGCAGTCGTCCTGTTTGTGTTCCCTGCTCTGTTGGGTGGCTCCCCTGTCACCTCTAAGCCTCTGCAGACTGGCATTAACAAAACTTTCAACATCAAGGAGCCAGCAGACAAATCAGAGCCCAGCTATGCGCCTGGTCCCGGCCCTGCTGCTGCACCAGGAACACCAGCTACACGCATGTGAATCAAATAGCTCAATCAGGACTAACTAAGTCCTATAGTATGTACGGGGAGGCAGCATCCATGAGCTGTACAGTACGGTGCATACCAGGGGTATGCCCATGGCCGGAGCTGTTGACAGGTAGCCTTACAATATAGGGAGGATGATTGTCAGCTGGCATTCAGCAGAAGTCGTTGTTGGACTTCAGTTTGTATGGCAGAACCCTGCTGGCTTGCGTTTTGTTGGTCCGGTGGACACAAGCACAGGAAGAAAACCTTTGACATCGATTTTGTGGGGAAGTAAGCATCTTGTTATGGTTGGTTACGTGCACACAAGTCTTCTCAGGCTAATTGCTGGATTATTGACGGGTTTCTGGTGTGAAATTGCAGTGACAGCCATACAAATGTTCCATCTACCAGCAGCAGTCTGCTGGCACAAGCGGATCTGGTCACTTGATTCCAGGAAATCTCTTGAGCAGCAGCCTGCAACCATTTCAGATTGTCGGCACATGTTTGTTGTTGATGTCGCAAGACAACGGTATGAGAGACACTTTATCACTTTTGACTCGGTCCCAAAAATATCACTTCCAGGAGGTTTCAGGCATGGCCCTCGGCAGTGAGCGATTAAGATTATCCAGCCTGGCAGCCTGCCTGCTATGACGCAGCCCAAGATAGTGCCCAATCATAAGGTACTGCAAACCCTGATTCAATCAGGGTGACCCTGCAGCTAGGCTAGCTGCAGGGTCACCAGAACAGCTCTACTAGTAGGCTATAGCCATTCAGCTAGAGCTCACGACTTTTGTAGACCTGTAGTTGACGCGAATGCTTGTACATCCTCTGTTTCAAAACCAGCATGCTGCTGACATCAACAAACCACTGTGAGAGGGGCAAGCGTGTAAACTGTTGACAGCGGGAGTTACTCCCGCTCCCAGGAAGTGACTTGGGAAGTGTTATGACCACCCCCACCTAGGCGTAGCCAACTGCAGCGTAGAGTAAACTGTGATGCTGCCCACTTTTCGCCAATGTACACTTCAGTCCCCTCTGTGCTGTCGAGCACTGCCTTATCCTGTTGGTGGGAGACAGTTCCTCTGAGCAGCAGTGTTGCAGTCATCGGCACACGACCTCCGGCTGCAAGTCAGTATGCACATATTGCAGACCAGCAAGCCATCTGCTGCTTCACAACCCCATGCGTCGCCCATGCACCACACAACAGTGAGATGCCACGCTGCATCAATCTCCTCCCCTGCACGCAGCACATTTACTGGCCTGACAAAGGAACAGGTCGAGCAGTTTCACCAAGATGGATTCTTGGCTTTGCCTGGTTTCGCGTCAAAGGAGCAGGTGGCAGCCATGATGCAACGCTGTCATGAAATGGTCGAGGCCTGGGATCCTCAGCTGGAAGCACGCAGACTCTCTGTGTTCACAACAAAAGAGGAGCAGTCGCATGCGAAGGTGCGCAAGTACGCAATTCACGCAGCCTCAGGATGCAGGTTGAGCAGTGAACTGAACAGCTGCAAGTTTATAGGCATAGTTGATAGGCCAGACTGGCCCTATGCTTGATCAGCTGAGTGCCATTGGCTGAGGGATAGTGCAAAATTTGAGTCATCCTGCCTTAGTGCTTCAACCCTGATCCATCCAGGACTGACCCGAGTGCATACTCAACAGCCTGAAATATTGGCATCATTCCCATCCACCTGCTGCTGCAGGATAATTACTTTCTGGACTCGGCCGGTGAGGTCAATTACTTTTTCGAGGAAAAAGCCATCAATGAGCGTGGGGAGCTGCAGGTGCTGCTCAGAGGTCCATTCTCGCAGCAGTTCACAGCAATGTGCAGAGTCTGGTGTTTTATCTGCTGAGGCACAAGGCCTGAGCTGTTGCTGCACCCTCAGCATGTCATTACAGCTGCTGACCTCACCTTTGGTGCATGGTTGGAATGAAAGTCAGCAAATGCCACAGTCAGGGACCAGTATTGAGCAGACAGTCACATGCTGCCAGCAGCAGCGTATCCTGTAGCTGGTCCTGCCCAGATTCAGCAGCCGAGGCGTTCAGCAGCTCACTGGTGCACTGGGCTGGCCTGCACTACAGTGTCGGTACTGTTAGGCGCTTGACTGCCTGATTGTGGACTTGCAGGTGCCCAAGGACAGGGCTTTGAATAAGATAGGCCATGCAATGCATGACCTTGATCCGGTATTCAGGTCATTCACAAGATCGCCAGAGATAGCAGCAGTTGTACAGGTAAGCAGCAACTTACCTGTTGACATCTAGTCATCCTGCATCTCAGCCGCTGTTGGCGCCGTTCAGTGTTTCAATCACTGCATGGAGCTGTCTTTGTGCTTCTAGACAACATCACCAACTGAATCTTGGCCGTCAACACAATTAGCAGGTATGTAGAGGGTTCACTGCTGTTGGTGCACCGACAAAGATGCAGCAGTGTGAGAACCACACGACCTAGGCCATGTGGTTCTCACACTGCTGCATCTTTGTGAAGCTCCCACGGTCACTCTCAGGCACTGCTGCTGTCCCTTTTCCTCCCAACACTGCTGCTGCTGCCTGTCATCTGCAGAGTCTTGGCTACCGACGGCCCCTGCCAGTGCAGAGCATGTACATCTTCAAACAACCGAGCATTGGAGGAGAAGTGGTGCGTTGAAGTGCTCAATCTTCTGACGGGATATGGATTCCTTCTTCCTCAGGAGCGTCTGCTTTGCACACACAGTGCCCACAGCCTTCTTTGTCGTAGTCTATGCATTACTTTCATTCAGCTTCGCAAGTATTGCCTGCTTACGGGGCGGCACTGCCTAATGCACCAGTGGAGTCTGTTTTGAATGGGGTTTTGTGGTTTCTCAGGTACCACATCAAGACAGCACATTCCTTTACACATCCCCCATGAGCTGCATGGGCCTGTGGCTGGCACTGGAAGATGCTAACAGGGACAATGGCTGCCTCTGGGCGATCAAGGGCATTCACAAACAAGGCCTATCCCGGCGCTTCAAGCGGCTGCCAGAAGGGGGTGTGGGGTTTGATGGACCAGCAGCAACATATGATCTGTCACAGGTGGGGCTCTGAGCTAGCAACAGCTGTGTGGGGTTGTTTGTGTGCTTTTTCGTTGCAGCTTGTGCTGTTGTACGGCCAGCAGCGTCACTTAGAGAGGCACTGTGTGCATGAGCTTGTTGTGGATGTGTTCATGGGTGTTTTGCCCTCCTCACTTCTTAAAGAGCCTGCTTACATTTTGTGCATCCAAAGAGTGTGGCTGTAGTTATCTGGGGCAAGGGTGAGCAACTCACTGTGTCTTTTCTGTCACAGGCTGTGCCAATTGAATGTGAGGCAGGAACATTAGTGCTGCTGCACGGTGAGAATGTCCACTTCAGCGCAGAGAACACATCAGCTGTGTCCAGGCACTCCTGGGCTTTACATGTTGTGGAGGGAGCCCCAGGATACGATTGGGCAGCAGATAATTGGGCACACCGAAAGCCAGACTTTCCTTGGGAGCCATTGTATGATACTTCAGCAACAACAGAAGCAGCAGCAGGAGCAGCAGCAGCAGATAGTAAGGTCAGCGGCCGGTGAGCTGCCAATCAAAGTGAAGGTGTTTGATGTGGCCAGACAAATTATGTTGCATGGCATCGTTTCTGGTGCTGACGCAGCGCTCTTGACCTGGCAGTGGTCAGCATCAACATGGCCATGAAAACATCCTTCATCGTGGAAAGGAAGTTTCAGCTGTACGTTAATTTAGAGACAGAACCACAGACCGTGGGGTTTACCAACCTCTTCTGACACTTCAGCAGCAACATTTCTCTTGGGTATCTTCATCATATGCAGTATCATTCAGGTTGATTCAGGTTCATTCAGGTTGGGTAAGTGCGGCCACAATTTCCGCCACACTGTCAAGCTTGACTTGAGTGCAACAGCACTTGCCATATCACATGGCTAGAGGCCGAGTATTAGAGCCAATGCAATGAGTTAAGATGCCATGATGTATTCATTGGATCAAATTGTACAATGTGTGTACCGGAAGCATCCTCACACCCGAACAAGCAGGCATTGTGTTTGCTACTGGGTGCGGGAGTAGCCAGCAAACGCACTTCAAGTTGCTATATTGATACTGGATCATTCCGTGCGTCAGACAATGACGCTGTCCTATGTATAGTATGGTTTATAGTCTCTGAAGATCCTCTCAATCCTTGACACAATCACTCCAGCTTAAGCGTTTTGACTGGCAAGAGTCTGGCAGGACAGGTTCAGTGGTCTGGCAATACAGTTTCCTAGATGTGTACCGTACACATAGTCCACCACGTTTGTGCTGCCTAGACATAACCAGTGCGTAGCTTTTAATTACCACAGCAACGTCCTTCGTCCTTGTGCGTGCGATTGGACCAGGCTACGACGCAGCTGCCAGACCGCCTTGAAGTGAATGTATGTCCCAGCCTTCCTTCTGCCGCGTGATTGGTCAAGATGGCCTTCACAACGCCTTCAAAAGGATGCTTTAGGGCCTTGTTGGTAAGCTCGAGGCTAACATGGCGGATGTTATTCACCCCTCTTGTGTCAAGACAAAGCAGCAGATGAGTGGCTACAGACGACGGAAAGGGCTGGAATGTGTCTTTCTAAAGACATCAGTGTTTAATTATGTCCTGAACATGGAGATGCAGTTCAATTCGCTTCGCCCCGCGCCAACAGATTACGATGGCTATCATAGTGAAGGCGCTGCTACGCTATAGTGGCAAGAAAACGTTACTGATTGGCCGATCATACCTTCAACGGGAGTTGCAGCAAGCTCTGTGGTAAGGGTCACCGCGTATGTTGCGGGCGCGAGAGGGACTGTTGAAGGTGGCAAATACAGAGCTCTAGAATACCGCAATCGGGGGTGATTTGCATCATCTGGTGCAAGATTGATCGCTAATATGTGCGCTTGATCTGCAGGGACCGATACATAGCCTACAGGCAGCAAGCAGAAGCTGCTGGTTTGCAGCCTTTCCACGTGCGCAGGACTGTGACTGGCGCAGTGAAAGTCTGGCGCTTTGAATGTCATGTGGTTAAAGAGTACAAAGGCTGTCGGAAGCAGGTAAGCAAAGTATCTCTGCTGTGTGATGCAGCAGAATGAATGCTGCACAAGGGCTTGCTGGCTACACCAGTGATGACAGCAAATCAACGAGCATGCAGCTGAGTGCATGGCGAGCATTGTGTAGTGAATAGACTGATGCCATGGTTGGCACTGACACAGCGGCAACTGTCAGTGACTGTTGCACAGTTTAGAGGCTCTTCCGGGAAAGAAAGCTGCATCAAGGCGTGTCAGATTTAAACCCATAGGGCAAACAGCATGCGCTGCATGACATGTAGCAAGTGAGTGTACTGCTCATGCACTGCATGCAGGTGCTGCAAGAAGTTGCAATTTTACAGCAGCTGCACCATGCCAACATTGTAAGTTATCTGCTGGTGGCAGACCAGGGCAGCAAGTTGTCGATCCTGATGGACTGGGCGGGCTACAACCTGAGGGAATTTGCACAGCATGAACAGAGCCAGCAGTGTGCAGAGTCGCTTGTACAGCACGTCATTATCCAGCTGACACAGACACTGGCATACTTGCACAGCAAGGTGAGTTACCTAGTTATCAGCATACAGACAGCTGAGACTGCTGTGGCACATGCGCAACCTCTCTGGCACACTATTTGCATCAGCACCACTGGAGTAGTGGCAGCTTGTGCAGCTGACCACTGAGAAGGATCCGCTGTGGTGTGCAGCCACAATGTGCACACCAGAGTAAGAGGCTGCGACTGTAGAAAGCGCAGCAGCAGCTGACTAAATAAACCACACAGAACCACTGGTGACCGTTTCTGCTGCCAGCAGCTTGTGGAGCATTCTCACATGAACCTGCTGCTGATGCTCTGACAGGATGTTGTGCATTGTGACATCAAACCGGACAACATCGGCATACAGCCTGACTTTGGGGTCAAGCTATTCGACTGGAGTGATGCAATTGATTTGAACCAGGCCAAAGTCCTTTCTGACAAGGAGCTGGAGAAACAGGTAGGCACCTTACAAGCAAGCTCTCTTTCTAGTAGAAAAGGCCCTTTTCTTGGCTTGAAGCCAAGCTTTCCATCTGCTGGTGAAATGCTGGTAGCTACTAGCATCAGAAGCCACAGCAGCTTGCAGTACTGGCAACCTTCAAGACTGTGAGCTGACCAGCACGGTGCAAGGGCATCATAGGTTCATACTGTTGCATAACCTGTGCAGAAGCTGATGTGAGCACATCATGGCATTGGGAGCCGGGAAATCCTGTGAGTGCTAGGTCATCAAACAACGGCCGCCAAACCCTGCAATGTTGGTTGCCGCGGTTGCTGAGTGCAATGCTTTCACCTTGTAGGTTGGTCTATCCGGCACACCACTTTACATGGCACCTGAGGCTCTCAACTACATAACAGGTATGTACCAGTGGAGCTGCCAGCCGTGCTGTCAAGCAGTGCATGTCCATCGCCAGCTTTACCTGCTGTACCTTTATGTAGTGCCTACATGATTTACTCAAATGTGTGCTGAACTTGCAGGACGCCAGAGACATACCCACGGCAGCAGGTGCAGCAGCCTTCGCAGCATACTGACCCCCAAGCTTGACATCTGGGGCTTGGGAGCAGTCATGTACTTCCTGTTGGCTGGTAGAGACATTTGCGTTGATGACCCCTCGCTGGATATGGACATGCTGGCTGATGTCATGAACTCACAACACGGTCCAGAGCTGCCACAGGGAGTTTGCGTGTCAGAGGCTGCCAAGGACTTCTTGGCCTGCTGCTTACAGGTGGGATTCACGTGCTTGCAGCAGCAGGTGTGAGATGGCAAGCCTCTTCAAGAGGCGCAGCGTCAGGCAGAAGCTTCTGCACTGACTGATGTTATTAACATGATCAGCTGCTCAACAGTAGCAGTTTTTTGCAGATTCAAATGGCGACAATGTGCTGGAACACACAGCAATTTGACAATGTTCCAGGCATGCCGCATGTGTTGTAAATCAGTCACACTGCTACAATGCTATGTCTCATGTGTAGCATCTGCAGTCAGCCATAAACAGCGCATTGTCTGCAGTTGTCTGTAATAAACTTCAGTGCTATTTGGCATGCAGAGGGACCCAGACAAGCGCCCAGCAGCCGGTGTTCTGCTGCAACACACATGGGTGCAGCAGGCACCTTCTGCTTCATTCCAGCCCCACCAGCAGTTGCAGGCTGCATGAAGACAGGGCCAACCCCAGCCAGTAGGCTTAGCCCGCCATGAATGCTGTCCACGTGCACTGCATGTGCATGCCATGCAGCGGCTGAAGGGCCTTCAGCATGCAATGCTGATGCCAGGTTAGTAAGAGTGAGATAGTTCACTGGGCATTTCCCTCTGAGCTTTGTGTAACTGCACCCTGCGGTGTGCCAGAATGCCCTTTGGCACTTGGTGCAACCGCTCAGTTGCAACGGTTGCATCTCAACCTGCAACCGCATGCTGTATACATCTAACGATAGACGAGTGAAGTGAAGAAAAGGAGCGAAGCTTTGTAGAAAATTAAACAGGCCTGATGAGTGTTGCCCAGCCCACGTTGTATGGCAACATCACCCACTGATATGAAAACAGCCAGTGAGTAGAAACTCACCATGCTTGAACTGTGAAGCACTCAGCAAGGCTGGCAGTAAGTCAATAGTCGTTGTGGTGCATCCTGAGCAAGTTTTTGAGCTGTTGTTGCACCATACAACAAGGTCATCTGCAGATCTTACCTTTGACATCAGCATGGAAATTGCCAGCTGAATGTGAAGCGCTACTGCGGCAGTGGCGGGTGTTGCAGGTGTGCCTGGTGTGCAAATTTTGCAGCAAGCTGAGAGTGTCAGAGCATTGTATGTCACCTATGCACGCTTCAGTGTAGCTTTGCATGCAGAGCAGTGCTGTTTAGAAATGCTACTTGCTCAAGCATATAGAAGCAATCACAGTCATTGTATATAAGTCGTAGCAGCAGTGTTCCTCTTGCAATCCATGATTAGTCAGTGAGGCTGTTGTTGAGTGCCAATACTCATATGGAGGCCGTTCGCGGACAATATCTGTGCATTATGGATTATTCTGAGGCGCATGTGTACAGCTGCTAGCAAAGTTATGTTGTCGGCACAGTTGAAGATATTTGCAGTGTGATGGCCAACTTGGCAGGGTACCCATACTTCTGTTTCCTGCACCACGTCCTACGACCTGATCACAGCCACTTGCTGCACGGTGCAGTCTGCACCTGGTCATGGAGCGGACTCACACACATGGAGGGCCTGGTATTCGCCATGCTCCCAGTCTTTTCTTGCCTTAGTTGTGCTGTCAATTTGGATGTCCAGCCTCTGAAATGGGGCAATTTGCACGGTTGATAACAGTTTTGGCAACACTGCCTGGCGGCCATTGCCAAATAATCTGCCACTTCTGGTATGCAACTGCCAGCAATGCTGCAACCCGCAAGGACTCTGCAGGTTGCTGCCAGACTTGTGGCCGTCATGATCATGCACCTTCTGCGACCGTACGGCTACGGACCGCGGCAGGCTGCTGCAGTAAGGTCGAGGCCTGCTGTTACACCTGCTCTTGAAACCTAACGGCGTTTCAGCGGCTGAAACGTGACCCATTGACAGGCCTCTTCAATCAATGAGGTTGGAGTGCTTCAGACAATTTTAGTATCATTTGTTGTCCTCTTTGTCAGCTCTGCACATGTCCTATACATGCATCAACATCACCTGCTGGTAACCTATGGCTGCTTGTAAGGTGTTGTCAGAGCGAAGTCACTTGAACCATGTTTGTGGCGCTGCAGCTGTGGCTCAGACCAATTGTGATTTTCTGCTTCTTTTTGATGCATTAAATGATAAAGTTGGTTGATCTTCATGTACTTGAAACGCACTCACATTGGAGCTATACGCAGCTGGACACACTACAGCATTGTTGTTGCAAGCCCCAGTGGCGATGTAGAAGGCAAGGGCTTGTGTAGCCTGCTCTAATGTTCCTACCCGTCATATCGCTTTTGTGACCATCATTCTCGTCGATGCTCAAGGCGCAAGATCCTCACCGCTCTAAAATCTCACCGCACCGCTGGTCCCGAACGGACGAACGGAGGATCGGGGCACAGCTGCAGAGCTGAACGAGGTTTAACCTCCTAATACAGCATTTCTAGACTTTGAACGCTTGCATACGCAGTCGTAGATCCTCATAGAAGGGCCAGCGACCACAATTCTTGCTGGCGTTCAACACAGCAAACCTCAGTTTCCACAGCTCAGTAAGGTCGTCGGGAATATATGTAAACCTCCTGATCCGCGTCATATACTGCTCTGCTTCGTTGTGTCGTCTATCTGAGACGCTGGAGCTCGCTTGCTCAACTGCGTGCTGTGCAGTACTTCACCTTGCTACCCCACAATCCGGTGGCCATTCTCGCCAGACTTGGTTTGCTGATTGAAAAGGCAACACTGCCGGCGAGAACTCGGCAGGGCGGCCCTTCTTCCGGTATCAGCTACACATGCCGAGACCCTCTGATTAAGAGGCACGCTCCTTCCGAGGGCCCTGCAAACACACTCATTCTTCAAAATGGCACCAGCGGCTCCCGGTGAGGCGGCCTCGGGTGATGCTGCACCCGCTTGGAAGAACCTAAAGGTGGGGGTAGTTAGCAACAGATCTGTTCTGCCAGGCAGCACACTTCATGCTGAAGGTTTGCACCCGTTGACAGGGAATGAAGAGGGTTCAAGCCGAGTTCAAGCACCTGAGCAAGGATATAGCAGCTGGGAAGTTTGACTTCATCAAGGTACGTACAATATACTGTACGCTCAGGCTGTTCACCTGCATTCAGTGCTGTTGCAGCGGCTCATCAAGTCATCACATATCACACTACAGGGTAGCGGTATCGTATTCAGGAAAATACCATGCAAGCTAAAGCAGCAACTTCTCACAGGGTCTGCAGCAGACTAGTTCCTTCAGCATGTCTTGTGCTGTGGAAACAAGCTCTGGATTGGGATGCTGCACAGCGCGTGCACACCATGCAGCCAGTCAGCACTCAGCAATTGGAGCACGTGCTTGTGCAGGAGTTGTCAATTGCTGGGGATGATCTGCTGACATGGCGGCTGAAGCTGTGGCACTTTGATGAGGACTGTGCTGGAGGAAGAAAACTCAACAAAGACTTGGAGCAGCTCAACAAGAGGTGAGAATTGCTCCTGCTGCCGCCTGCGGTGATAGCCACAGCAGAGTCAATGATATTCGCTCATTTTTTGTGCTGTGTGTGCTTCTTTGCATAGTCACAGCTTTGGTCTCAACTTGCAGCTCCTGCGTTTAGTATTCAATGTCATCCAGATCCAAGGTGCTGTACGGGCTGTGCTGCATGAGCTGGCTACATCCTTGAGTATTTTTGGCAAACCACCTCCTGTTGCCCATCTTGGCAATTGCTATAGGTATGGCCAGGATCATGTCCTGATGGAGGTATCCTTCCCAAGGGACTACCCACATCAACCATTCTTCATACGGGTGGTTTCGCCAAGGTGAAGCACAAGCAGTTGAAGGAATTCCGCATCATCTGCAAGCTCAACACGTAGTTTGCTACAAGGCCCACATACTGCAACAGACATCAGCTTGAGCCGTGCTGCCCGTATGGCAAGGCCGAAGGTGCTCTCCTGCAAACAGTGCAGCACCTCGCAGCTGCTGCATATGACCAGCAGCACAACAACAACACCATGAGCAGCCCAATCATCCTCACCATGTGCTGTTCAAATCAGGACAGTATCATACTGTCACACAGTGTGCCTGGTCCGGTGTGGTGTAGGTGTGTGATGTACACTGGCCATGTGACTGCTGGAGGTTCCATTTGCTTGGAGAGTCTCACACTCAGCGGCACTCCTGGCTCCTGGCAGCCTGATTACTCAGTGGAATCACTGCTGAATGTCATTCTGATTAATATGATAGACTGCCCTGTCACCATAGTACAAACAGCAACAGGCCCTGGTGGGGTGTCAGGGCCTCTGAGGATAGACTTCAACCACTATAAACCCACACTAGGGTATAGCTCAGCTGAGGCGCAGTCAGCGTTTGCTAGGACGTTGGAGAACCACAGGAGGATGGGGTGGGGTGGTGAGGGTAGTGGGACCTGGCCTGATAGGACTGCCAGCCACTACACTGCAGCTGGCACCAGAACAGCGGCCGCTGCTGCTGCTGCTTTTGGACATGGCCCATCCTACCCTTACCAACCTGCTGCTGAGGGATTGCCCTTTGTCGGCGGGTACCATAGCATGTCACAGTTGAACAGCAGTGCTGCTGCAGCTGCAGCGGCAGCAGCTGCGGGAGCTGGCACACTAGCAATGAGTGATGAGCGCAAGCCATTAAAACGACGCAAAAATGCAACTGCAGCAGCAGCAGTAGGCAATCTACATCAACCTTCATCAGCTGCACCAGCAGCAGCTGTGCGTCATTCAGGTACTCAATTGCACCACCAAAAACAGGGTTCGTCCCCCAGCAAGCGGCCAAGATCAGCAGCAGCAGACACCATAGTCCTGGTATCTGACAGTGATGAAGAGCTGAGGGTATCTGACAGTGATGAACAGGATCAGGAGCTGAGGGTGGCCTTAGCGGAGTCACTCAGTATGGCTACTGCCGCAGCAGCAGCAGCTGGATCTGGTGATGTTGAAGGCAGGCAACCGCCACCAGCGGCGGCAGCGGTGCCACCAGCAGCAGTTGATCAAGACAATGATGATGACACAGGCATTGTAGGTGTTGTGCAGCGGGCAGCGGGCAGGCAGAGGGACAGGCAGAGGGACAGGCAGCAACTGCAGCGGGATGTGGGGCCAGCAGTAGGCAATCCAGGGTTGCGAATGCGTCAACGACAACAAGGGCAGCTTGACATCAGACTTGCTGATTTGATCAGTGACAGTGATGAAGACGAAGTCATTTCTCTGAGCACTCCAGATACCAGCAGAACAGGCCTCGCAGCAGCAGGTAGAGGGACTGTCAAGGGTCGACAGCAGCAGCAATCGGCGCAGCAGAGGTTTGGGCAGAGAGTTGCAGGTCAGCAGCAGGATGATGTGATGATCACTGGCTCACAGGTTGATGATGATGTGCAGGTGGTGGGTGCAAAGCCAGCGCCCGCCGCAGCTGTTGCTGCTGCTGCTGTCCATGCAGGCATGCGACGTGTTCGCCGTGCCATCAACAACCTACAGCAGAACCAGCAGCATCCTCACAGGGTCTGGGCTCATGGGATGCAGCACCAGCCCCAAGCAGCAGCAGCAGCAGTAGGGGGTCTTGTTCAGCCCGCGGCAGCAATGATGCATCAGCAGCAACAACAACAACAGCAGGCAGCATCAGCAGTACAGCCAGAGCGGTTCCAGCAGCAGGTTGCCCCTGTTCAGCAGCAGCTGCATGCGCCTGATGGGTCTGCTGGTGCCCGGGTGCAGCTGCAGCTGCAGCTTGAGTACCCATCTTACTGGGACTACAGTCAATCTATCGACAACAGCAGTAAGTGGACATGGTGTGGCAGTTTATTGGACTTGAGCAGGCTGCACCATCTGCGTCGTGTTGTAACATGACTCAAAATTCATTATCGCGGTGACTGGGCTGTACCTTGTATTTTCAGTCACAGCACCTATGAATGTGTGTGTCACTTCAAAATCTGGGCTGTAATCTCTGTCTTATTGTGTCACCTGCAGCTGTCCGTCTGGTGCCATTACCGCTTGGCAGCAACAGTCGATCCTCAGTGTCCATTCCATCTGACCCACTGGAGGCCGCAGCACTTGCAGCACAGCTGTCAGATGATGACATAGATGATCTCATGCTGCAGGGCCTAGATCGTAAGGATGCTGTAGCAGCACTGCTGTTAGCAGGTGGTGATGTTGATGATGCTGTTGTCAGGGCGACTGAGTGTTTGGATGTTGGGGGATGTGCTAGCGTGTGGAACAATATGCACAGGACGAAGGAGCAAGGGCAAGATGCTAGAGATGCTCAGGAGAGATTGAGGCAACAGCAAGAGGTAAGGGGCTAAGGGCCTTGCTGTGGTCCCAAGCCGAGCCGCTGTTGGTGGTGCTCAGAGCCCTCAACAGCACACACTACAGAACAGGTCGCTGAAAACCCATTAGAGTGTAGAGGGAGACTGTGGCACACCACTAAAGGATAACATTATGTACAGCATACACCCAAACAAATACTTATCAGACCCCACTGCTGCAGAAACCAGACAATGCAGCACGATTCTGCTTTGGATTTGTCCTCAGAAGTGTCTCTCCTGCGCCTTTGCTTCAGGCTGCTGAGCGTCAAGCTGCTGAGGAGGTGGAGTCTGTCCTGTCCATGCTTGAGAGCAGCAGCAGTGGCAAGATCTCCAGGTCCAAGGCGGTCAGCATTGAGCGGATACAACATGCAAGGCTGTGGAAGCGTTACTGTCTGAAGAGGCAGGAGATTATTGAGTCCCGGGGGGATGCAGGTATGCAAACTTTGTGCGTCACAGAAACAGCACAAACCACGGTTCCAGTCTGTCTGGTTAGGCAATAACTCTCAAAGGCACGCTCACTGTGCCACAGGTCCAGTCTGTTTGGTTAGGCAACACCACTGTCAGAGGCGCGCTAACTGTGCCACAGTCAGCGTGCCTTTGAGTTTGGTATTACCTGAAGAAACAGACTGCAACTGTGGTTTGTGTTGTTGACACCACTAGAGCTTGATCGCTTGCCATCACCACCCAGCTGCTGCTGACCAAGCATCTGCTGATGTCTGGCCTGGCAGCCCTTGTAAGCCTCGTGCCTCAATTGGTACCAGGGTTGTAAGAGTCGCCAGGCCAGACATCAGCAGGTGCTTGGTCCACCCAAAATGCGCTTCAGCAGCACAGGCATGAGCATACACCTGTTGAGCAAGTCAAGGGCGTCTGCGTAGTCTTGTGAAAGTGACGAGAAGCAGAAAGGGAAATAGGATTTTGCCATCGCCCCTTACATCTGGGTGTTCCAAGGCTGCTCTTTGCCTTCTTTTGTACATGCACATTCCAACATGCTCATGTTGTCATGTCACAACCTTCAGGCCTGATTGAAAGTACCCCATGACTGGTGTCTACTGCTCATTGCTGCTGCAGGTCTCAATGAGCGTCTCTTGTTTCATGGCACTTCACCAGCAACGGCCGACATCATCACTAAAGAGGTGAGCAGCCTGCGCCTTTCAAGCACAGCTTATCTAGGGCCTCAACGGTGGCACAACATTGCTTTGCAGCTTCTTCTTGCCATTCTGTCTGCAGTCACGAGGATGCTGTTCTTCCACGCGCTCTACAACATAACTTGCAGGTGCTGTTGGTGGTTTGCTGCTTACCAGTTGACTGGTGCAACTGTGTTCTCTGCTGCGTGTACAGGGGTTTGACTTCAGGCTTATGTCCCATGCATCAGCATATGGCAACGGCACATACTTTGCTGATCACAGCTTAACTGCCTTCCCCTACTGTGCAAAGCCTGATGTATCTGCAGCAACTCGCAATGGGTTTGGTCCAGGTGCGGCCGAGTGGGTCAAACAATTCGCTGCATACTGCCTGCCAAGTTTAAAGTTTGATCTATGGCTGCAGACCTGCCAAAGCACACGTACCAGTTTGGGCAAGTGCATCTACGTGCTATGGTCAAGACACAGCCCCGCAGCACACTGCATTTGCTCGGCATTGCATTGCAGGTCTATCAAATGTGTGCTTTCATGGCTGCTGCCATTGCAGGGGCTCGCATGACTGGTGGAGGGAGGTCTGCAGCAAGGGCAGCATCCACCCGGCCACAGCAGCTGGCTGGTTGTTACAAGATGCTTGTGGCGCGTGTGGCTTTGGGGCTGCAGAGTACTGGGCAAGCTGGGATGAGGAAGCCACCCGAGGTGAGAGCTGCGGTCAGCCGCTGTCCCACAGTCTATTGTTGGTGTCAACTGCCAGTGAATGATGGTTTTGGAAAAGGACAGGCGCAAGGCAACAGTAGCCACTGGTGTCTGTAACTTGGCATCTGGCCTGCTACCTCTAGGTCATTCAACGACTGAACCACCGCTGCAGTGTGGCACACAGCAATCCTGCATATGCATTTCTGCTGATTCAACAGGCTCCTGACTCCTGCTGTTGCTCCTGCTGACACTGTTGTATGTCTGAAGGGCTATGACTCGGTCAACTCGGGATCAGCTCAGCTGCCTGGTATTGCGATGCCTGGGGCAGGGCTTGCAGCAACAACAGGCAGGTCTTCAGGCAGGTCTTCAGGACGTAGAGGTGCAGCTTGGGGCGCACAGCAGGGGCAGCAGTACTTTTGCCATGTGGTGTTTGACAATGACCAGTGCTACCCAGAGTATCTGATTACCTTTAGGCCTTAATGTGTTACAGCAGCTGGCATGTCCGGGATGAATGCATAAGGGGCTGTGATTCAACGGAATTGGGAGGCTTGGATGAGGTAGTGGAGCAAATGGGTAAGGCAGCAGAGATATGCAAGTATTGCAGCCGTCAGGCTGGGTTCTTTCTGGCTGCCTGAGAGTTGACTGACTGTGCTGGGTGTCTTCTAAATCTGAGTTTGTATGTTACATGAGTAACTCCAGCCCGTTAGCGAGCCAATGCTCACTGGGCTTACTTGCAAAATCTTCTTATTCAGGCTCGGCATCCTCTGGTATAACCACCAGCATCCATAATATATGAGATTTATCCAGGCCGGCACCTGCATACAGGCAAGCGGTATTCCACAATCATACTGCGAGCAAATGTGTCTGTTGTTTTGTTGTCTATCTGATTGAATTCTTGTCTTTGACAGGGATCAACAAGAGCACGCGAACAGCACAGAGCTCGCCCGCCATCAGTCGTCAACAGCGTCGATGCTGATACGCAGCACACAAGCCAAGACTGCAGTCTTACATCCTCCTCCTGCATTCATGCATCTGAAAGGACAGTGGCGTACGTTGAACGTCTCTCGACCTACGAGCCTCTCGGACTTCCATGCAAGCAGCGTGTAACACACAACACGCTGCGTGCTGTTGTGTGAGGGAATGTTTGACGTCCTTACATTGCTCTTTCATTGCATCATGCAACAGGCATGAACCAAAGCATTGATCTGTGTTAAGACATTGTTTGACTATCAAGTGGCTTTCAAATTCCAACAGCCGATCCAGAAGATAACAGAGCAAAAAGTCTCAGTTGGAGTTTGTTTTCTTTGACGGGGTATTGCGGCGGGATGGAGGCCGGCAGTAGCGAGTTTTCCCCTATGATGGTGAGGTGGAACGCTGCAACATCACATCAGCCTCACGGATGCTGTCCATGACCGGTTGGTTGCTTTTTAATACTTTTTTGTGGCAGGTAGCTAGGGCTGGCAGACGCGCTGGTAGGCATGTGGCTATGATGGACCCAGGCTCAAGCTCAACTGAGGTGATCAGCAGCGTGGTCCGAACCGTTCCCAATGGCGGCCATGGTCTGCAATTGCCTAGTTTGTGACGCAACAAAAGTACTTGCTGAGATGCCACGCGCACACTGTCTCAATGAAAAAGGCAACGATGGGCAACGATGGGCAACGCTGGAGTGATGTGTGGCCAGCTGCTGTTTTGTGTATTGCATGTGCACAGGGAGCATGCAGTGAAGTAGACCCACCTCAGCCACAGAAACCCCAACGGCAGCTCTCCCAGCAAGTTTCCAGGCATGGAACACCACAGCTACAGCAGATGCAGCCACAGCCCCCTTCTGCACCACCTCAGCAGCAGCAACAACCCTCAAGCATTGGCCTAACAGCAGCAGCAGCACCACTAGTGGCAGCCGCTGCTGGGCCAGCAGCTCCAGCGCAAGCAGCTGGTCCCCCTCCCAAAAGAGTGGGCTTTGCAGGATTTGCCGATGAAGGGGTTGCAGGCCAGCAGCAACAGTTCACAGGGGTATCACGCAGGAAGCAGGAGCAGCTACATCAGGTGCAGATGTAAGCTGGTGGCGAGAAAACCTGCATCATGCTGGCACTGCCTGCCACAGAAACTGCACAATGTTTGATGCTGTATGCAAGGCCCAGATCACGTTGTAGCATGTCATACAGCAAGCGGCTATGTACTGTCGGTGCAGTGTGCATCCTGTGCTGCACTGAGCTGCTGGCACATGTGCAAATGAGTGGACTGCAAATTGCTACACTCATCAGGGCGATGGTAGGACGCTTTTCTCTTGTTCTTTACCTTTTGCAGAGCTGAAAGTAAACAGCGCAACAAGTACGAGGAGAAAGCAGTAGTGGGGGTAAGTGCCGTCGCTAGTGTCCATGAACAGTAAAGAGCATCACAGGGGGATGGCAACTTGTGACAATCACCTGTGCTGCCGGCTTGGCCCCACTAAGCTGAGCCTCAGTGTGATGCAGGTCCAGTCACTTGGTTTGTAAGTACCTGGCATGTCCCTGCATCAAGTCATGTTGCGTGTTTTATGGCGCAGGTGGCAGACATACCTGAGCTGGAAGAAGAGGGCAAAGAAGATATTACACACATGGTGAGAACGTGTTCTGCTGAACTGCTTGGCAGTGCTGAGAATTGGCTTGTCCTGTTGGTGAATGTCATGACAGCTGTTGATGGTCTTCTGTGCAGCTGATGGCAGGAATAAGGGACAGTAGCAAAGGCTTGTTGACGACCACCACTCCCACTAGTTACCATAGAGGTATCCACCCAAAAGGAACCAAATGATGGCTCATGGGGACATGAAGACCATCAAGTTAATAAGTCCAGTTGGAAGAATGAGTACTATCAAGCTGTGCCCAACCAGGGCAGCCTGCCGCAGGCGTATCTGGCAGACACAACTGCTAAACAGACATAGCTTGTCATGCAGGGCAGCATTGGGCCAGCACTGTTGCATGAGCATCATAGCATGACTGCAGCAATGACATTGCTGTGGGCCACACTTTTTCAGGCTAGGCACCTTTTAGTCTGCTGAGTCTTGATACTGCTTCAGGTGGCTCAAGCTCCCAAGAGCTCTGGGCCTCGAGTCCAAACCATGTCAGAACTGGAGCAGGATCAGGGATGGCTGCCCACTAAACCTGACAGTGAAGACATTGACTTGTCACTGCTCACAGCATGCTTGCTGCCGTCAGACCAGGTGGGTGTGGGGGATGCAGCTGAGGGGCAACAAATCATCAGTAGTAGTCCACAGTGGCTGCAAGAACGCCTAACACTGCATGTAATCTCTGTGGTATGAGCAAGTACAGCTGATTGCTCTACAAGGCGCACACAGATATGACAAATCAACTGAATTATACAGTGTTGTTGTCAGAAAGCACTGAATTTTGCCAAAAATGCATGGCATACACCACTGGTTGATTGAGTGCGGCCAGCCGTGTGCTGTGCTTCTGCAAAAATCTGGCGGCATTGCCAAGCAGCTTGCAGTCTGCTATTCTGGGCGGCAGGGCAGGCAAGTTAAAGCCTTTAATGGCATAGCAACATTCCATGTTGGACATCAACATATGGCATTGTATCTCGCCCAGCCATGGCCAACCAGTGGCAAGTTTTTGCCTGCAGGTGATTGAGCCTCCTGATGTGTGGGACTATGACTTGCTGTTATCACAGCTAAAAGCAGAGTTGCAGAACGAAGGAGGTGCACCAGATGCAAGCAAAGATGGTGAGCCTCGTGGAGTGACCTGCTATGCTCAAACACCACAGGGTATTGCCATCAACCAACACATGACTGATATGAGCTGTAGTTTCCTGGTCCATTGACATAATATGCTCTTGCCACCATGCTTACAAATGCGCCCCCCTACTGATGCCTCCATGCAGGGTCTGAGGAGCTACGGCAGGTCTGAAGATTGTCATCAACATAACTGGTGGCAGAGCTTGCAGCAACTGCTCAGCGGTCAGGCCTACTCAGACTTTGAAGCACGCTGCAGCAATGCGCAGTACCGTGGTCGGCAAGTTCTGGGGCTTCATTCCGGTGTTTCGCACGCTATTGGCCGCGCTCGTCGATGTGCCCCAGCCGGCCGCGGCGCCCTACTCCTGATCACGGAGGTGGTGACATGTATGACAGGACGTTGTAGTTGTACAACCAACGTCGGTGCAGGCTGATCGCATGACGCCGTCGGTACCATATTGACCGCAAGCTGACAGACCCAGTGCCGATCGGCTCGCGAGCCCAGCAGCCAGAGGTGAACTGATGAATCCGAAAACTCAGCTTACAGCTGTAAGTTGGACATATTTGACATCTGAGCAGAAACCGTCAATCACACAAACTGTGCGGCAATAGTCAGCCCACTTCAGGCGTGCTGCTGAGTCCATTCGGCAAGGCACTGGCTGATATCATCAAGTGAGCAAGGTTGCCAACACGCTGTAGCCTACAACCGGTCATGTGGGGCACATTCTCATACCTGAACCGTCACGCTACGGTAGCATGCAAAATTGATGTCGAACACTATTTGGTGACACATACCTCAAGCCAGATGCTGCACTAGGTTCACCTACGATCTGTGCAATGGGCCAGTGTGGCAATGGATATCGGTTTCTATGTTGCCTGTGTAGTCATCGCCGGTGGACCAATCAATTCCCTGACAGCCGCTGACAGCCAATTGCAGGAGTTCATCAGCAGGCCGCCAAGTGCTGCTGTACCTCCTGTGCTGGCACCACACAATTGTGCTGCCTGAGCCACTGTAGGTAGTTGCTCCAGGTCTCATCACCAGCTGAAAGTGTAGCAGCGCTGCCCAGCAGTATTAAACCTCTGCGGGGCCTGGTGATGGCAACATTCAACCTTCTCCAGTCCTCAAGGAACCCAACCTGCGCACAGCACGTCACCATTGCATCCATATGCACCACATGAATATTTGTGCAAGTCACTGGTTGCAATCAAGGCACAGATGGATACTGCCGCCACGACATGCTTCTGAACGTAACAGTGTGAAGGAACGGTGATGTGCGGTGATTTTTGGCCTTGACGTGAAGCTCTTATACCATTGACTGCCAGCTTCTGTTGTCAATTTTCATAAGGCAGTCAGACAGCACATGCCAGTCATGACCCTGCTATCAGGTTCCTGCCATTACCCCAGGCCCACCTGTGCCTGCGAGTTGGCTCTTACAGCGCTGAATACCACAACCTCCTTCTCCCTGCCCTGGTACCCATCAACCGTCTTCAGCTCCAACACATCACGACCTCCAGCACCACCATCAGTAATGTTATACTGGTAACCTCCAAAGTCAGCCGTACCTGCTGCACTGCCAGGACCTGTGATTAGGGCAGCTAGCTGCTGTGACAGCAGGTTAAGCTGAGCAAGGTAGGGTGTGATGATGCCAATGGCACTGCGGGGCTCCTTTGACACATTAATCAGGTGTTGAACAACCTGCTCAACCAGGGTTGCCTCAGCACGGTTGAGCTTACTGCCTCCTGAAGCAACCTCCTCTTGGCCATCCTGCAAGCAAGCAAGGTTGCAAACTCATATGACCCAGCTGAAGGAACCTGGCCAAAGAAGGCTTGCAAGCGTGTGTGACCATTAGAATGAATGATCAATAATACACTGTTAGCACTGCATGAGACGCCAAGCAATGGTTTCTGTGCAGTAGGCATCCACCACTTGCAGGCACAGCAGGCAAAGTGACGGTTGCAGTGAGTGATGCAGCATACTTGTCACATCTGCTGACGCTTTGAGCAGCCATAACTTACCACATCGACGAACAAGATGGGCATCTGCTGTGTCGGCCAGGGAAATGGACCAGGTGATGGCCTCTGCTGTGCGGTGACCCCATCTACCAGGCGCCTACCATAGAAGGTGGTGTTTGGGAAGGTGGAGAGGCCTGGGTGCATGCGATACTGGACCTGAAAGTCAGCATACAAGACAAGGGCACCTGACAGTACAGTGCAAGTATTGCAGCCAAAGGTGCACCACAGGACCAACCAGGCGTTCATGATCGATGAGGTATCCTGCTGCTATCACAGTAGGTAGCGACAGAAAAGAGATTTGCCGCATGCAAGGCAGGGTTGAGTACATGACGTTATGTCTTGAGCCACATACTTACCAGGTCTGGCAGTTCTAATGCAATTCTAATATTATCAGTGTGTGTGAGCAGCAGACCTGCAGCATGGCACTGGGCACTCCTGCCTGCATGAGCCGCTCAAACAGTGAGACAGCCATCCCACCAGCAACAGCTGCATCACTGTTGACCACAGGAGGCAGCTGCAGATGATCCCCCACAAGGACCACATGCTCAGCACCTCGTGTGAGGGGTATGAGTGCTTCCGGCTCAGAGGCTTGAGAGGCTTCATCTAACACCACCAGTGGGAGAACTGCCCCTGCCAGCATGTCACTGCCAGCTGCAGCACATGTAGCACAGATGACCTGCGGCGATAGCAGCCAGCACAACAGAGGCAGCTGACGTGCTGCCTGGCTTAAAAATGGATGCAAGGCGAATGATGCATAGTCTGGTCGCAATGCTGCCATGCCTTTCCTCGTGTTCTGTTTATCATGAGCTGTTGACAGCAGTACAACCGAACCATTACCAACACTGCCAGGGCATCTCTGGTGGCACAGCATGTTGAGAGGCACAATCACCTGAGATCCTTTCAGCACATCTGCCACGCGCTCCTGCATCATGGTGGTCACCTTGCGGGCCAGGATGTTCACGTCCCTGTGCCCTAAGCCCTTGTCACGGCCATGCAGGGAGGGCAGCCGTGCCCTGAGCTGCCTCAGCTGCTGTGCTGCTGCTTCTACCTCCTGGGTCTTGGGATGGGACTCCAGGAGTGCATCCAGTGTGGCACCCCTAAGAGAGTCACGGACCTGATATTAACGTACATTTGCAACGACATGTTGTGGTTCAAAGTGAGGCAGGTGCACTCTTTCCTCAGGAGTACTCAGCGCACTTTGCACAACATGACTAGTGACGGATGGCAGGAAAGGATGTCATTACTATGGGAGTTAACACTCTTGAGTACCTGCAGTTTCACGCAAGGGGAGAAGAACCAAATGGTACGACTTGACTGTTGAATGCAGCTGAGCGCATTCTGTCACACATCTGGGCCCTTCTCTGTGCCTGTTCCTCACCTTGACAGGCTGACCAATCCGCACTGCGTTGACCCCAGAAGTCACCAAACCCTCCAACAGGTTGTCCACTGCTACATGGCTTTGCGCCACCGCCAGTAGTGGGAATGGCATCTTGAAGCGCCTCACAAGCTGCACCAGAAGGGCCACTGTGGTGGTGGTTTTGCCTGTGATTGTGGAGACCAGCATGGATGCTCACTGCTTGCCCCTGGAGCTGATGATCAGATCATTCACAGCAGTTGCTGGCTGGATTACGAAGTAGGCTCGGAACAGCAGCACAAAACCCTAACTGCTGCTTGCATGCAGCCAAACTAAGCACTCTGTACAGTGCAGCATGTGACATCCTGGATAGACCTGGCATTGCTTGTGCTGGTGGTAGTGCTGAGCTGAGTGGCCCCACCTGTTCCTGGGGGCCCATGTATGAGGGAAACTTTATTCAGCAGGCAGCTGGCTATAGCAGCAACCTGAGATCGGTTCAACCCCAGTTCTGGATCGCTAGCCGCTAATCCCCGGCTCTCTGTACCACAGCTGCTGCCTGCTGTACCCTGCTGCCATCCTGTTGGTCTCTGTTGCTGCTGCTGGACCCCTTGGGCCCATTCCACTGCTGCTTGAGGTACCAGGGTGGATGGACCAGCAGCAGCAGCAGCAGAAGGGTCAACCAGGACCCGTGCAAGGGTAGTGCCCGGTGGAGATGTGTCAGGCTCCTCCTGCTGCCGCTGCCTCTTGCCGTGGCGCCGATGCTGTTGTTCGCTCGCTTCTTGCTGCTGCTGCTGTCTGTCTGATGAGGTCTGTTCCGGTCCATGGCTGCTTAGTGCTGGTGCTGCTGCTGACGAAGGACTGGCGGGTATCTTCATCAGGCTGTTGAGAGCTGCTCTCATGCGCTCATAAACTACGGTGTTGACACCCTTGTCCAGCCTGCATGACATACAAGGTGACTGCAAGTGCTGGTTCCAGAGGTCAACTATGAGCATGGAGGTGCTGCTGTCTCAGTTGCAGTGCCTCTGAGACTCATCTGGCGAAGTTGACACCACACACTGGAAGCTGCGAGCAGTTAGACAAGTGCTTGCTGATCCCAAGTTGCCTTGCTGGCATGTAGGCTTCCACCTAGAATCACCTGCATACCAGATAGAGCATCAGCTCTTAACACACCTGAGGGGTGTGCCATCTGTAGGCAGCCTATCATTACTGACTATCCGCAGCTCCCAGGCCCCTCTTTCTAGAACAGTGCCTGTCAGAGGTCTGCCCGGGCCGTGCAGCGGATGGCCTCGGCTGATCAGCACTTCATCACCTGCCCTGAACAGCAGCATGCATAGATAGAACAAGCAGATGGGATGTGTGATTGTCATGCTGGAGCCAAGGAACTGCTTCAACTTGCAGGACCGGCTGTCACATAGTCTGCATCACGCCGAGGAGAAAATCCAGCAGCCTTGCATATCAATAGAAACATTCTGCTGTGCCAACGTACGTGTTGCTCATGCAGTATCATGTTTGTTTGCTGCCTGTGTTGCCATGATGAAAGCCAGGGGTCATAAGCATGATTTGGTGGGCAAGCTGATACCTTTATTTGCCTGGTTAGTCAGCATGCCTGCACCAGAAGAATCAGGGGTTCTACCACCTTGAAGCTGCCAACCGCCAGGTCAGCCGTGCAACATGCCTGCAAGGATACTTGCCAGCATGTCGATATGCAGCTGCACTCACACAAATCTGTGGTATGGCAGCTGTCCAGCACCTCGATCCGCGTGCCTCATCACCCAAATAGGTACTCCATACAGACTTCCACGCTTCACAGAGCTGAGCCCCAACAGCACCAAACCCTCTCGCTGCAGTTTCAGGAGCCACCAGGTGAGTGCGCTGATGCAGTAGTGGCCAAGTTTGCTGCTGCACTGTCGTGGTAAAGGCAGCTGCACCGTGTGTATGCAGTGGCAGTTTCATGACCTAGTTGCTGATGCAGGTGTTATTTTTGTACACTGCTGTATACTGAGAAAGCCCCATGCACATGACCACTGCAGAGGATGTGACAACTGAGGCAACACGTGGTGCTTCTGAGTTAAGTGGATGACTGGCGACATTTGTTGTACAGCCAAGGCAGAACCGTACCCTGAGCCGGTCTAGTGGCCATGTGGCTAAGCGTTCATTGACAATTGCCTTTTCGGCTGAAAATTCAGCATTCACCAGTGGATGCCACCTGCAGCACAACAGACAGCAATGTCAGCAGGGCTGTTTGGACGCACCTGTGAATCCTGTGCTTGCAGGATCAGCGCCCTGTCTCAGGACTGGCTGCTCATGTGCATCAGAAATATATAGCATGCCATATGGGTTGAATGGTGTGAAGCAAAACCTACTGTTCTGTCCCTGTGCTGACGAGCCCCAGGGATGTTGAATTGCCACACACTTGCGACTGCTATCAAGGGAAGGCTCTGGGTAATACAACTTGAGCAGTGACTCACTTTTGGAGATATTGTGCCAGGTGTGGTAGGGCAGTACCATCAAAAGAACGCTGCAGGACATGAGGGATGAGAGTTTCAGTGCACTCTGCTGTATTAGCTGCAACATGGAGTTGGAGATGTTGGCACACACATTTCAAAGCACCACTGATGTGGAGCATAACTAGCAAGTGAAAACACCATGGGCTTGCTGCTGAATACAACCACGGACAGCATCTCAAGTGGCGCTGTCAGCTACTCTGCAGAGTCTGGGTTCACCGGCATCTCTAGCGAGTGTTGCTGCTGACTATGCCCGCTTTGCTGCTGGTTCCAATGCCTGCTGCTAGGGTGCTGCCTGCCATGGCGGCCAGAATAAAGGTTGCCAGGCTGGTAACCTGCTGTATTGAGGCTTGAGCGCCCCATGTCACCAGGACCCGCTCTACCACTGGGACTATGCTGGTCTGGTGTTTTGTGTCGGATATGTTCTGAATAAGGGCGATGATGCCCACCCAGCCCGCCGAAAGAACTCATTGTAAGCACCAATTATATTGACGTGTTGACAGATAGTTACGACAACAGCACAGCATACCAGGTTTAAATTGGGAGCCCAGCGAGTGTGAGGGGTCCCACCAACACAACAAGCAACAAACGCCCACAAGAACCACTATTCATTCAAATCACCAGCTTTCGCTCCAATCACAACCATCTACCACTGCCGGCTGTTCTGTTCCTGCAAAGACGCCGATGCACACCCTGCGAACGTAACAATTGAAGCTGTGACCAACCACACTGCTAGTTAGTGTGTCTCGTGACCCTCGCACAGTATTATGCTAGTGGAATTGACGTATCTTTGAGATAAACAGCAACATAGTAACATCAATCATCTGCCAGATTAAATTGAATCTGTTCCGCTCGCGCTCAGCAGCTTGGTCAACTACAGCCAGCTGCATATAGACTTGCAAAAAGGTCCTTGAGTGTTTGCAGGCGACGACGCTGTCAATAAAAGAGCAACGACTCGCCGAGGCGCAGCTGCGTAGTGGAATGCCCGCAGTTCTCTTGGAAGGTAATTTATCGTCTTGTTGCAATCTATCTTTGATGATGGTACAAGAGCGTGCATAGCGGCATGCGCCTACGATGTCCGCCATGCAGTTGCATCATTGGAGGCTTGCTTTGCACATTGGACTTTCGCTTCGCCTCAATCTCGTGCCCTCCGATGCCCTGTATTCGTCACCTTGGTCAGCAGTGGTCTAGGTAGACGGCGTTGCTGCTAGGTCAGGCGCAGGTCTGTCGAGTCTCGTCGTTTTTCTGCCTTGATATTGCCAGATAACCTTCTGATAGTAATGTAATATTGCGCAACTCTATTGCAGTTGTTGTACTTCCAAGTGCCCGCCAACACCAAGTGCCAGCTCATCACCCATCCACCCAAGAGGGGGGCTGCGTAGACGCAACGAAAGCCGACAAGTCAGCCTGGTGCAGCCATGGGAGCCGCAGCATCTCACATCGATGGCACAGGCAACCAGTTGATTAAGGCTGTCAAAGCCGGTCAAGTGGACCTCGTGACCGAGCTCATCAGTGCACATCCTGGGTTGTTGAAGTATCAGACGCTTCGACATCTGAATGCTTGCCACTTTGCGGCACGCGCGGACCATGTTGACGTGCTGCAGCATCTGTTCAGCAAAGCAGAAGAGATAGAGTTTACAGAGCGGCTGCATGGAGGCAGCAACGAGGTGATCAATGTTGTGGGACAGCTGGCAAACCTACGCTCAGACAGAGGTGTCACGCCCCTGATGCTGGCGGTTGAGAAGGGTTGTATCGAGAGTGTGAAGCTGCTGTTGAGCAAGGTGAGCATGTGAGGCCAACAAGGGCTACAATGAAAGTGTTAACCTGTTTCTTGCATGGCTGACGCCATTGGTCAGCGTAATGTTGCCAGTGTGAGCTCGACATAGCACGCATGCAGTGGCTAGTCAGCAGTTAGATGCCATGCCTTACACACTGAGTTTTCTTTGCAGGGAGCTGACCCCTGGGCAACAGACAAGTTGGGGGGTCGCACAGCGCTGCATTACGCAGCCAGGCGTGATAGTGTGGAGATAGTGCAGATGTTGGTGGAGGCAGCAGGGGAGGGTGGAGCTGTCACGTTTCCAAACAGGCCTGGCACCAAGTAAGTCGCGTCTTAGTGGTTGCAATTCCTGACTGCTCTTGTGGAGAACTGCAGCCGTCTTAAACCCTACACATGCGCAATCCCACTGCATCTCCTGATGGCCTTGTGACTTGGCATTGCATCTCCTCGACCTCTTTCATTGTGTTGTTCAGACTGGGCATCAGTGCATATAGAGGCATCCAACAAACCGACACTGGGCACTTCTTTTGGTTACATTGAGAGCAGGACTTCTTCAGGGTAGCCTGTTCAAGTGCAAGCCTCGAGTCCATGCATATGTCTTGCATATATGCAGGTTTGTCGACGTCAGGACCCAGTCTGGGTTCACTGCGGTACACTTTGCCGTGCACCATGAGTCCCAGCAGGCGCTGGCAGCGCTGCTGAACCACGGCGCCCATGTGATGCTCAGCTCAGTTTTTGACAGTTTGGAGGTCATTAATTGCACTCGGGGGACCACACCCCTACACCTGGCAGCTCGCAACGGCAATACAGCCATTGCTCAGCAGTTGCTCAAGGCATATGTGAGTATCCTAGTGGTCCATGAGCTTGCAGCTGCCGAATTAATAACGCCTCAGGCGTGTTGGGAGGGGTGTAGCAGTAGTGCAACTCAACACAAAGCTGTTCTTATGTATTGGCACTGTGCTACTGGTGCCACATAGCAAGCATCTTGGGCATACACTGACATGTGAACACTGCATAAAATCCTTCTTTCTCTTCAGACGGATCACTGGCACCTGCAGCGTATGCCAGACCCCCGCCTTGTGATGGATGGCGATGACCAGCTCCCCTGTCAGGTGGCAGCACGCAGGCAGCATGCCGAGCTAGCTCGCTTGCTGCTGCCCAGCACCCCCATGTCCACTGTCTTGGAGAACATTGAAGGTGTTCTTCTTGGCCCACCCAGTCTGGCCAACATCGCGGCAGCAGTTCTGCGGGGCAACTTGCATGCAGAGTTGGCACAGGTGCAGCAGCAGCTTGCGGTGCTGCAGCAGCCAGGTCAAGAAGACGCAGAGGACAGCACTGACGACAGCATCTTCAAAATGGAAATGTTTGCTCAGCAGCTGGAGCATAACCAACAGCTGGAGCAGCAGGAGGCTGACCTTCCTGCTGAAGCAGTGTATGGGCCAGCTGCACCAGTGTCGGAGCATGTTGATGATGTTCAAGAGACAGATGCAGCGGACTGTCGCAGCATACTCAGTGGTCCCAGCATCACCAGCTTGAGCGTCGCCAGCAGCAGTCACAGCTGCGACAGCGAATTGCTATGCGGAGTCTGCTTTGACCAGACAGTGCAAGTTACCCTTGCACCCTGTGACCACCAATTGTGTGTCAACTGCTGCACACAACTGCTGGCACTCAACAGTAGGTGTGTTCTTGCCTGCCCCTTCTGCAGGGCCAATGTTGCTCATGTAGGCACAGCAGCCACCATTGAAGTATGATCAACCAGGTCAGCATGCTGCAGTATCAATCCACTGGATGTGTACATGATGCACAAGGGTGGTCGTGTGCTGTGCTCGGATGATGCAATTCCGTCTTCATCTTCTCAAGCTGCTGTGCATGTTGCCTAGGGTAGTGCCTTATGTCAGCAGCCACTTGACCTGAAGAGTGTGATGGTAGTATGTGAGCACCTTACTACTGTGGTTGCTAGCACATTGCTGATAGTGCTGGCAACAATGCACAGCACACTGTCCCCGCATTCTGGGGCCATCATTTGTCTGGTATACCACAGTCGTGATGTCATGTCCCGCTTGACTAGTATCTTGCTCTGATGGGATCTGTTGTGTTGGCCATATCAGCTGCCCTGTATGGAAGCTGCTGGCACTGGCTCCAAAGCTACTGGTAGCTCAACTGGCATGTTGCATGAGCTTTGCCTGCTAGCCTCATTATTTGTTGGATTCTGTCAGACAGCCGGATAGGGTATGTCACTTGATTGTACAAGAAATGGGGCGCCAGTGCAGCCTGGTCCCAGCGCAGTCACCTCTGCGTTTGTGCAGAGCCTGTGGTGCAGCCTTGAGTCTGTCCTGACATGTGTTCTGGCTCATTAGGATTGAGGTAGTGTGTGTGCCTGAGCTGTCGTAAGATCTGTATGAACTCCAGTGCTGTTCCTCATGGCCCCCTGTGCCTATTGTGAGGGGTTTGCTGTGTGATGTGGCACGGCCTGTACATGGTGCCATATCATCAGCACACCCTGACGAGGACATCATGCATACATACAAAAATATGAGCAAGTCGTGACACTGGTAGAGCAGTATGTGATTTCAAGCTAAGCAAAAGTATGAGAACATCTGTGCATGTGATGGGCAAAATAGTTTAATTTAGGGTTGCTGCTGAACAAACCTCTGCACAGGGATTGTTGCCTGATGTGATGCTGCTAAGCAGAATGATGGTCACCAGAGCGGGTGGTACTTTGACTAGTACTGCGTAGCTGATTGATTGGTGAATGCCTATCTCAGCTGCACCTGGTGTACTTGCAGGCCTAGGAACTGTGTATGTTGGTTCAGGCAGTCAACTGATGTATTTCCATCCTTTGCCAGGGTCCAGCCAGAACAATGTGCGAGTTGCAGCATGTTGAGCAGCTTGTTGGCATGTTAATGCTCTTCTACGAACTGTAGGGCATCTTCTGCTCAAGCTGGCACATGCAGTGCTTGCTAGTATCAGGTGTTTACCCTGATGACACGTCTAGTATGTGCTGCAATGGTTTGTCCTTCATTCGTTGCAGTTTTGGTGTGCATTGCTTTCACCTGGTTGCCTGGCACGCCTCCACATCCACCGGCTGGCTCAAACATTATGGCGGCCACCTCACAGACCTTCTTTTGAGTGTGCAGGGCATTGGGAATGCCCTCAAACAAGCATGCAACATTTGCACCATAGAGTTTTTGTGGTAGCAGCGAACATCTTGCTTTTACTGCTGTGCATGGTTGGTGTGCATTTGGGTTTGCATAACTGTCTACAATGCTATTGCAAACAAGCTGGTTGTTGCTGAGGAAGGCATGAGCTGGTTCTCAACCCAACTATCAGGCGCTATGGCGTCATACCTCAAGCCAGCTGATGTTCCTTCGGCAATTGGCCTGCTGTTCAGAGTAGTAGGTTGCTTGCAGGTATCACCAACCTGTCTTCATTGTTGGGGTGTGCAACAGCACCGGCTTCTGTATGATTGTTGTCGATGGTGTGTGTGATGGGCGCACAGTCTGGTGGCGGCACAGCTTGTTACTTTGGTCTTGGCGGCTTTTGTTAATGACAGGATAATATCAAGCTACTGCATTTGACACAGGCAACTGGCACTGCCATAGTCCCTGTTGGATCACTAATCCAGTGTTTACAAATGTAGTAGTGAATATGTGCTTTCACCTGTTACTGGGGATGATGTGGGTTTGAGTGGCTTTCTACTGCTTGCTGGCTTCCCAGCTGTGTGACCATGTAACATGCAAGTAGGTACAGCGGGGGTGTCCTGCTTACTTGCTGTGTGTGTGTGTGTGTTTTGGGTGGGGGGTGGGGGGTGGCGTGGGGGGCGGGGGGATGGGAGGGTGCGTGTATGGCGCTGGTAGGGTAGCTGTGTGTGTCAGTTATTGTGGCGGTTTGTTTTGGCTCGATAGGGGGGGAGGGTGTGTGTGAGAGATGCCTAGTTAGTCGCGGCTGTT